>CM060883.1:93927500-94527500 GCA_030762935.1 Hymenopus coronatus | reverse complement strand
TTAACCTCAATCATCTCTTTACTTAGCCTATACACATTAGCCTCAATCATCTCTTTACTCAGCCTATACACATACCCTCAATCATCTCTTTACTTAGCCTATACACATTACCCTCAATCATCTCTTTACTCAGCCTATACACATACCCTCAATCATCTCTTTACTCAGCCTATACACATTATCCCCAATCATCTCTTTACTCAGCCTATACACATACCCTCAATCATCTCTTTACTCAGCCTATACACATTATCCCCAATCATCTCTTTACTCAGCCTATACACATACCCTCAATCATCTCTTTACTCAGCCTATACACATTAGCCTCAATCATCTCTTTACTCAGCCTATACACATACCCTCAATCATCTCTTTACTTAGCCTATACACATACCTCTTCACTTGTAGTTCCAAGTTTCCCTAAACATCATATAGGTATGTTATTAAATTTAAGAAATGGTAGAAAGTAAAGAAGACAGAAGTAATGACTTAAGGATGGGGCACATGGAAAAATGTGAAAATGGCCTTGGAATCGAGTATAAAAAAATAAGCTCAACTATTTGGTTTATTTTTATTTCCTTTATTTTCCACTGATTAAGGTACATTAAGCTACTTGATATTTGACTTCTGAAAGAGAAAGAAAAAATAATATAATAAATAAATAAATAAGAAAATAAAAGGAAAAAAGTATTCCTGGACCAATTTGAACCTCAGAACCTCTTGAAATGGCTGTTCTAAGACAATAAAACTTGTAAGAACCATTCTTTGAACTCTAGAACTTTAATTTGATTTGGTACCAAAAATGTTACACAATATATTCATAAATCTAGATCTAGTACTATATAGCATGGAATATAAATGAAATGCTTTGATATTTGCCAAAGTTGTGAGTGTCTCTCCTTTATCTCTGTTTGTGAATAGATGCAAGGCATATTCTTGGACTTGTTACTTCAAACATGGGAAGAAAGCAGGTGGAGGAAAGAGTTACTACAGCATGGAAGTGTAGTAACTGTTTAAAATAATAAGAATATTTAAAAATATATAAAAATACTTCCATCATGTACATGAATAAAGGTTTCAGAGAGTGTAAAGTTGTAGCAACTGTTGTATCATACTATTCTCAGACAATACTCAAATACTTGTATTTAATGTGTTACATGTTATACATGGTGAAAGCAAAAATGGTGTCAAGGATAAAAAAGAAAGAAAAAGGTAATAAAAGTCAAGTATCTCATGTCTAAGATCACATTTTGTACTTATGAGTAAAACCAATAACAATACATGAAACAACAAAGTTTTATGTTTTGTGTCCTCCCATAAGTTTACATTGATGCTGGATTGAGCATATAAATTTGTACACTAAGTTAATTAGAGAATAAGACGAGGTGCATGAAGACCTAGATCTAGTACTATATAGCATGGAATATAAATGAAATGCTTTGATATTTGCCAAAGTTGTGAGTGTCTCTCCTTTATCTCTGTTTGTGAATAGATGCAAGGCATATTCTTGGACTTGTTACTTCAAACATGGGAAGAAAGCAGGTGGAGGAAAGAGTTACTACAGCATGGAAGTGTAGTAACTGTTTAAAATAATAAGAATATTTAAAAATATATAAAAATACTTCCATCATGTACATGAATAAAGGTTTCAGAGAGTGTAAAGTTGTAGCAACTGTTGTATCATACTATTCTCAGACAATACTCAAATACTTGTATTTAATGTGTTACATGTTATACATGGTGAAAGCAAAAATGGTGTCAAGGATAAAAAAGAAAGAAAAAGGTAATAAAAGTCAAGTATCTCATGTCTAAGATCACATTTTGTACTTATGAGTAAAACCAATAACAATACATGAAACAACAAAGTTTTATGTTTTGTGTCCTCCCATAAGTTTACATTGATGCTGGATTGAGCATATAAATTTGTACACTAAGTTAATTAGAGAATAAGACGAGGTGCATGAAGACCTAGATCTAGTACTATATAGCATGGAATATAAATGAAATGCTTTGATATTTGCCAAAGTTGTGAGTGTCTCTCCTTTATCTCTGTTTGTGAATAGATGCAAGGCATATTCTTGGACTTGTTACTTCAAACATGGGAAGAAAGCAGGTGGAGGAAAGAGTTACTACAGCATGGAAGTGTAGTAACTGTTTAAAATAATAAGAATATTTAAAAATATATAAAAATACTTCCATCATGTACATGAATAAAGGTTTCAGAGAGTGTAAAGTTGTAGCAACTGTTGTATCATATTATTCTCAGACAATACTCAAATACTTGTATTTAATGTGTTACATGTTATACATGGTGAAAGCAAAAATGGTGTCAAGGATAAAAAAGAAAGAAAAAGGTAATAAAAAGTCAAGTATCTCATGTCTAAGATCACATTTTGTACATATGAGTAAAACCAATAACAATACATGAAACAACAAAGTTTTATGTTTTGTGTCCTCCCATAAGTTTACATTGATGCTGGATTGAGCATATACATTTGTACACTAAGTTAATTAGAGAATAAGACGAGGTGCATGAAGACCTTGTAGTTGCTGGTCAATTGGAGGGAAGTTGCTGGCGCCAGGGACCTGAGACAACTGGTGCTGTAGTGTGTATGATGCAAGGAAGCCCTGCGAGCCCTCCAACTGTGACAGCAACATTACAACCTGACGGTGCAATGGCGGTACAGCATCTGCCGTCACTAATGTTCCCCGTGTTGACACCACATTGTGACTGTCAGAACAAATGCAGCGCACATGTATCCATGCATCAGCATGTCTGTTCTCCACCACTACAACCAATCCAGCCCATTCTCTACAAACACAACACAAGCCATGTGTAAGGAGTTGGATAGGTAGAGTCAGACTGAAAAATTCAATGCCATGGCAACATGCTTGCACAGCATTAAACTTTCCAACTGATTCGTATGTTTCCTGGTAAACCACAAGTCAATTTAAATGTCGTAAGTACCAGGATAGTCAACTACTATGGTCAATTAGTATTGATTTAATGGTTTTTTCACACAAGCCATGGTAGCTCAGTGCTAGAGCATTCGGCTAGAAACTGGGAAATCTGTGGTTCAATTCCTAGCTATGATATTGAATTTTTCAGTCTGACTCTACCTATCCAACAAGAGTTATTTACCACACTATATTTCAGTGGTGGTCACTGAGGCATGCTGCCAAGAAAATATTGTTGTAAATAAAAATCTTCAAATATCTGCTTATTCTTGCAGTAGCATGGATATATTGTACAATTTTGTGAGGAACGGGTATATTTCATAATGTGTTATATTAATAGAATGGAAAAAGAAGATGCAAGAAGTTGGAAACAAAAGATGAGAGCAAGCCTATGTCTAATAATTTCTGGAAAATGTTATACGAGGCGCTTGTGTATGATTCAACTAAACAGAAAGAAAAATTAAGATTAATGCTAGCAATTCCTAGATGAGCAATAGAATCTAAAGCGAACAACAACTCAGATAAATCATACTATATACATCTACATGTATATGCTTGCGCTTGTGTTTTTAAAAATCACTAATATTTAAAACAAATATTGAAATAATGCTCTATCATTTTAAAACCTAATGGTATTACACTTTGGAAAAATAAATCGAGTGAGTGAAGCAATTTAAGTGTAAATTTGACTCATTTTATCCAATGTGTAATTGTGCTACACTGTGTACCACTTCCAGTATTTTGATTCTTTTGACCATCTAATGGTATTATTTTATTCAAAACGTGTATATTTTTTTATAAGGATGTGTTGATGTCTATTTCTGCACTGGATTTAATTAAATATCAAAATATGTTGGCATTAACTTGCAGCAAGATGGTAACACTGCATTAAGAGGATGATTTAGGCATGAACAGTGTATTCCTCTGTTGTTGCCTGCTTTACGAATGCTTTAGCCTTATACACAGTAGCTTATGAGCCCCGACGGTGCCCACCCGGAGCTGGAGCAAGCTTCAGTAAACTGCTGCTTTACTGCCCTCTGGAGTCTGTGTGCCAGATCAAACTTGGCACCACATCCACCCTCAAGAGTCACAATAAATGAACACCTTAGCATTATACACAGTAGCTTATGAGCCCAGGCGGTGCACACCTGGAGCTGGCGCTAGCTTCTGTAAACTGCTGCTTTACTGCCCTTTGGAGACTGTGGTCCAGATCAACCTTGGCACCACATCCACCCTCAAGTGCCACAATAAACGAACGATTTAGCCTTATACACAGTAGAGTATGTGCCCAGATGGTGCCCACCTGGAGCTGTAGAGATTCAACAATGAAACTTGCATGGCTTCGAAACCGGTCTGGTAAAATAATATGTGAAACTTAAAGGGTTAGAAATTCAACTCACCTATTCTATTACACTATTATATAAGCAACTTGTGCACAATCAAACAACATTACTGTCTGGAGCAGGTTTGAATACACGGAAGTCACTTTCTTAATATGCAAACCAGCTAACAAATAACTATGAGTGAACTTGATAGGGCACAGTTGACTCGGTGATAATTATACTGTGCAATATCAATCAACTGAAATTATGCAGCAGAACAAAACTCACTGTTAAAAAAAGTATGAAAAACTTGATTTAAGTTACTATAACATAGGAAAGTTCAAAGGTGAGGATATACTTATTCCAAGAATACCACTAATGTCAACTGACTTTCTTTTTGGATTTAAGCACGCCTTGCATTCGAAATGTTAATAAATCCCAAGATCAATCGTTACAAGTGTGTGTAATATACCTTGAGTTGTGTTTTTCGCATGTTGTACGCTGCATGCTCGAGAGTCGGCAAACTATTGGCGCTATTTTTTTCTCTCGAGAAGGAAAATTGTATATTGCAAGGCATTACAATAAAGTGTTGACAAATTATTTAATTGTAGTTTTATTTCATTGCATGGTCGTACTGCAAACGGAAGATTTTGTCTGAGTTTTTTTCATTAGGTACACCACCCATGCGATACCAGGGCAGGCAGCTAGTGATTATAAATGGAAATTAACTTGAGCACAATTACTATTATATGAGCATTAAAGTTACAGTGAAACATAAACATAGTGAAAGATGTCACTGCAAAATTGTACACAGAAAAGAATGGTTAATTTAGTTGAACTTGAAATAATGAATACTATACATTTCAGGACCATTAACATTTAAAAGTGTCATAATGCTTAAAATGCCCTGTGTGTAAGTGTTGACTCTATCATCACATTTCCAAAATTATGTATTTTGTTACTCCATGTATTTTAAAAACTTGTTATTCAAATTGTTTCTTATTTATAGTTAATGCTTTAACAAAGTGTATTTACAGCAAAGTAAATGTATATAGTATCTATATTAAAAATAAATAATGAGAGTTAAATATTTGAACTTGTAGTGTTGTAGTATGTTTTACAGATATTAACAGCATCATGTCAAATAGTGATAAGATAAACTTAGCTGCCTCAGACAACTAGCAACCAATTCTGGGACTTGAAGACAAAATTACACCTTATGACTTAGAAATTTTAAAATATGGGTAGTTAAGCACTGCTCCCTACCGCTGGTATTACTATAGAGTTCACCATGTTCATTACATTATAGGCTCACTCGACCAGAATTGCAGAACTGCTGAGTAACTTTTTAACAAAACTTTTCTCCAATATAACACTCATAGACCTGCAGGCTCGCGTAGTAGTGAAATTTCAGGAAACTGAAGAATGCAAGGTAACAAAGCTTCTATAGATCATCAATTGGGAAACAAGAAACCAAGCTGAGAGAAATGTGCACTCTCACAGAATTTTCATAAAGTAACTATCTATATATCATGGTCCATATTAGTGCCTTCCAACATCACTTTGGACAATTTTATTACAATGGCTGACAGAATATTGGACTACTGCAATCCTATATAGCACATATCTGCTGTACAGTCATGCTAGTCCAATGTTGAGATTTCTAGACCAGGTACTGTATCTCTCTAGAAGAGCAAATAGAATGGTATATTTTCAATTAACAGTGTACTGAAGACATGAAGTCGAGTAAGAGCTTGTTTATCTATTGCCAGGCACTTTGACCAGGTAGTACATTAATAGGCATCTTTTCCAATTTGGTGAGAAGGCAAATAAATAAGTTGTACCATTTTGATCTGTTCCCAGATTTGGGAAATACTTAGGCTGCTTGAGGGGCTCTAATAAGTCCTTAGAAAAACAAATCATTTTTGGCAGATTTATTTTTTATTTTTCAAAATAATCTCCTTTTACCTCGATGCACTTTTCCTAGTGTTTCTCCAACTGTTTTAAGCCTTCCAAAAATTAGCATTTTGGAAGGAAGGGTAGTAATTCAAACCTTAATTGTATAATTTTCATCATTGAAACTGCACAGTGTGCACTTTTACATTGCCTTGATGGAAGAGATTGCCAGATGAGGATGTTTTTTCTTGATTTCTTCATTTAACTGGTGCAATAATGATCCATAATACCCTCCAGTTATTGTTCTTCCTTTCAGCAAGTAAACATTGTAGATGATTCTGCATGCATCCCCAAAAGCCAAGGCTATCACCTAGCTGCAGATTTCACCACCTTTGCCTTTGAAGACTGTAAAAATCCACTGTTTCGACTGCACTTTTGTCTCTGGAGTGTAGTAGTGTATCCATGTTCCATGCACATTATGTATTGATGAATAAACTCTTAGGACTGGGACAGAAAACTGCCAAACCAGCTTTCGAATTGATCACACGATTGCATTTATTCTCCTTTGAGAGCAAACACAGCATCTTTCTCGTTGAGATCTTTGTCAGTTCTAATTTTTGGTGAAAAACTGAGAACCTGTACCTTGTGATATGCTTATAGCCTTTGCTATTTTGCGAACTTTGATTCATGGATCACTTAAAACCAAATCCTGGATTTTGTCAATAATTTTGGAGGAAGTCACTTCTACTAGATGTTTGGAATGATGTAAATAAATCGTGGATGTACAGCCATGATTAAATTCATTTAGCAAATTGTAAATTGTTGCAAATGCAGGAGCAGATGTGCCATGAACTTTATTCCAACTCGGCTTTTATCTCTTTCGGTGTTAATTCTCTTAAATAGAAGTGTTTAATCACTGCATGAAACTTGTTTTTTTCCATCTTTCTAAATAAGCACAGGATTGTTGAGTCAATTGCCTACAGCAACGAAATTATGCGACGGATATAGCTGAAACTCTTAACTGCCATCTAGTAAGAGACAGCAGTTACTAAATACAAACCTTTTTCGATGCTAATTTCTTGGATTTTCTACAGATAATTGAATGCTCCTGATAGCAATGCTTGCTGTTTATTTGAACAGACCAAAGTTCTTCCTCACTTCTCTAGGCTGGAATTGTTTATTGGTGGTGTTGAACACCCGCTTTACCTCCTTGTGACACCGCAGTCAATGAAACTGATGATACTTGGAGTGAAGGTGGCACACTGGTGGAATGCGATGGTGGGAGAAACTGGAGAAAACCTACCCCTGCGCTGCTTTGTCCACCACAAATCTGACATGTAGTTGCTTGGGATTGGACCCAGGCCATCTAGGTGAGATGTTGTGAATGGAGCACCAGTTTCTTTCTACATTAAATGGCTGATACAAGTCAATTTAAAGTTGAGAGGTGTATTTTGCTGCCAATTCCCGATTGCTGATTTCAGCAACCTTTTCTTGGTGCCAAACTTTCTCACTAATTGTGGATTATTAGTTGACATCAAACACAAGCACCTAATTGATAGAATTATGAATTGTTCAACTCTACAGCTCCAGCACCTTATTCAACTTCAAGTGCTTATTTTTACTAGATCTCCAGGACTATAGGACTATCCAAACTTTCTAGGGGACACTCCAATTTTCCATGTGCCAGATATCCATTTTTTTCACATCATAGCAACAGTAGACCCTAGTTACAGACAAAGCCAGATGATGGTCACCAGTTAAACTAGCACAAAAAAAAAAATGATAGACCTAGCTATCTACAACCTTCAAAAAGCCCTTGATCCTGTCCTCTTCATCTGGCAAGACAATATTTTCATACATTTATTTAATACAAATTTTCATCACATGTTCCCAAACTGCTGATAAAACTACTTTTGGATCGTTCAAATTTTTTTGGACTTTAGAATTCTGCCCAATCATTTTAGATGTACATTGATATCATACTTAGAGATCATAGCTTTCTGTTAATCTGGATGATATCGTTGTACATGATATGGAACATGAACACCACATAAAAACCCTACATTGGTCTGCATGGCTCAGCTGGTTAGGTGTTAACCTTCTGATCCCAATATCATGGGTTCAAACCCGGCACAAACTAATGATTTTTAAGTATGCTTAAAAGCAATAGCCCCACATCAGTTGATTTACTGGCATGATAAAGAACTGCACACCATTGAAATGATATGATCCTGGCAACTAACAGCTTCTTTAGCAAACAAAATATAAACATAGAAATCCTACTGCAATGCCTGGATAAATATTGCATCAATGTGACACTTCCAAAATGTATTTTTACTGCTTCTGAAATTTCTTTCTCTACTGTGTGAAATCTAAAGGAATTTCACCTCTTCTGATCACATTGAACCCATTTGTTCTTTTTCACAACCAACAATTTGTAATCTATGATGGCTTGGTGAACTTTTATTGCAGTTTACTGCCAAATACTGCTACAATATAGCACCTACTCTTTAGGCTTTGCAAACACAGGTGCAAATGTGATCACTAGAGACCAGATTATATGCAGTTGCATATGTATGTTCATAGGCACCATGATATAGGATACCTAGTTTAAAAAAGTGTATACAAATTCTAGTTATAATTACATCATATTTACAAAATCTTTCCTTTTAGTATTAATTATTTAGAAACTTTGATTTTAGATATAGACTGTAAATATAAACATTTACAAAATTAAGCAAAGGTACTATGATTAGATACTGAAATTCAATAGTTTGCAAATATTGATTGCATAACATATGCAGCTTAAAATTAAAATTATAAAATGCAAAAGTAAAATATGTTAACATAAGGCTTGTTAATAACTACATTAATTTAATACAAAGTAAAAGTAAAGATTTTAGATAAAAATAAGTAATGAAAAGAATTATTAACACACTTCTATATATTCACAATTATGTTTCTAAACATGGAAAGTTTGCATTTGGTTTGTTAGCTACATCCAAATTATTAAAAAGTGTTAATCGTAAATTTATTACACTTTTACAATGAGCAGTTGTCTGCACGTCTGTCTTGTGGTTATGAGCTATGACATAAAAAGTAAATTAATCACTTCCATTGCTTAAGCTTAATTTGGTAAATATCAGGATTTTAAACATAAAATTACAAGGAAGAGGTAAGATTTAAAATGTTTTAAATAATGATCTGCAAGAAGACCTTTTTCCACTATTCTTAGCACTCTCTTTAGCAATTTTGAACAGTGAGGTGAGCTCCCCATAGAGTTGCACTATATTTTAGAATAGAGTGAACACATGCAAAATGCATATTCCTAAGCAACTTTACACTGATATTTATGCAAGTTGTCTAAAGTTAAATATTTGTACTCATATTTTTATTACATTTATCAATGTGTGTGCCCCATTTTAAATTGCTTTGGATCCAAAGATGGCATTTGGTAGTATCTGCATATTTAATTACTTTGTTACTGAACATCAATTGTATTTGTTTGGAGCATTTATTTTGGGAAAAATGAAAATTAAATTGAATGTGTACAAACTGAGGCTTTCATGGCCTTAGTTTGTGAAACTATGAAATTTTTTTCCGGGCTTGTAGGCCTTGGTCCATTGGGTCTTGAAGTTGCCGATGTTTCACCAAGGGCTGCGCTTGGCATCTTCATAAGTGGCTGGTCAGAGCTGGAATGAATTTTTGTCCGTCTGTTCGCCTGTGATCTGGAGACTGGTGGTGAGCCTAGGTGTAGCTGCTGTGTACCTACCCTGATAAGGGCTCAACCGCAGGAATGAGATGGATAGTTTACGTTTGTTAATTTGAGGTTTTGGGTGATGATGTTAAGGAGGTAGAGCTAGATAGGCTCCTCAAACGGCTGCATTTTTCAGGAGCAGCATCCTTTTCTCTGCTCTGCTGGTGTTTGCTTTGTGAAAAATTGTTTTTGTTGAGCTTTCTGATTGAGCACTCCCAATGGGAGGGGGGAGTATTTAGTTCAGCTAATTTGCTATTGACTGGTTTGAAGCTGTTGTTACCGGGGGTACCCGCAAGCCATACGGGGAACTCAATACTGCCTGTATCGGCATTCAGTGCGTAAGTAGTCTCCCAACTGACAAGTGCGTTCTTATGTTTGCCCAATCTGGCTATAATTTCTGAGCCCGGCACTTAATAACATCTTCCACATGGGAGGGCCAAAACATCATGTAGGAGCCTCAAAGGGAAACACTGACATACAGAATAGATTGACCGGAATCCTCTATTCTGTACCCGCTGAAACCAGAGAAGCCAGGAGTCTGCTGCCATACCCCACACTTCACAGGCGTAGAGCATCAGGGGGACTATGAACGCCTTGAAAAGACATAACTTTAAGTGAAACGGCGTAGGCCAGAACAGGATAAAGGGAGGCCACCACCCCCTTTGCTCTGTCCGACGTTCCCTGCATGTGTTCACAAAAAGTTAGGCCCTTATCAAGAGTGACGCCCAGGTATTTGATGGAATTTCCCCACTCTGTTCTCTGGCCTTGATAGGAAAAGTTGGGTATCTGGGCTGCAGTAGGGCATAATTAGTGAACAGAGCAGCATGACTTTTGCCCTGGATAACGGACATCTGCCACTGTCTGCACCAGTCCTGGACGAGACGGAGGTGTCTCTGTATAGGGTTGAAGGCTCTGAGTATGTTCCTGTCAGTGCGGTAGAGCAGGACGTCATCAGCAAACTGGGCCATGATGATGCCCTGCACTGTAGGGTAGTCTGCCATAAAGAACCTAAACAAGATGTTCACCATAAGCTGTTCAGAAGAGCCAGCAACAGCAGATTATGGTGAACACATGGGCTGGCATTGGCCATACCCTTCATCCATCCCAATATCATCTTAATTCCTCTCTCCGTGTGATGTAGCTCACAAAGCCCTTCAAGCAATCTACAATGGACTATTCAGGGTAAGTTTCCATGCTAGAAACATTTTGTAATTCAAACATCTCAAAGTTAACAGACTGTTTCAAATGACAAGCTCAAACCTGCCTTTGTTTTAATAGTAATTCTAGTACCACTAGCCAACAACCCATCAACATTCACTTCTGCAGTCAAGGAATTTCTATACCCATTCAGGATCTGAGTGTTGTCATTGGGGAGGGGGGGTGTATGTAGTGATTCCACCTGCACATTTCCAAACTGAGGTAGTTTGTTCCTCCTAGCATTTTAAATACTTGTGTATTTAATTTTTTCTTATTTATACCTTTAAAATAGATTTGTGTGGTACCTACATTAAAAATCTGATATGTTCCATTCATATGACTTTCTCTACGTCTTTTACAAATTATTATTAAAAAGCTTATTCTTTTATCTACTTCATGCTAATTGAGATAAACATCAGCAGAAACTGTCTTACTACGTAGTTCCTTATAAGTAGAAGGGAAATTAGGGAATATTCTAGGCCAAACGGACAGTCAACTGTTTTAAAATGTGGTTGCTATTGGATTGAAATTCCTTTTTTTTGCATGGCCAGAAGTTGACAAGTTTCTGCATGACAAATGTTTAAGTATTTTAAAATTGAAATTAATAATAAGGAATATCTCAAAAATAGTCAACTTCAAGAAAAAAATAAATATAACATAAACTTTGTGTTCTAACGAGATTGCATTTTTTGAGTTTTGAGTAGTAAGTTTTTGTCTATATCTGGCAAATTACCCGTTATGCAAAATTTAATTAAATTAATCCAAAATGAACAGGCCTTCAGAAGGTATTCCCAGAAAATTCAACATATACATTTTATTTGTGATGGAAATGGTTTTAAAATGTGGTATTACAATCAAAATTGTTACAGACGTCTTTGAGAAAAACAACATTTCAAAAGTTTTTCCTTGAAAGGGTAATTTGGAGTGGAGAGTTTTTCTTGAAAATATTCTTATGAAGTGTGGCTAGTGATTAGGTTTTTATTTGCTAAAAACAACAAACCAATTGAAATTTATTGTCAACTTTGTGATGTTTATGATTAGGGTATAATGAGTGAGAGCCAAGTAAGACAATGGTCCACTGATTGCAAAAATTGCCATACCAATGTTCACGATAAGGACTGCAGTGGTAGATCTAGCATTGTGACTGATGAAGTGCAATGAAACTCAATGACAAAATTCATGAAAATCATTCTTTCAGGCTTACAGAACTTTCGGAACATTTTCCCCAAATTTCAAGGAGTTTGGCACACCTCAGGACTGGCAGCATTTCGTATTACAGCGCACAAACAGACAAATCACAGGAAGCAAAGTATGGAAGCCATAGTCTTCATGCTTACCACAGCTGGGAATGTTCTGATACCAAGATGGAGGCTGTAGCTAAACCCAAAGAGGGCAAAGCATGGAACCCACAGTGTTCATGCTCTACTCACAGGGAGCAAAGTAAGGAAGTCACAGTCCTCATGCTCTACTCACAGGGAACAAAGTAAGGAAGCCACAGTGCTCATGCTCTACTCACAGGGAGCAAAGTAAGGAAGCCGCAGTGCTCACGCTCTACTCACAGAGAGCAAAGTAAGGAAGCCAAAGAGAGCAAAGTAAAGAAGTCACTGTCGTCATGCTTTACTCACAGGAAGGAAAGTAAGGAAGTCACAGTGCTCATGCTCTACTCACAGAGAGCAAAGTAAGGAAGTCACAGTGCTCATGCTCTACTCACAGAGAGCAAAGTTAGGAAGTCACAGTGCTCATGCTCTACTCACAGAGAGCAAAGTAAGGAAGTCACAATGCTCATGCTCTACTCACAGAGAGCAAAGTTAGGAAGTCACAGTGCTCATGCTCTACTCACAGAGAGCAAAGTAAGGAAGTCACAGTGCTCATGCTCTACTCACAGAGAGCAAAGTTAGGATGTCACAGTGCTCATGCTCTACTCACAGAGAGCAAAGTTAGGAAGTCACAGTGCTCATGCTCTACTCACAGAGAGCAAAGTTAGGATGTCACAGTGCTCATGCTCTACTCACAGAGAGCAAAGTTAGGAAGTCACAGTGCTCATGCTCTACTCACAGAGAGCAAAGTTAGGATGTCACAGTGCTCATGCTCTACTCACAGAGAGCAAAGTTAGGAAGTCACAGTGCTCATGCTCTACTCACAGAGAGCAAAGTAAGGAAGTCACAGTGCTCTAGCTCTACTAACAGAGAGCAAAGTAAGGAAGTTACAGTGCTCATGCTCTACTCACAGAGAACAAAGTAAGGAAGTCACAGTGCTCATGCTCTACTCACAGAGAGCAAAGTAAGGCAGACATAGAGAGCAAAGTAAGGAAGTCACAGTGCTCATGCTCTACTCACAGAGAGCAAAGTAAGGCAGACCTAGAGAGCAGAGTAAGGAAGTCACAGTGCTCATGCTCTGCTCACAGAGAGCAAAGTAAGGTAGACACAGTGCTCATGCTCTACTCACAGAGAGCAAAGTAAGGAAGTCACAATGCTCATGCCCTACACACAGGGTGCAAAGTAAGGAAGCGACAGAGAGCAAAGTAAAGCAGTCACATCCCTTATGATCTACTCACAGGGAGCAAAGTAAGGAAGCCACAGTAGTCATGCTCTACAGACAGGGAGCAAAGTAAGACAGCCACAGTTCTCATGCTCTACTAACAGAGGGCAAAGTAAGACAGCCACAGATCTCATGCTCTACTCACAGAGGGCAAAGTAAGACAGCCACAGATCTCATGCTCTACTCACAGAGGGCAAAGTAAGACAGCCACAGTTCTCATGCTCTACTCACAGAGGGCAAAGTAAGGAAGCCACAGATCTCATGCTCTACTCACAGAGGGCAAAGTAAGACAGCCACAGTTCTCATGCTCTACTCACAGAGGGCAAAGTAAGGAAGCCACAGTTCTCATGCTCTACTCACAGAGGGCAAAGTAAGGAAGCCACAGTTCTCATGCTCTACTCACAGATAGCAAAGTAAGACAGCCACAGTTCTCATGCTCTACTCACAGAGGGCAAAGTAAGACAGCCACAGATCTCATGCTCTACTCACAGAGGGCAAAGTAAGGAAGCCACAGATCTCATGCTCTACCCACAGAGGACAAAGTAAGACAGCCACAGCTCTCATGCTCTACTCACAGAGGGCAAAGTAAGACAGCCACAGTTTTCATTGCTCTACTCACAGAGAGCAAGGTAAGGCAGCCACAGCTCTCATGCTCTACTCACAGAGGACAAAGTAAGACAGCCACAGTTCTCATGCTCTACTCACAGAGGACAAAGTAAGACAGCCACAGCTCTCATGCTCTACCCACAGAGGACAAAGTAAGACAGCCACAGTTCTCATGCTCTACTCACAGAGGGCAAAGTAAGACAGCCACAGTTTTCATTGCTCTACTCACAGAGAGCAAGGTAAGGCAGCCACAGAGAGCAAAGTAAGACAGCCACAGTTCTCATGCTCTACTCACAGAGGTCAAAATAAGGAAGCCACAGTCCTCATGCTCTACTCACAGAGGGCAAAGTAAGGAAGTCACAGTCCTCATGCTCTACAGACGGGGAGGGAAATTAAGGAAGTTATAGTCCTCATGCTGTACACACCAGGAGCAAAGTAAGGAAGCTACAGTCCTAATGCTCTACTCACAGAGAGAAAAGTAGGGAAGTCACACTCCTCTTGCTCTACTCACAGGGAGCAAAGTAAGGAAGCCACAGAGATCAAAGAAAGGAAGTCAAAGTCCTTATGCTCTACTCACAGAGAGCAAAAAAAAGGAAGCCACAGTCCTCATGCTCTACGCACAGGGAGCAAAGTAACTAAGTCACAGACAGCAAAGTAACGAAGCCACAGTCCCCATGCTCTACTAACAGAGAACAAAATAAGGAAGTCGTATTTCTCATGCTCTGCTCCAAGAGAGCAAAGTAAGGATGTCAAAGAGAGCAAAGTAAGGTACCCACGATCCTCAAGCTCTGCTCTAGGAAGGCAAATCAAGGAAGCGACAGACCTCATGCTCTGCTCAAAGAGAGCAAAGTAAGAAAGCCACAGTGAGCAAAGTAAGGAAGTCACTGTCGTCATGCTCTACTCACAGAGAGCACAGCAAAAAGGTCACTGTCTTCATGCTCTACTCACAGGGAGCAAAGTAAGGAAGTCACTGTCGTCATGTTCTATTCACAGAGCGCAAAGTATGGAAGTCACTGTCGTCATGCTCTACTCACAGAGAGCATTGTAAAGAAATCACTGTCGTTATGTTCTACTCACAGAGAGCAAAGTAAGGAAGTCACTGTCGTCATGCTCAACTCACAGAGAGCAAAGTAAGGAAGTCACTGTGTTCAGGCTCTATTCACAGCGAGCAAAGTAAGAAAGTCACTGTCATCATGCTCTACTCACAGAGAGCAAAGTAAGGAAGTCACAGTCATCATGATCTACTCACAGAGAGCAAAGTAAGGAAGTCACTGTCGTCATGCTCAACTCACAGAGAGCGAAGTAAGGAAGTCACTGTGCTCATGCTCTACTCACAGGGAGCAAAGTAAAGGAAGTCACTGTCGTCATGCTCTACTCACTGAGAGCAGAGTAAGTAAGTCACTGTGCTCATGCTTTACTCACAGGGAGCAAATTAAAAAAATCAAGGTCGTCATGGTCTACTCGGGGAGAGCAAATTAAGGAAGTCAATGTAGTCATGCTCTAATCACAGAGAGCAAAGTGAGGAAGTCACTGATGTCATGCTCTACTCACAGAGAGCAAATTAAGGAAGTACTGTCGTCATGCTCTACTCACCGAGAGCAAATTAAGGAAGTCACCGTGCTCATGCTCTACTCACAGGGAGCAAAGTAAGGAGGTCACTGTCGTCATGCTCTACTCAGAGAGTGCAAAGTAAGTAAGTCACTGTGCTCATGCTCTTCTCTCAGAGAGCAGAGTAAGGAAGTCACGGTCGTCATGCTCTACTCACAGGGAGCAAAGTAAGAAAGTCACTCTTGTCATGCTCTACTCAGAGAGAGCAAAGTAAGGAAGTCACTGTGCTCATGCTTTTCTCTCAGAGAGCAGAGTTAGGAAGTCACTTTCGTCATGCTCTACTCACAGAGAGCAAAGTAAGGAAGGCACTGTCATCATGCTCTACTCACAGAGAGCAAATTAAGGAAGTCACTGTCGTCATGCTCTACTCACAGGAAGCAAAGTAAGGAAGTCACTGTCGTCATGCTCTACTCACAGGGAGCAAAGTAAGGAAGCCACAGTCTTCCTGCTCTACTCAGAGGGAGCAAAGTAAGGAAGCACAATTCCTCATGCTCTACTCACAAGGAACAAAGTAAGGAAGTCACTGTCGTCATGCTCAACTCACAGGGAGTTAAGCAAGAAAGCCACAGTCTTCCTGCTCTACTCATAGGGAGCAAAGTAAGGAAGTCACTGTTGTCATGCTTTACAAACAGAGAGCAAGGTAAGGAAGCCACATAGAGCAAAGTAAGGAAGTCACTGTTGTCATGTTGTACTCACAGGGAGCAAAGTAAAGAAGTCACTGTCGTCAAGCTCTACTAACAGTGAGCAAAATAAGGAAGTCACTGTCGGCATGTTCTACTCACAGAGAGCAAAGTAAAGAAGCCACAGAGAGGAAAGTAAGGAAGTAATTGTCTTCATGCTCTACTGATAGGGAGCAAAGTAAGGAAGTCTCTGTCCTCATGCTCTACTGACAGACAGCAAAGTGAAGAAGTCACTGTCGTTATGCTCTACTCACAGAGAGCAAAGTAAGAAAGTCACAGTCTTCATGCTCTTACCACAGAGTGCAAAGTAAAAAAGGCAATGTCATCATGCTCTACTCACAGAGAGCAAAGTAAGGAAGTCACTGTCGTCATGCTCTACTCACAGAGAGGAAACTAAGGAAGTCACAGTCTTCATGATCTACTCACATGGAGCAGAGTAAGGAAGTCACAGTTACTCATACTCTACTCACAGAGAGCAAAGTAAGGAAGTCACTGTCGTGTTGCTCTATTCACAGGGAGCAAAGAAATGAATCTACAGTCTTTATGCTCTACTCACGGAGAGCAAAGTAAGGAAGTCACTGTCGATATAGTCTACTCACAGGGATCAAAGAAAGGAAGTCACTGTTGTCATGCTTTACTCACAGAGAGCAAAGTAAGGAAGCCACAGTCTTCATGCTCTACTCACAGGGAGCTAATTAAGGAAGTCACTGTCGTCATGCTTTACTCACAGAGAGTAAAGTAAGGAAGTCACTGTCAATATGCTTTACACACAGAGAGCACAGTATGGAAGTCACTGTCGTCATGCTTTACTCACAGAAAGTAAATGAAGGAAGTCACTGTCGTCATGCTTTAGTCACAGAGAGCAAAGTAAGGAAGTCACTGTCGTCATGCTTTACTCACAGAGAGCAAAGTAAGGAAGTCACTGTCGTCATGCTTTACTCACAGAGAGTAAAGTAAGGAAGTCACTGTCGTCATGCTCTACTCACAGGGAACAAAGTAAGGAAGTCACAGCCGTCATGCTCTAGTCACAGAAAGCAAAGTAAGGAAGCCAGTGTCATCATGCTTTACTCATTGGGAGCAAAGTAAGGAAGTCACTATAGTCATGCTCTACTCACAGAGAGGAAAGTAAAGAAGTCACTATCGTCAAGCTCTACTCACAAGAAGCAAAGTAAGGAAGTCACTGTCGTGATGCTTTACTCACAGGGAGCAAAGTAAGGAAGTCACTGGCGTCATGATTTACTCACAGGGAGCAAAGTAAGGAAGTCACTGGCTTCATGCTTTACTCAGGGAGCAAAGTAAGGAAGTCTCTGGCCTCATGCTTTACTCACAGGGAGCAAAGTAAGGAAAACACTGTTGTCATGATCTACTCACAGAAAGCAAAGTAAGGAAGTCACTGTCGTCATGCTCTACTCACAGGGAGCAAAGTTAAGATGCCACAGTTCTCATGCTTTACTCACAGATAGCAAAGTAGGAAGTCAGCATCGTCATGCTCTACTCACACAGAGCAAAGTAAGAAAGTCACAGCCTTCTACCTCTACTCAGAAAGAGCAAAGTGAGGAAGTCACAGTCGTCATGCTCTACTCACAAGAGGCAAAGCAGGAAGTCAGTGTCGTCATGCTGTACTCACACAGAGAAAAGTAAGGATGTCACTGTTGTCATGCTCAACTCACAGAGAGCAAAGTAGGGAAGTCACTGTCATTATACTTTACGCACAAGAAGCAAAGTAAGCAAGTTACTTGTCATCATGCTCTACTCACAGAGAGCAAAGTAAGGAAGACACTGTCGTCATGCTCTACTCACAGAGAGTAAAGTAAGGAAGTCACTGTCTTCATGCTTTATTCACAAGAAGCAAAGTAAGGAAGTCACTGTCCTCATGCTCTACTCACAGAGAGGAAACTAAGGAAGTCACAGTCTTCATGATCTACTCACATGGAGCAGAGTAAGGAAGTCACAGTTACTCATACTCTACTCACAGAGAGCAAAGTAAGGAAGTCACTGTCGTGTTGCTCTATTCACAGGGAGCAAAGAAATGAATCTACAGTCTTTATGCTCTACTCACGGAGAGCAAAGTAAGGAAGTCACTGTCGTCATAGTCTACTCACAGGGATCAAAGAAAGGAAGTCACTGTTATCATGCTTTACTCAAAGAGAGCAAAGTAAGGAAGCCACAGTCTTCATGCTCTACTCACAGGGAGCTAATTAAGGAAGTCACTGTCGTCATGCTTTACTCACAGAGAGTAAAGTAAGGAAGTCACTGTCCACATGCTTTACACACAGAGAGCACAGTATGGAAGTCACTGTCGTCATGCTTTACTCACAGAAAGTAAATTTAGGAAGTCACTGTCGTCATGCTTTAGCCACAGAGAGCAAAGTAAGGAAGTCACTGTCGTCATGCTTTACTCACAGAGAGTAAAGTAAGGAAGTCACTGTCGTCATGCTCTACTCACAGAAAGCAAAGTAAGGAAGCCAGTGTCATCATGCTTTACTCATTGGGAGCAAAGTAAGGAAGTCACTATAGTCATGCTCTACTCACAGGGAGGAAAGTAAAGAAGTCACTATCGTCAAGCTCTACTCACAAGAAGCAAAGTAAGGAAGTCACTGTCGTGATGCTTTACTCACAGGGAGCAAAGTAAGGAAGTCACTGGCGTCATGATTTACTCACAGGGAGCAAAGTAAGGAAGTCACTGGCTTCATGCTTTACTCAGGGAGCAAAGTAAGGAAAACACTGTTGTCATGATCTACTCACAGAAAGCAAAGTAAGGAAGTCACTGTCGTCATGCTCTACTCACAGAGAGCAAAGTAAGGAAGTCACACTCCTCATGCTCTACTCACAGGGAGCAAAGTTAAGATGCCACAGTTCTCATGCTTTACTCACAGATAGCAAAGTAAGGAAGTCACTGTCGTCATGCTTTATTCACAGAGAGCAAAGTAGGAAGTCAGCATCGTCATGCTCTACTCACACAGAGCAAAGTAAGAAAGTCACAGCCTTCTACCTCTACTCAGAAAGAGCAAAGTGAGGAAGTCACAGTCGTCATGCTCTACTCACAAGAGGCAAAGCAGGAAGTCAGTGTCGTCATGCTGTACTCACACAGAGAAAAGTAAGGATGTCACTGTTGTCATGCTCAACTCACAGAGAGCAAAGTAGGGAAGTCACTGTCATCATACTTTACTCACAAGAAGCAAAGTAAGCAAGTTACTTGTCATCATGCTCTACTCACAGAGAGCAAAGTAAGGAAGACACTGTCGTCATGCTCTACTCACAGAGAGTAAAGTAAGGAAGTCACTGTCATCATGCTTTATTCACAAGAAGCAAAGTAAGGAAGTCACTATCATCATGCTCTACTCACAGAGATCAAAGTAAGGAAGACACTGTCATCATGCTCTTCTCACAGAGAGCAAAGTAAGGAAGTCACTGTCGTCATGCTCTACTCACAGGGAGGAAAGTAAGGAAGCCCCTGTTATCATGCTCTACTCACAGAGAGCAATGAAAGGAAGTCACAGACCTCATACTCGACTCACAGAGAGTAAAGTAAGGAAATCACAGTCGTCATGCTCTACACACTGACAGGAAAGTAAGAAAGTCACAGTCGTCTTGTTCTACTCATAAAGTAGAAAGTAAGGAAGTCACTGTCGTGATGCTTTACTCACAGGAAGCAAAGTAAGGAAGTCACTGGCGTCATGCTTTACTCACAGGGAGCAAAGTAAGGAAGTCACTGGCTTCATGCTTTACTCAGGGAGCAAAGTAAGGAAGTCACTGGCCTCATGCTTTACTCACAGGGAGCAAAGTAAGGAAAACACTGTCGTCATGATCTAGTCTTAGAAAGCAAAGTAAGGAATTCACTGTTGTCATGCTCTACTCACAGAGAGCAAAATAAGGAAGTCACACTCCTCATGCTCTACTCACTGAAAGCAAAGTAAGGAAGTCACTGTCGTCATGCTTTATTCACAGAGAGCAAAGTAGGAAGTCAGCATCGTCATGCTCTACTCACACAGAGCAAAGTAAGAAAGTCACAGTCTTCATCCTCTACTGAGAAAGAGCAAAGTGAGGAAGTCACAGTCGTCATGCTCTACTCACAGCGAGAAAAGTAAGGAAGTCACTGTTATCCTGCTCTACTCACAGAGAGCAATGTAAGGAAGTCACAGACCTCATACTTGACTCACAGAGAGCAAAGTAAGGAAATCACAGTCGTCATGCTCTACACACAGACAGGAAAGTAAGAAAGTCACAGTCGTCTTGTTCTACTCACAAAGTAGAAAGTAAGGAAGCTACTGTCCATATGATCTGCTCACAAGGAGCAAAGTAAGGATGTCAAAGTCGTCATGCTTTACTCACAAGGAACAAAGTATGGAAGTCACAGTCATCATGCTCTACTAACAAGGAGCAGTGTGGGGAAGTTACAGTCGTCATGCTATACACACTAGGAGCAAAGTAAGGAAGTCACTGTCGTTATGCTCTACTCACAGAGAGCAAAGTAAGGAAGTCACAGTCTTTATCCTCTACTCAGAAGGAGCAAAGTAAGGAAGTCACAGTCGTCATGCTCTACTCACAAGGTGCAAAGTAAGGAAGTCACAGCCGTCATGCTCTATTTACAGAGAGCAAAGTAAGGAAGCCAGTGTCATCATGCTTTACTCATTGGGAGCAAGTAAGGAAGTCACTATCGTCATGCTCTACTCACAGGGAGCAAAGTAAAGAAGTCACTATCGTCTTGCTCTACTCACAAGGAGCAAAGTAAGGAAGTCACTGGCGTCATGCTTTACTCACAAGGAGCAAAGTAAGGAAGTCCCTGGCGTCATGCTTTACTCACAGGGAGCAAAGTAAGGAAGTCACTGGCCTCATGCTTTACTCACAGGGAGCAAAGTAAGGAAATCACAGTTCTCATGTTTTAATCACAGAGAGCAAAGTAAGGAAGCCACTGTCATCATGCTTTACTCACAAGGAGCAAAGTAAGGAGGCCACTGTCGTCATGCTTTACTCACAAGGAGCAAAGTAAGGAAGTCACAGTCCTCATGCTTTACTCACAAGGAGCAAAGTAAGGAAGCCACTGTCATCATGCTTTATTCACAAGGAGCAAAGTAAGGAAGTCACAGTCCTTATGCTTCACTCACAGAGAGCAAAGTAAGAAAGCCACAGTCCTCATGCTCTACTCACAAGGAGCAAAGCAAGGAAGCCACTGTCGTCATGCTATACTCACAAGGATCAAAGTAAGGAAGTCACAATTTCATGCTTTACTCACAAGGAGCAAAGTAAGGAAGTCACAGTCCTCATGCTTTACTCACAAGGAGCAAAGTAAGGAAGTCACTGTCGTCATGCTCTACTCACAAGGAGCAAAGTAAGGAAGCCACTGTCGTCATGCTCTACTCACAAGGAGCAAAGTAAGGAAGTTACAGTCTTCATGCTCTACTAACAAGGAGCAAAGTAAGGAAGTCACAGTCGTCATGCTACACTCACTAGGAGCAAAGTAAGGAAGTCACTATCGTTATGCTCTACTAAAGGACAGCAAAGTAAGAGAGTCACAGTCGTCATGCTCTATTCACAGGGAGAAAAGTAAGGAAGTCACTGTCGTCTAGCTCTACTCAGAAGGAGCAAAGTAAGGTAGTCACTGTCGTGATGCTTTACTCACAGGAAGCAAATAAAGGAAGTCACTGCCGTCATGCTTTACTCACAGGGAGCAAAGTAAGGAAGTCACTATCGTCATGCTCTACTCACAAGCAGCAAAGTAAGGAAATCACTGTCGTGATGCATTACTCACAGGGAGCAAACTAAGGAAGTCACTGGCGTCATGCTTTACTCACAGGATGCAAAGTATGGAAGTCACTGGATTCATGCTTTACTCACAGAGAGCAAAGTAAGGAAGTCACTGGCCTCAAGCTTTACTCACAGGGAGCAAAGTAAGGAAATCACTGGCGTCATGATCTACTCACAGAAAGCTGAGTAAGGAAGTCACTGTCGTCATGTTCTACTCACAGAGAGCAAAGTAAGGAAACCACTGTCATTATGATTTACTCACAAGGTGCAAAGTAAGGAAGCCACTGTCGTCATGCTGTACTCAGAAGGTGCAAAGTAAGGAAGCCACTGTCGTCATGCTGTACTCACAGAGAGCAAAGTAAGGAAGCCACTGTCGACATGCTTTACTCACAAGGAGCAAAGTAAGGAAGCCACTATCGTCATGCTTTGCTCACAGAGAGCAAAGTAAGGAAGTCACGGTTCTCATGATTTAGTCACAGAGAGCAAAGTAAGGAAGCCAATGTCGTCATGCTTTACTCAAAAGCAGCAAAGTAAGGAAGCCACTGCCGTCATGGTTTACTCACAAGGAGCAAAGTAAGGAAGTCACAGTCCTCATGGTATACTCACAAGGAGCAAAGTAAGGAAGTCAAAGTCCTCATGCTTTACTCTCAGAGAGCAAAGTAAGGAAGCCACAGTCCTCATGCTCTACTCACAAGGAGCAAAGCAAGGTAGTCACTGTCGTCATGCTATACTCACAAGGATCAAAGTAAGGAAGTCACAGTCTCATGCTTTACTCACAAGGAGCAAAGTAAGGAAGTCACAGTCCTCATGCTTTACTCACAAGGAACAAAGTAAGGAGGTCACTGTCGTCATGCTCTACTTACAAGGAGCAAAGTAAGGAAGTCACAGTCGTCAAACTATACTCAATAGGAGCAAAGTAAGGAAGTCACTATCGTTATGCTCTACTCACAGACAGCAAAGTAAGGAAGTCACAGTCGTCATCCTCTACTCAGAAGGAGCAAAGTAAGGAAGTCACAGTCGTCATGCTATACACACTAGGAGCAAAGTAAGGAAGTCACTGTCGTTATGCTCTACTCACAGACAGCAAAGTAAGGAAGTCACAGTCGTCATCCTCTACTCAGAAGGAGCAAAGTAAGGAAGTCACAGTCGTCATTCTCTATTCACAAGGAGCAAAGTAAGGAAGTCTCAGCCGTCATGCTCTACCCACAGAGAGCAAAGTAAGGAAGTCACTGTCGTCATGCTCTACTCACAAGGAGCAAAGTAAGGAAGCCAGTGTCATCATGCTTTATTCACAGGGAGCAAATTAAGGAAGTCACTGTCGTCTAGCTCTACTCACAAGGAGCAAAGTAAGGTAGTCACTGTCGTGATGCTTTACTCACAGAGAGCAAATAAAGGATGTCACTGGCGTCATGCTTTACTCACAGGGAGCAAAGTAAGGAAGCCACTGGCGTCATGTTTTTTCATAGTGTTCAAAGTAAGGAAATCACTGTCGTCATGATCTACTCACTGAGAGCAAAGTAAGAATGTCACCGTGGAATGCTATACTCACAGAGAGCAAAGTAATGAAGCCACATTCATTATGCCATACTCACAAGGAGCAAAGTAAGGAAGCCACTGTCGTCATGCTATACTTACAAGGATCAAAGTAAGGAATTCACAGTCCTCATGCTTTACTCACAAGGAGCAAAGTAAAGAAGTCACAGTCCTCATGTTTTACTCACAAAGAGCAAAGTAAGGATGTCACTGTCGTCATGCTCTACTCACAAGGAGCAAAGTAAGGAAGCCACTGTCGTCATTCTTGACTCTCAGAGAGCAAAGTAAGGAAGCCACTGTCGTCTTGCTTTACTCACAAGGAGCAATGTAAGGAAGCCACTGTCGTCTTGCTTTACTCACAAGGAGCAATGTAAGGAAGTCACTGGCGTCATGCTTATTTCACACAGAGGAAAGTGAGGAAATCACTGTCGTCATGATCTACTCACTGAGAGCAAAGTAAGGATGTCATCGTCGTCATGCTCTACTCACAGAGAGCAAAGTAATCTAGCCACAGTTATTATGCTTTACTCACAAGGAGCAAAGTTAGGAAAGCCACTGTCGTCATGCTTTGTGCACAGAGAGCAAAGTAAATAAGTCACAGAGCTCATGTTTTACTCACAGAGAGCAAAGTAAGGAAGCCACTGTCGCCATGCCTTTCTCAGAAGGAGCAAAGCAATGAAGCCGCTGTCGTCATGCTATACTCACAAGGATCAAATTAAGGAAGTCACAGTCCTTATGCTTTACTCACAAGGAGCAAAGTAAGCAAGTCACATTCCTCATGCTTTACTCATAAGGAGCAAAGTAAGGAAGTCACTGTCATCATGCTTTACGCACCAGGAGCAAAGAAAGGAAGCCACTGTTGTCATTCTTTACTCCCAGAGAGCAAAGTAAGGAAGCCACTGTCGTCATGCTTTACTCACAAGGAGCAACGTAAGGAAGCCACTGACGTCATGCTTTACTCACAAGGAGCAAAGCAATGAAGCCACTGTCGTCATGCTATACTCACAAGGATCAAAGTATTGAAGTCACAGTCCTTATGCTTTACTCACAAGGAGCAAAGTAAGGAAGTCACAGTCCTCATGCTTTACTCACAAGGAGCAAAGTAAGGAAGTCACATTCGTCGTGCTCTACTCACAAGGAGCAAAGTAAGGAAGCCACTGTCGTCATGCTTTACTCACAAGGAGCAAAGTAAGGAAGCCACTGTCGTCATGCATTACTCACAAAGAGCAAAGTAAGGAAGTCACTGTCATCATGCTTTACTCACAGAGAGCAAAGTAAGTAAGTGACAGTTTTCATGTTTTACACACAGAGAGCAAAGTAAGGAAGCCACTATTGTCATGCTTTTCTCAGAAGGAGCAAAGTAAGGAAAACATTGCCGTCAAGCTCTACTTACAAGGTGCAAAGTAAGGAAGCCACTGTCGACATGCTCTTCTCACAGGGAACAAAGTAACGAAGTCACTGTCGTCATGCTTTACTCACAAGCAGCAAGGTAAGGAAGTCACAGTCCTCATGCTTTACTCACAAGGAGCTAAGTAAGGAAGTGACTGTCGTCATGCTTAATTCACAAGGAGCTAAGGAAGGAAGTCACTGTCGTCATGCTTTACTCACAAGAAGCAAAGTAAGTAAGTCACAGGCCGCATGCTGTACTTAAAATGAGCAAAGTAAGGAAGTCACTGTCCTCATGCTTTACTCACAAGGAGCAAAGTAAGGAAGCCACTGTCGTCATCCTTTACTCACAAGGAGCAAAGTAAGGAAGTCACTGTCGTCATGCTCTACTCACAGAGAGCAAAGTAAAAAAGTCAATGTCATCATGCTCTACTCACAGAGAGCAAATTAAGGAAGCCAGAGTTCTCATGCTCTACTCACAGAGAGCAAAGTAAAACAGCCACAGTTCTCAGGCTTTACTCACAGGGAGCAAATTAAGGAAGTCACCATCGTCATGATTTACTCACAGGGAGCAAAGTAAGGAAGTCACTGTCGTCATGCTTTACTCACAAGGAGAAAAGTAAGGAAGTCACTGTCGTAATGCTTTACTCACAGGGAGCAAATTAAGGAAGTCACTAGCGTCATGCTTTACTCACATGGAGCAAAGTAAGGCAGTCACTGGTGTCATGCTCTACTCACAGTGAGCAAAGTAAGGAAGTCACTGTCGTCATGATCTACTCACAGAGAGCAAATTAACGAAGTCACAGTCGTCATGCTCTGCTCACAGAGAGCAAAGTAACGAAGCCACTGTCGTCATGCTTTACTCACAAGGAGCAAAGTAAGGAAGCCACTGTCGTCATGCTGTACTCACAAAAGAGCAAAGTAAGGAAGTCACTGTCGTCATGCTTTACTCACAAGGAGCAAGGTAAGGGAGTCACAGTTTTCATGCTTTACTCACAAGGAGCAAAGTAAGGAAGCCAAAGTCGTCATTCTTTAATCACAAGGAGCAAAGTAAGGAAGTCACAGTCGTCATGCTCTACTCCAAAGGTTCAAAGTAAGGAAGTCACTGTCATAATGCTTTACTAACAGAGAGCAAAGTAAGGAAGTGACAGTTTTCATGTTTTACTCACAGAGAGCAAAGTAAGGAAGCCACTATCGTCATGCTTTTCTCAGAAGGAGCAAAGTAAGGAAAACACTGCAGTCATGCGCTACTCACAGAGAACAAAGTAACTAAGTCACTGTCGTCATGCTTTACTCACAAGCAGCAAAGGTAAGGAAGTCACAGTCCTCATGCTTTACTCACAAAGAGCTAAGTAAGGAAATGACTGTCGTCATGCTTTATTCACAAAGAGCAAAGGAAGGAAGTCACTGTCGTCATGCTTTACTAACAAGGAGCAAAGTAAGTAAGTCACAGGACGCATGCTTTACTTAAAAGGAGCAAAGTAAGGAAGTCACTGTCCTCATGCTTTACTCACAAGGAGCAAAGTAAGGAAGCCACTGTCGTCATGCTTTACTCACAAGGAGCAAAGTAAGGAAGTCACTATACTCATGCTTTACTCACAAGGAGCAAAGCAAGGAAGTCACTGTCGTCATGCTATACTCACAAGGAGCAAAGTAGGGAAGCCACTGTCGTCATGCTTTACTCACAAGGAGCAAAGTAATGAAGTCACAGTCCTCATGCTTTACTTAAAAGGAGAAGAGCAAGGAAGTCACTGTTGTCATGCTATACTCACAAGGAGCAAAGGAAGGAAGTCACTGTCATCATGCTCTACTCACTAAGAGTAAAGTAAGAAAGTCACTGTCGTCATGCAATACTCACAGAGAGCAAAGTAGGAATGTCACAGTCTTTATGCTCAACTCACAGAGACTATGTAACGAAGTCACTGTCATCATGCTCTACTCACAGAGAGCAAAGTAAGGAAGTTACTGTCGACATGCTCTACTCACAAGGTGCAAAGTAAGGATGTCACAGTCGTCATGTTTTACTCACAGGGAGCAAAGTAATGAAGTCACTGTCATCATGCTTTATGCACAGAGAGCAAAATAGGAAGTCACTGTCGTCATGCTCTACTCACTGTTAGCAAAGTAAGGAAGCCACTTTCGTCATGTTTACTCACAGAAAGCAAAGTAAGGAAGCCACAGTTCTCATGCTCTACTCACAGATAGCAAAGTAACGAAGTCACTGTCATCATGCTTCATTCACAGAGAGCAAATAAGAAAGTAACTGTCGTCAGGCTCTACGCACAGATATCAAGGTAAGGAGGTCACAGTCTTTATGCTCAACTCACAGAGAGCAAAGTAAGGAAGTCACTGTCATCATGCTTTACTCACAAGAAGCTAAGTAAGGAAGTCACTGTCTTCAGGCTTCAATCACAAGAAGCAAAGTAAGCACGTCACTGTCCTCATGCTCTACTCACAGAGAGCAAATTAATGAAATCGCTGTCGTCATGCTTTACTCACAGAGAGCAAAGTAAGGGAGTCACAGGCTTTATGCTCAACTCACAGAGAGCAATGTAAGGAAGTCACTGTCATCATGCTCTACTCTAATGGAGCAAAGTAAGGAAGTTACTGTCGTCATGGTCTACTCACAGGGAGCAAAGTAAGGAAGTCACTGTCATCATGCTCTTCTCACAAGGAGCAAAGTAAAGAAGTCACTGGCGAGATGCATTACTCACAGGGAGCAAAGTATGGAAGTCACTGGTGTCATGCTCTACTCACAGGGAGCAAAGTAAGGAAGTCTCTCTCGTTATGGTCTACTCACAGTGAGCAAAGTAAGGAAGTCACTGTCGTCATGATCTACTCACAGAGAGCAAAGTAAGGAAGTCACTGTCGTCATGCTCTACTCACAGAAAGCAAAGTAAGGAAGTCACTGTCATCATGCTTTACTCACAAGGAGCAAAGTAAGGAAGCCACTGTCGTCATGCTTTACTCACAAAGAGCAAAGTAAGGAAGTCACTGTCGTCATGCTTTACTCACAAGGAGCAAAGTAAGGGAGTCACAGTTTTCATTATTTACTCACAAGGAGCAAAGTAAGGAAGCCACTGCCGTCATTCTTTACTCACAAGGAGCAAAGTAAGGAAGTCACTGCCATCATGCTCTACTCACTGAGAGCAAAGTAAGGAAGTCACTGTCATCATGCTCTACTCACAAGGAGAAAAGTAAGGAAATCACTGGCGTGATGCTTCACTCACAGGGAGCAAAGTAAGGAAGTCACTCTCGTCATGGTCTACTTACAGAGAGCAAAGTAAGGAAGCCACTGTCATTATGCTTTACTTACAAGGAGCAAAGTAAGGAAGCCACGGTCGTCATGCTCAACTCACAAGGAGCAAAGTAAGAAAGTCACTGTCGTCATGCTTTACTCACAAGGAGCTAAGTAAGGAAGCCACTGTCGTCATGCTTTACTCATAAGGAGAGAATTAACGTTGTCACAGTCCCCATGCTTTACTCACAAGGAGCAAAGTTAGGAAGCCACTGTCGTTATTCTTTACTCACAAGAAGCAAAGCAAGGAAGCCATTGCCGTCATGCTTTACTCACAGAGAGCAAAGTAAGGAAGCCACTGTCGTCATGCTTTACTCACAGAGACCAAAATAAGGAAGCCACTGCTTTCATGATTAACTCACAGGTAGCAAAGTAAGGAAGCCACTCTCGTCATGCTTTACTCATGGAAAGCAAAGTAAGGAAGCCACAGTTCTCATTATCTACTCACAGATAGCAAAGTAATGAAGTCACTGTCGTCATGCTTTACTCACAGAAAGCAAAGTAAGGAAGCCACAGTTCTCGTGCTCTACTCACAGATAGCAAAGTAACGCAGTCACTGTCATCATGCTTCATTCACAGAGAGCAAATTAGGAAGTCACTGTCGTCATGCTCTACTCACAGATACCAAAACAAGGAAGTCACTGTCATCATGCTTTACTCACAAGAAGCAAAGTAAGGAAGTCACTGTCGTCGTGCTCTACTCACAGGAAGGAGAGTACGGAAGTCACTGTCATCATGCTTTACTTACAAGAAGCAAAGTAAGGAAGTCACTGTCATCATGCTCTACTCACTGAGAGCAAAGTTGGGAAGTCACTTATCATGCTCTACTCAAAAGGAGCAAAGTAAACAAATCACTGGCGTGATGCTTCACTCACAGGGAGCAAAGTAAGGAAGTCACTGGTGTCATGCTTCACTCACAGGGAGCAAAGTAAGGAAGTCACTCTCGTAATGGTCTACTCACAGAGAGCAAAGTAAGGAAGCTACTGTCATTATGCTTTACTCACAAGGAGCAAAGTAAGGAAGTCACGGTTATCATGCTTTACTCACAAGGAGCAAAGTAAGGAAGCCACTGTCATGATGCTTTACTCACAGGGAGCAAAGTAAGGAAGTCACTGGTGTCATGCTCTACTCACAGTGAGCAAAGTAAGGAAGTCACTGTCGTCATGCTTTATTGACAAGGAGCAAAGTAAGGAGGTCACTCTCCTCATGCTTTACTCACAAGGAGCAAAGTAAGGAAGTCACGGTTATCATGCTTTACTCACAAGGAGCAAAGTAAGGCAGCCACTGTCATGATGCTTTACTCACAGGGAGCAAAGTTAGGAAGTCACTGTCGTCATGCTTTACTCACAAGGAGCAAAGTAAGGAAATAAGAGTCGTCATGCTCTACTCACAAGGAGCAAAGTAAGGAAGTCACTGTCATCATGCTTTACTCACGGAGAGCAATGTAAGGAAGTCACAGTTCCCATGTTTTACTCACAGAGAGCAAAGTAAGGAAGCCACTGTCGTCATGCTTTTTTCAGAAGGAGCAAAGTAAGGAAGCCACTGTCGCCATGCTCTACTCACAAGGTGCCTAGTAAGGAACCCACTGTCGGCATGCTCTACTCACAGGGAACAAATTGAAGAAGCCACTGTCGTCATACTCTACGACAAGCATCAAAGGAAGGAAATCACAATCGTCATGCTTTACTTACAAGCAGCAAAGTAAGGATGTCTCAGTCCTCATTCTTTACTCACAAGGAGCTTAATAAGGAAGTGACTGTCGTCATGCTTTACTCACAAGGAGCAAAGTAAGGAAGTCACAGGCCTCATGCTTTACTCTCAAGGAGCAAAGTAAGGAAGTCACTGTCCTCATGCTTTACTCACAAAGAGCAAAGTAAGGAAGCCACTGTCGTCATGCTTTACTAACAAGTAGCAAAGAAAGGAAGTCACAGTTCTCATGCTTTACTCACAAGGAGCAAAGCTAAGAAGTCACTGTCGTCAAGCTATAGTCACAAGGAGCAAAGTAGGGAAGCCACTGTCCTCAGGGTTTACTCACAAGCAGAAAAATAATGAAGTCAGAGTACTCATGCTTTACTCACAAGGAGCAAAGCAAGGAAATCACTGTTGTCATGCTATACTCACAAGGAGCAAAGTAAGGAAGCCACTGTCGTCATGCTATACTCACAAGAATCTAAGAAAGGAAGTCTCAGTCCTCATGCTTTACTCACAAGGAGCAAAGTAAGGAAGTCACAGTCCTCATGCTTTATTTACAAGGAGCAAAGGAAGGAAGCATCTGTCGTCATGCTTTTCTCACAGAGAGCAAAGTAAGGAAGCCACTGTCTTCATGATTAACTCACAGGGAGTAAAGTAAGGAAGCCACGGTCGTCATGCTTTACTCACAGAGAGCAAAGTAAGGAAGCCACAGTTCTCATGCTCTAGCCACAGATAGCAAAGTAACCTAGTCACTGTCGTCATGCTTTATTCACAGAGAGCAAAGTAGGAAGTAACTGTCGTCATGCTCTAATCACAGATAGCAAAGTAAGGAAGTCACAGTCTTTATGTTCAACTCACAGAGAGCAATGTAAGGAAGTCACTGTCATCATGCTTTACTAACAAGAAGCAAAATAAGGAAGTCACTGTCGTCATGCTCTACTCACCGAGAGCAAAGTAAGGAAGTTACTGTCATAATGCTTTACTCACAAGAAGCAAAGTGAGGAAGTCACTGTCATCATTTTTTACTCACAAGAAGTAAAGTAAGGAAGTCACTGTCATCATGCTCTACTCACAGAGAGACAAGTAAGGAAGCTACTGTCGTAATGCTCCGTTCACAGAGAGCAAAGTAAGGAAGTCACTGTCATCATGCTCTACTCACAGGGAGCAAAGTAAGGAAGTCACTGTTATCCTGCTCTACTCACAGAGAGCAATGTAAGGAAGTCACAGACCTCATGCTCCACTCACAGAGAGCAAAGTAAGGAAATCACAGTCGTCATGCTCTACACTCAGACAGCAAAGTAAGGAAGTCACTGTCCTCTTGCTCTACTCACAAGGAAGAAAGTAAGGAAGATACTGTCGTCATGCTCTACTCAAAAGGAGCAAAGTAAGGTAGTCACAGTCGACATGCTTTACTTACAAGGATCAAAGTAAGGAAGTCACAGTCGTCATGCTCTACTCACAAGGAGCAAAGTTAGGAAGTCACAGTCGTCATGCTCTACTCACAGGGAGCAAAGTAAGGTAGTCATTGGCGTAATGCTTTACTCACAGGGAGCAACGTAAGGAAGTCACTCTCGTCATGGTCTACTCACAGAGAGCAAAGTAAGGAAGCCACTGTCATTATGCTTTACTCATAAGGAGCAAAGTAAGGAAGCCACTGTCGTAATGCTCTACTCACAAGGAGTAAAGTAAGGAAGGCACTGTCGTTATGCTTTATTCATAAGGAGCAAGGTAAGCAGGTCACTGTCGTCATGCTTTACTCACAAGCAGCAAAGTAAGGAAGTCACTGTCCTCTTGCTCTACTGAACAGGAAGAAAGTAAGGAAGATACTGTCGTCATGCACTACTCAAAAGGAGCAAAGTAAGGAAGTCACAGTCGACATGCTTTACTTACAAGGATCAAAGTAAGGAAGTCACAGTCATCATGCTCTACTCACAAGGAGCAAATTAAGGAAGTCACTGGCGTCATGCTTTACTCACAGGGAGCAAAGTAAAGAAGTCACTGTCGTCATGATCTACTAACAGAGAGCAAAGTAACGAAGTCACTGTCGTCATGCTTTACTCACAAGCAGCAAAGTAAGTAAGTCACAGTCCTCATTCTTTACTCACAAGGAGCTAAGTAAGGAAGTGACTATCGTCATGCCTTACTCACAGGGAGCAAAGGAAGGAAGTCACTGTCGTAATGCTTTACTCACAAGGAGCAGAGTAAGGAAGTCACAGTCCTCATGTTTTACTCACAAGGGGCAAAGCAATGAAGTCACTGTCGTCATGCTATACTCACAAGGAGCAAAGGTACGAAGCCACTGTTGTCATGCTTTACTCACAAGGAGCAAAGTAATGAAGTCACAGTCCTCATGCTTTACTCACAGAGTGCAAAGTAAGGAAGCCATGGTTCTCATGCTCTACTCAATGATAGCAAAGTAACGAAGTCACTGTCGTCATGCTTTATTCACAGAAAGCAAAGTACGAAGTCACTGTCGTCTTGCTCTACTCACAGATAGCAAAGTAAGGAAGTCACTGTCTTTATGCTCAACTCACAAGAGCAAAGTAAGGAAGTCACTGTAATCATGCTTTACTCACAAGAAGCAAAGTAAGGAAGATACTGTCGTCCTGCTCCACTCACAAGAAGCAAAGTAAGGAAGTCACTGTCGTAATGCTTTACTCACAGAGAGCTAAGTAAGGAAGTAACAGTCTTTTGCTCAACTCACAGAGAGAAATGTAAGGAAGTCATTGTCATCATGCTCTAATCACAAGGAGCAAAGAAAGGAAGATACGGTCGTCATGCTCTACTCACAGAGAGCAAAGTAAGGAAGTCACTGTCATCATGCTTTACTCACAAGAAGCAAAGTAAGGAAGTCACTGTCATCATGCTCTACTTACAAAGAGCAAAGTAAGGAAGACACTGTCGTCATTCTCTTCTCACAGAGAGAAAAGTAAGGCAGTCACTGTTATCATGCTCTCCTCACATAGAGCAATGTAAGGAAGTCACAGACCTCATTCTCCACTCACAGAGAGCAAAGTAAGGAAATCACAGTTGTCATGCTCTATACTCAGACACCAAAGTAAGGATGTCACAGTCATTTTGCTCTACTCACAAGGAAGAAAGTAAAGAAGTTACTGTCGTCATGCTCTACTCACAAGGAGCAAAGTAAGGAACTCACAGTCGACATGCTTTGCTCACAAGGAGCAACGTAAGGAAGTCACAGTCGTCATGCTCTACTCACATTGAGCAAAGTAACATAGTAACAGTCGTTATGCTCTACTCACAGGGAGCAAAGTAAGGAATTCACTGTCATCATGCTCTACTCACAAGGAGCAAAGCAAGGAAGTCCTGTTGTCATTCTATACTCACAAAGAGCAAAGTAAGGAAGCCACAGTCCTCATGCTCTACTCACAGAGAGCAAAGTAAGGAAGGCTCAGTACTCATACTGTACTCACAGAGAGCAAACTAAGGTAGTCACAGTCCTCATTCTCTAATCCGAGAGAGCAAAGTAAGGACGTCACAGTTCTCATGCTCTAATCACAGAGAGCAAAGTAAGGAAGCCTTAATCCTCATGCTCTACTCACAGAGAGCAATGTAAGGAAGTTACAGAAACCAAGTAAGGAAGTCACAGAGAGCAAAGTAAGGAAGTCATGGTCCTCATGCTCCACTCGCAGAGAGCAAAGTAAGGAAACCATGGTTCTCATGCTCTACTCGCAGAGAGCAAAGTAAGGAAGCCTTAATCCTCATGCTCTACTCACAGAGAGCAATGTAAGGAAGTTACAGAAACCAAGTAAGGAAGTCACAGAGAGCAAAGTAAGGAAGTCATGGTCCTCATGCTCCACTCGCAGAGAGCAAAGTAAGGAAACCATGGTTCTCATGCTCTACTCGCAGAGAGCAAAGTAAGGAAGCCTTAATCCTCATGCTCTACTCACAAGGGAGCAATGTAAGGATGTCACAGAGAGCAAAGTAAGGAAGTCATAGTCCTGATGCTCTACTCACAGAGAGCAAAATAAGGAAATCACAGAGCACAAAGTAAGGAAGTCACAGAGAGCAAAGTAAGGAACTCACAGTCTTCATGCTCCACTCACAGAGAGCAAGGTAAGAAAGTCACAGTTCTCATGCTCTACTCACAGAGAGCAAAGTAAGGCTGCCTTAATCCTCATGCTCTACTCACAGAGAGCAATGTAAGGAAGTCACAGAGAGCAAATTAAGGAAACCATAGTTCTCATGCTCTACTCGCAGAGAGCAAAGTAAGGAAGTCACTGTCGCCATGTTCTACTCACAGAGAGCAAAGTAAAGAAACCACAGTTAGCAAAGTAAGGAAGTCACTGTCGTCATGCTCTAATCACAGGGAGCAAAGTAAGGAAGTCACAGTCCTCATGTTCTACTCAGAGAGAGAAAAGTAAGGAAGTCACAGTCTTCGTGCTCTACTCACAGAGAGCAAAGTAAGGAAGTCACTGTCTTCATACTCTGCTCACAGAGAGCAAAGTAAGGAAGTTACTGTCGTCATGCTCTTATCATAGGGATCAAAGTAAGGAAGTCACTGTCGTCATGCTCTACTCACAGAGAGCAAAGTAAGGAGGCCATAGTCTTCATGCTCTACTCACAGGGAGCAAAGTATGGAAGTCACTGTCGTCATGCTCTACTCACAGAGAGCAAAGTAAGGAAATCACTGTCGTCATGCCTTATTCACAGGGATCAAAGTAAGGAGGTCAATGTTGTGATGCTCTACTCACAGGGATCAAAGTAAGGAAGTCACTGTCCTCATGCTCTACTCACAGGGATCAAAGTAAGGAAGTCACTGTCATCATGCTCTACTTACAGGGAGCTAAGTAAGAAAGTCATTGTCCTAATGCTCTACTCACAGGGATCAAAGTAAGGAAGTTACTGTCGTCATGCTCTACTCATAGGTATCAAAGTAAGGAAGCCATTGTCGACATGCTCTACTCATTGGGAGCAAAGTAAGGAAATCACAGTTGTCTTGCTCTACTCACAGAGAGCAAAGAAAGGAAGTCACTGTCGTCATGCTCTACTCACAGAAAGCAGAGTAAGGAAGTCACAGTCCTCATGCTCTACTCACAGAGAGCAAAGCAAGGAAGCCACAGTCTTCATGCTCTACTCACAGGGAGCAAAGTTAGGCAGCCACAGTCTTCATGCTTTACTCACAGAGAGCAAAGTAAGGAAGCCACAGGGAGTAAAGTAAGGAAGCCACAGTTCTCATGCTTTACTCACAGGAAGCAAAGTAGGGAAGTCACTGCCATCATGCTCTACTTACAGAGAGCAATGTAAGGAAGTCACTGTCATCATGTTCTACTCACAAGGAGCAAAGTAAGGAAGTCACTGTCGTTTTGCTCTTCTCACAGAGAGCAAAGTAAGGAATTTACTGTCATCATGCTCTACTCACAGGGAGCAAATTAAGGAAATCACCGTCGTCATGCTCTACTAACAGACAGCAAATTAAGGAAGTCACATTCGTCATGCTCTACTCACATGGAGGAAAGTAATGAAGTCACAGTCGTCATGCTCTAATCACATGGAGCAAAGTAGGGAATTCACAGTCGTCATTCTCTACTCACAAGGAGCATAGTAAGAAAGTCACAGTCGTTATGCTCTACTAACAAGGAGCAAAATAAGGAAGTCACAGTCGTCATGCTCTACTCACAAGGAGCAAAGTAAGGAAGTCACTGGCGTGATGCTTTACTCACAGGATGCAAAGTAAGGAAGTCACCGTCTTAATGCTCTACTACCAGGGAGCAAAGTAAGGAAGTCACTGTCGTCATGTTTAACTCAAAAGGAGCAAAGTAAGGAAGTCACTGTTGTCATACTTTTCTCACAGGGAGCAAAGTAAGCAAGTCACTGTCATCATGCTTTACTCACAGGGAGCAAAGTTGGGAAGTCACTGGCTTCATGCTCTACTCACAGGGAGCAAAGTAAGAATGTCACTGTCGTCATGCTTTACTCACAAGGAGCAAAGTAAAAAAGCCACTGTCAACATGCACTACTCACAAGGAGCAAAGTAAGGAAGTCACTGTCGTCATGAACTACTCACAGAGAGCAAGGTAAGTAAGTCAGTGTCGTCCTGCTCTACTCACAGAGAGAAAAGTAAGGAAGCCACTGTTATTATGCTTTACTCACAAGGAGCAAAGTAAGGAAGCCACTGTTGTCATGAACTATTAACAGAGAGCAAAGTAAGGAAGTCACTGTCGTCCTGAACTACTCACAGAGAGAAAAGTAAGGAAGTCACTGTCGTCATGCTCTACTCACAGAGAGAAATGTAAGAAAGTCACTGTCGTCATGAACTACTCACAGAGAGAAAAGTAACAAAGTCACTGTCGTCATGCTCTACTCACAGAGAGAAAAGTAAGGAAGCCACTGTCATTATGCTTTACTTACAAGTAGCAAAGTAGGGAAGCCACTGTCGTCATGCTTTACTCACAGGGAGCAAAGTAAGGAAGCCACTGTCGTCATGTTTTACTCACAAGCAGCAAAGTAAGGAAGCAACTGTCGTAATGCTTTACTCACAGGGAATAAATAAGGAAGCCACTGTCGTCATACTTTACTCACAAGGAGAAAAGTAAGGAAGCCACTGTCGTCATGCTTTACTCATAAGGAGCAAAGTAAGGAAGGCACTGACGTCATGCTTTACTCACAGGGAGCAAAGTAAGGAAGTTACTGTCATCATGCTCTACTCAAAGGAATAAAGTAAGCAAGTCACAGGGCTCATGCTCTACTCACAGGAAGCATATTAAGGAAGTCACTGTGTTCATGCCTTATTCACAGGGAGAAATATAGGATGTAACAGTTTTCATGCTCTACTCACAGGGAGCAAAATCAGGAAGCCAAAGTCCTCATGCTCTACTCACAGATAGCAAATTAAAGAAGCCACAGTCCTCATGCTCTAATCACGGATAGGAAAGTAAGGAACCCACACTCCTAATGCCGTGCTCACAGGGAGCAAAGTAAGGAAGCCACAAAGAGCAAAGTAAGGAAGCCACAGTCCTCATGCCCTGCTCACAGGGAGCAAAGTAAGGAAGCCACAGAGAGCAAAGTAAGGGAGCCACAGTCCTCATGCTCTGCTCACAGAGAGCAAAGTATGGAAGCCAGAGTCTTTATGCTCTACTCACAGAGAGCAAAGTAAGGAAGCCAGAATACTCATGCTTACTCACACAGAGCAAAGAAAGGATGCCACAGTCCTCATGCTCTACTCACAGAGAGCAAAGTAATGAAGCCATAGAGAGCAAAGTAAGAAAGTGTAAGTCCACATGCTCTAGTCACAGGGAGCAGAGTAAGGAACCTACAGAAAGCAAAGTAAAGATACTACAGAGAGCATAGTTAGGAAGTCACAGTTTTCATGCCCTAGTCACTGAGAGCAAAGTAAGGAAGTCAAAGTCCTCAAGCTCTACTCACAGGAAACAAAGTAAGGAAGTCACAGTCCTCGTATTCTACTTACAGAGAGCACTGCAAGGAAGTCACAATCCTCATGCTCTAGTCAAAGGGAGCAAAGTAAGGAAGTCAAGGATAACAAAGTAAAGAAGCCACAGTCATCATGCTCTACTCACAGAAGGCAAAGTACGGAGGCCACTGTCATCATGCTTTACTCACAGGAAGCAATGTAAGGAAATTACTGTCGTCATGCTCTACTCACAGGGAGCAAAGTAAGAAAGTCACTATCGTCATGCTCCACTAACAAGCAGCAAAGTAAGTAAGCCACTGTCGTCATGCTCTACTCACAGAGAGCAAAGTAAGGAAGTCACTGTCATCATGCTTTACTCACAGGGAGCAAAGTAAGGAAGGCACAGTCATCATGCTTTACTCACAGGGAGCAATGTAAGGATGTCACAGTCCTCATGCTCTACTCACAGAGAGCAAAGAAATGAAGCCACAGAGAGCAAAGTAAGAAAGTCACAGTCGACATGCTCTTTTCACCGGGAGCAGAATAAGGAAGTCATAGTCCATATGCTATACTTAAAGAGAGCTAGTAAAGAAGTCACAGTGTTCATTCCCTATTCACAGGGAGAAAAGTAAGGTTATAACAGTTTTCATGCTCTACTAACAGGGAGCAAAGTCAGGAAGCCATAGTCCTCATGCTCTACTCATGAAGAGGAAAGTAAGGAAGCCACAGTCCTCATGCTCTGCTTTCAGAGAGCAAATTTAGGAAGTCACTGTGCTGATGCTCTACTGACAGAGAGTAAAGTAAGGAAGTCACTGTCGTCATGCTCTACTCACAGGGAGCAAAGTAATGAGGTTACTGTCGTCATGCTTTGCTGACAAGGAGCAAAGTAAGGAAGCTACTGTCGTCATGCTTTACTCACTGAGAACAAAGTAAGGAAGTCACTGTCGTCATGCTCCACTCACAAGGAGCAAAGTAAGGAAGCCACTGTCGTCATGCTTTACTCACAAGAAGCAACGTAAGGAAGTCAGGATCCTCATCATCCACTCACACAGAGCAAATTAAGGAAATCACAGTCCTCATGCTCTACAACAAAGAGAGCAAAATAAGGAAGTCACAGAGAGCAAAGTAAGGAAGTCACTGTTGTCATGCTCTATTCACAGAGAAAATCGAAGGGAAGTCTCTGTGCTCAAGCTCTACTCATAGAGATCAAAGTAAGGAAGTCACTGTCGTCATGCTCTACTAACAGGGAGCAAAGTAAGGAAGTCACTGTCGTCATGCTCTACTCACAGGTAGCAAGGTAAGGAAGCCACAGTCTTCATGCTCTACTCACAGGGAGCAAAGTAAGGAAGTCAATGTGCTCAAGCTCTACTCACAGAGAGCAAAGTAAGGAAGTCACTGTGCTCATGCTCTACTCACAGGGAGCAAAGTAAGGAGGTCACTGTCATCATGCTCTACTCACAGAGAGCAAAGTAAGGAAGTCACTGTGCTCATCCTCTACTCACAGAGAGCAAAGTAAAGAAGTCTGTGTCGTCATGCTCTACTCACAGGGAGCAAAGTAGGGAAGTTACTGTCGTCATGCTTTGCTCACTAGGAGCAAAGTAAAGAAGCCACTGTCGTCATGCTTTACTCACAGAGAGCAAAGTAAGGAAGCCACATTCTTCATGCTTTACTCACCAGGAGCAAAGTAAGAAAGTCACTATCGTCATGCTCCACTAACAAGCAGCAAAGTAAGTAAGCCACTGTCGTCATGCTCTACTCACAGAGAGCAAAGTAAGGAAGTCACTGTCGTCATGCTTTACTCACAAGGAGCAAAGTAAGGAAGCCATTGTCGATATTCTCTACTCAAAGAGAGCAAAGTAAGGAAGCCACTGTTGTCATGCTTTACTCACAAGGAGCAACGTAAGGAAGCCACTGTCGTCTTGCTCCACTCACAAGGACCAAAGTGAGTAAGTCACTGTCGTCATGCTTTACTCACCAAGAGCAAAGTAAGGAAGCCACTGTCGTCATGCCTTACTCACAGGGAGCAAAGTAAGGAAGCCACTGTCGTCATGCTTTACTCACAAGGAACAACGTAAGGAAGCCACTGTCGTCATGCCTTACTCACAGGGAGCAAAGTAAGGAAGCCACTGTCGACATGCTTTAGTCACAAGGAGCAAAGTAAAGCAGCCACTGTCGTCATGCTTTACTCACCAAGAGCAAAGTAAGGAAGCCACTGTCGTCATGTTTTAGTCACAAGGAGCAAAGTAAGGAAGTCGCTGTTGTCAAGCTTTACTCACAGGGAACAAAGTAAGGAAGTCACAGTCGTCATGCTTTATTCACAAGGAGCAATGTAAGGAAGTCACTGTCGTCATGCTTTACTCACAGAGAGCAAAGTAAGGAAGCCACTGTCGTCATTCTTAATCACAAAAAGCAAAGTAAGGAAGTCACTGTTGTCATGCATTACTCACAGGGAACAAACTAAGCAAGTCTCTGTCGTCATACATTACTCACAGAGAGCAAAATAAAAAAGGCAAAGAGAGCCAAGAAAGGAAGTTACCGTCGTCATGTTCTACTCACAGGGAGCAAAGTAACGAAGTCACAACCTACATGCTCTACCCACAGAGAGCAAAGTAAGGAAGTCACTGTCGTCAAGCTCTACTCACAATGAGCAAAGTAAGGAAGTCACGGTCGTCATGTTCTACTCACACAGAGCTATGTAAGGAAGTCACAGTCCTCATGCTCTACTCACAGAGAGCAAAGTGAAGTAATCATAGTCCTCATGCTCTGCTCAAAGACAGCGAAGTAAGGAAGTCTTGGAGAGCAAAGTGAGAAACGCACAATCCTCATGCTTTACTCACAGAGAGCTAAGTAAGGAAGCCACAGTCCTCATGCTCTACTCACAGAGAGCAAAGTAAGTAAGCCACACTCCTCATGCTTTACTCACAGAGAGCAAAGTGAAGTAATCATAGTCCTCATGCTATACTCACAGAGAGCAAAGTAAAGAAGTCACAGTCCTCATGCTCTACTCACAGAGAGCAAAGTGAAGTAATCATAGTCCTCATGCTCTACACACAGAGAGCTAATTAAGGAAGCCACAGTCCTCATGCTCTACTCACAGAGAGCAAAGTGAAGTAATCATAGTCCTCATGCTCTACTCACAGAGAGCTAAGTAAGGAAGTCAAAGTCCTCATGCTCTGCTCAAAGACAGCGAAGTAAGGAAGTCTCAGAGAGCAAAGTGAGAAACGCATAATCCTCATGCTTTACTCACCGAGAGCAAAGTAAGTAAGCCACACTCCTCATGCTCTACTCACAGGGAGCAAAGTAAGGCAGTCACAGTCCTCATCCTCTACTCACAGAGAGAAAAGTAAGGAAGTCACCGTCCTCATGCACCACTCCCAGGGAACAAAGTAAGGAAGCGACAACCCTCATGCTTTACTCACAGAGAGCAAAGTAAGGCAGTCACAGTCCTGATGCTCTACTCACAGAGAGAAAAGTAAGGAAGTAACTGTCCTCATGCACTACTCACAGGGAGCAAAGTAAGGAAGCCACAGTCCTCATTCTCTACTCACAGAGAGCAAAGTAAGGAAGGCTCAGTCCTCATACTGTACTCACAGAGAGCAAACAAAGGCAGTCACAGTCCTCATTCTCTAATCCGAGAGAGCAAAGTAAGGAAGTCACAGTTCTCATGCTCTACTCACAGAGAGCAAAGTAAGGAAGCCTTAATCCTCATGCTCTACTCACAGAGAGCAATGTAAGGAAGTCACAGAGAGCAAAGTAAGGAAGTCACAGAGAGCAAAGTAAGGAAGTCTTGGTCCTCATGCTCTACTCGCAGAGAGCAAAGTAAGGAAACCATAGTTCTCATGCTCTACTCGCAGAGAGCAAAGTAAGGAAGTCAAAGAGCGCGAAGTAAGGAAGTCACAGAGAGCAAAGTAAGGAACTCACAGTCCTCATGGTCTATTCACAGAGAGCAAAGTAAGGAAGTCACAGTCCTCATGCTCTACTCACAGGGAGCAAAGTAAGGAAGTCACAGTCCTCATGCTCTACTCACAGAAAGCAAAGTAAGGAATCCACAGTCCTCATGCTCTACTCACAGAGAGCAAAGTAAGGAAGTCACAGTCCTCATGCTTTACTCACAGAAAGCAAAGTAAGGAATCCACAGTCCTCATGCTCTACTCACAGAGAGCAAAGTAAGGAAGTCACAGTCCTCATGCTCTCCTCACAGGGAGCAAAGTAAGGAAGCCACAGTCCTTATGTTCTACTCACAGAGAGCAAAGTAAGGAAGCCACATTCGTCATGCTCTACTCACAGGGAGCAAAATAAGGAAGTCATAGTCCTCCTGTTCTACTCACACAAAGTAAGGAAGCCACAGTCCTCATGCTCTACTCACAGGGAGCAAAGTAAGGAAGCCTCATTCGTCATGCTCTACTCACATGGAGCAAAGTAAGGAAGCCACAGTCCTCAATCTCTACTCACAGTAAGCAAAGTAAGGAAGCCTCAATCGTCATGCTCTACTCAAAGAGAGCAAAGTAAGGAAGTCACAGTCCTCATGCTCTACTCACAGAGAGCAAAATGAGGTAGCCACAGTCCTCATGCTCTACTCACAGAGAGCAAAGTAAGGAAGCCACAGTCCTCCTGTTCTACTCACAGAGAGCAAAGTAAGGAAGTCACAATCCTCATGCTCTACTCACAGAGAGCAAAGTAAGGAAGTCACAATCCTCATGCTCTACTCACAGAGAGCAAAATAAGGATGTCACAATCCTCATGCTCTACTCACAGAGAGCAAAGTAAGGAAGTCACAATCCTCATGTTCTACTCACAGAGAGCAAAGTAAGGAAGTCACAATCCTCATGTTCTACTCACAGAGAGCAAAGTAAGGAAGCCACAGTCCTCCTGTTCTACTCACAGAGAGCAAAGTAAGGAAGCCACAGTCCTCATGTTCTACTCAAAGAGAGCAAAGTAAGGAAGTCACAATCCTCATGCTCTACTCACAGAGAGCAAAATAAGGAAGCCACAGTCCTAATGCTCTATTCACAGGGAGCAAAGTAAGGAAGCCACATTCGTCATGCTCTACTCACAGGGAGCAAAATAAGGAAGTCACAGTCCTCCTGTTCTACTCACAGAGAGCAAAGTAAGGAAGCCACAGTCCTCATGTTCTACTCAAAGGGAGCAAAGTAAGGAAGCCTAATTCGTCATGATCTACTCACATGGAGCAAAGTAAGGAAGCCACAGTCCTCATGCTCTTCTCACAGGGAGCAAAGTAAGGAAGCCTCTTTCGTCATGCTCTACACACAGAGAGCAAAGTAAGGAAGCCACAATCCTCATGGTCTACTCACATGGAGCAAAGTAAGGAAGCCACAGTCATCATGCTCTACTCACAGGGAGCAAATTAAGGAATTGACAGTCCTCATGCTACAACAGTTGCGAACTTTCTGATAGCAACATGGTGGCTCATTGCCACATCTGCCTTTGTACTACATGTTAGTAATCTAACAGTAAAAACATCATGGTAATGCACAATATGTTGTACACATCCCAATTATCTTTTCAATAAATATATCGAGAGTAATCAGCTGTACGCTAACTAATCACTTCTAAGATTTGGGTGTGACACTTACAATAAGAGGATTTGAAACTCTGATTGTGAGATCTTTACACTTTAACAAGTGTTACCTAAGTTTTATACTTATGGTAACACATTTTCTCTTGCAAGTTTTTATTCATTCATTATTGTTTTCTTCTTACATAAACCTCACTAAAGTAAAAAGAGGGTAACAGCCTGTTTTATAGGAAAGGTTGGAAATGTATTTTATTTTTGTTCTTATCATTTAAAATATGTGTATATTTTAATCAGGCATAAAGTTCATTCTTGGAAAATAAAAAATAAAGGAAGATGCAAAATTTGTTAATGTTTGGAATTGTCGATTATGAATAATTTCTTCACATTTCTTTAAATATGTGAATGGAGCTTTTCCTGAATGTATATTTTCTAAACTAATTCAGCGTACTTCTTCTAAGTGATGTTTAGAGAAAATTACACCATTTTGGGTTTTTTAGCTGGTTCACTTTATAACGTAATTACTGAGAGAAGTAGATCTATGGTAATGTGTGAGGCTTATATTTGGGATTCTCAATGACCTTGGCTCTGCACTTCTTTACAGTCTGTCTCCTTCCTTCCTGAGTGCTGTCGTCAACAAGCATTTTATAGACTATACTTATATTAAGATGTAATTACTTTTCTTTCTACTTACTTGTTACTTAGAGCATAAGCTGTCATACCCTCCATCCAGCCACCCTCGTATCGACTCCCTTTTGCAAGACAAAGACTGATGATGGCATCTGCGAGAACTGTTCCCCTTGGTGACACTTGCTCTACCAAGAATCGTTTGGAGCTATGGACTGCAAGAACATATTCGGGTGTCTCAGATCTTGTTGTATGCCAGTGATTAAACGACATGCACACAAGGATATACTGTCCAGGCTCCAGCATCTTATGGCATCCCACAGAATTTCTCACCTGCAGGCAAGATAATCTCATTTCAAAATCCATTCACTTTTATTTTTCATAAAGCTAGTTATGGCACAGGGTGAAGTGCAGAACTAATAATAGCAAGCAACAGCAGGTTTAAACATTTAATGTATTTTACTTACAAACTAACAGACTCATGAGGTAGATAAAACTATGATTGTTTTTCTTGCATCATATTTGTAATGTCAGCACAAGTGCTTGTTGTAATGCAATTACTTGGCAAGTTACTAGGAGCAGGGGACGGGGTGACATTTGAAATCAAATTTAGTTGGAGCTTCTCGGGAATACTACACATCTCCAAATGTGGTTATTATTCCTGAACAGTAACAAAAAAGTGTGTCAAATATAATTTTACTGCACACCATCCACATCTACTAACTGCCACTTTTTCACGTTTATCACATAGTCCTTTCAAATTCTTAAAGCAATAATCCGTTGTATTTTGAATATGGTTTTGGATTTTGCTGATAGTCCAGCCAGCAGTCAACTGTACTGGAAGGACTATGAGATAAAGTGGCAGTTATTAGATGTGGATTGTGTACAATGAAATTGTGTTTTACACACTATTTTTGTGGGATACCATTCTACAGCGTATACGTTCAGGAATAATAACCATGTGTAACACTCCTGAGAAGTTTCAATTAAGGTAGGAAATTTCATTTGTTCTCACATGAAACCAAACATCACCCCCTCCCCCGCTCTCATTAATATGTAAATAATTCGCAAAATAATCACACCTGCATTATAACAATTTGTATAACCACTAGTTTTGACATTACTAACATGTTGAAAGAAACAAAAATCACATTTTTATTTGCCCCATGAGAATATTTGCTTGTTAGCTTCTGAGCTACAGAGTTTTTGAATTTTAAACAATTTTTTTTATTATTCCCCAGATTCAGAACAATGATGGTAATTATTTTACAATATTTCTTCCTGTGAAATAAGGCATAGAAGTTACATTATTTAATTATAAATATGAAGAGAGGATAGAGGTAGAACTATCTATATGCGCAGTTTTAGCATAACTTTTAATAAGTTAACCACTATTTACTTTTCCTATTTCATACCCACATCTGCTTGTGAACCCTTATAGTGCCAGTCTGGATAACAGAACACTGAAAATGACATGCAATTTTAGAGCAGAATGCAGGATTAGTAATAAAATGAGTATCAAATGACAAAGGAAATTGAATCTTTTTTTTAATTTTTAATAAACCCATTTGTCTATTGTACAATATGTATTATATGGATGAGCAGTCTCTTCAATATTTTTAAAAAAATAAAAACAAAAGAAAATTTTAAAAATAAGATTAAAAAATCCAAAATAATCAATAATTAGGCATAAAATCTTACTATGCAGAAGGTTCAAGCTAATGGAATGAAAGTACAGATATTTCTTTATTAAAACAACAATCTGTTTTATCTGGTGTTTTATTTTTTAAAATACAACAAATGAATTCATGTAAGATGCATCCAAAAAAAAATTGCCAAAAACACACAAACATTGGTGTAAAATAAGAAATAATGAAAATGGCATAAAGCAATATGATACAGATGTAACATAGATTACTGTACAATTTAGCACTTATATTGTTGCATAGCTGAATGGTTGATTCCCATTGTCTGTGTTTTCTGGTTACACGTCCGTCAACCCATTTTGATAGGTAGGTACACTGATTATTTGCATGCCTACAAGGACCTTTACCATCTGATGCACTTTCATCACTGAAGCTACCCTCCTCTTTTTCATTGATGTCACAAACACCTCAAAATTCAAAATCATTCGCTTTCTTTTAATACATTGTGAACTGCATCTCTAATTTCCTCTTTGGTTTGTAACCTTTTGCTACCAACACCATTTTTCAACCAACATAAACAAACACCGGCTAGACAAATTAAATTTGGAGCTAATTTAGTGCTTTGGAGTGTATTAATTTAGTGCTGATTTAGTGCTTCAGCAAAACATTTTCTATGACTATGATGCAGAACGTGTAAAACGTATTAAAATGGCATCATGATTAGATCTTGATTGGCACTAAAAGGATTAATAAGATAAGAATTAAAATCTGTTATTTTTGTTGCTTCCTCTACTGTTTCTTTAATCCACTAAAGTAAATGATTGGATAAATCTTCTGCATTAGTTTAAATTTAGTCTCCAATAAAGATCTTAATCTGTTTCTAATGAAGTTTTCCTTTGATTGAGTGTTATGTTTATGAATTTATTAGTTCTGCCTTTTTTATGGCTTTTTATAATGTACTTTAGATATTCCTATTTATACATATATGACAGTATTAAATATGGAGTTTTTAAAGCAAATCTGCAGGTATTTATTTTTTAGTATACTTAATTCTTATTCTTCTTTGTTAAATCGAATATTTTTAATACATGTTTATTCCCTGCTGATCCATATAAAATAATCTTATACTCAAATAAAATCTATAAAACATATCTACTTGTTAATTCAAAATCTTCTCGGGCTTCTAGCCAGGTAAAAACTTGGCTTGACACCAACGTTTCCAAGAAGTGCATCTTCCTCGTCTTCTAACAGGTCCAATGGCTTCACTTTGATGTTGTCAAGAACTTCAGAGACCTGTTAGTTAGTTAGTTAGTTTCGATGTGGTATCTCTCTTCACCAGAGTTCCCCTGGCGGAAACAATACAACTATTGTCAGAACACTTTCCACCTGGTATTACTGCACTGTTTAGTCACACACTTACTTCCACTTATTTTCTGTATGGCAACACCTACTACGAGCAGACAGACAGTGTTGCGATGGGCTCTCCTCTGTCACCAGCTATTGCCAACTTCTATATGGAGTTTCTGGAGCATGAAATACTTAACACAGCCCCATTAAAACCTACACATTTTTATAGATATGTAGATGATACATTTGTAATTTGGCCACATGGACTGCACACTCTTCCAGATTTTCTTGCACACCTAAATAGCCTTAGATCACAAATACAGTTCACAATGGAAGTTGAGAAAAATGCTTCCCTCCCATTTCTGGACATTCTGGTTACCAGAAAAGCGGACGGAACTCTTGGTCATGCCGTCTACCGAAAACCTACACACACGGATCTTTATCTCAACGCAAACAGCTTCCACCATAAGTCACAACGAATGGGCATTCTAAACACATTGGCACATAGAGCAGTTTCTGTATCAGACCCAGATAATCTGCAAACGGAATTTCAACACCTAAAATTCACACTCCAACAAAATGGATATTCAGCCAAGGACATCACATCAGCGCTGAAAAGAGCCAGACGAAAAAGAAACCCCAGCAAGAACACTCAACAAAAAGACAAGCCAGCCGCCATAGCCTATATACCGTTTACCGGCAATTTTTCGGGAAAGATTAGTAGACTATTTTACAAATATAATGTCAAAACCATCCATAAGCCACCACCTAAAATCAAAAATTTGGTCAGGCCAGTTAAAGATAATTTAGCTCTCAGAGTACCTGGTGTCTACCACATTCCTTGTGAATGCAGCGCAGCGTACATTGGCCAAACAGGACGCACTATTGCCACACGCGTTTCTGAACACCAAAGATCAATAAGGCTTATGCAACCCGAAAAATCTGGACTGGCTGAACACTGTATAGAACAGAGCCACAGAGCTAACTTTACTAACACCAAGATAGTGGCAAAGTGTTCGAACTACTGGGAAAGGAGAGTAAAAGAAGCTTTAGCCATCTCATCTGAAACAAATAATCTAAATCGCGATTCTGGCCTACAATTAAGTTCAGCATGGACACCGATGATAAAGAGCCTTAACACCTAATCCTGTACCTGCAGTCTTCCAAGACTTATTTTCTAGCAGGTACGTGCTCAAACACAAAACATTAGCCGAATAACTGCTATAAATAGTTTTCTACGAAGTCCGTGCCCATGTCTCAGTCATCTTAAATACCAGGACATAATATCTCGCGAACCAATCAGATGTTAGCTTCATCCCAGCTCTTATAAATACCAGTCTCCGCAAGCTCAAACCATCAGTTCATCCTGAAGACGAGGAAGATGCACTTCTTCGAAACGTTGGTGTCAAGCCAAGTTTTTACCTGGCTAGAAGCCCGAGAAGATTTTGAATTAACACGTCGCCAGGAAAGCTTTAGTTCTTATTTTATATCTACTTGTGCTTAGATATCTTCACCCATGATTTGTGCGGCCTGTTTTAGGGGAAAAAAACATGCACATGCACATGCACACACATGGAATGATTGCCAAATAGGGTTGCCAGATCTCTAGGCATAGTCCAGAGTGCCCAGTTTTGGAATGAATTCTCCGGGTATAAGGGCCAATAACTTTTATCAACGAGCTTGAATGACACCTTACTCAAGAATAATTTTTAATAATTTGGTTCAAATGTTAATTTCTAATTGTAACAAAACGCTATGTTTCTATTCTTATTCTGGCAACTTCTCATTGTTACATCTGTAGTATTTGGCTCACATTATTAAAGAAACACTGGCAAGTCGTGGCTTGTTCATTGTCACATGTCAGTTGCAATTGTTGGAATGCTTGGATCATGAATGGAGAGACTACCACTACCTTTCATATTTAGAAGAGTTATAGTTGTTGTTCTGTAATAGTGAGCTACAACAGTGAAACAAAGAGGTGATGTCTAAGTTTGTTCCGTGAAGAATGATTGCAGAACGAAAATTTTAAAGTTGATAGTGACGAGGGTATGTGTAAGTACAGTATCTCGTTTACTGTTACATATGATGGTGTGAAGGCCATCCATAAACATTTCCAATCACAAAGACACAAAGTGAATATTACTTATCACACAAAAGCAAAATCAATCTCTTCTTAAATTCTTACCAAAACAACTTTTTGCAGATGGCGACTAAATCATTGCAACGGAATTAACTTTGACTTATCACCACCATTCTTGTGGCAATACTTAAGTTAATGCACATGTTTTCAGAGACTCTTCCATAGCAATGCAGCCGAGGCCTTGTAAAACGTGTGCTTCTGCCTTGTGCTAAAGGGAAGCTACTAAGCGAATTAAAGCAAAGTGTTCTGTTTTCATTAGGTTCAGATGTGTCAAATAAGGGTAACAAAAAACATTAAATGATAGTTACTTTTCCAAACATATAGGAAAACGTAACAAAGCTATTGATTGCTATGAAGATGTAAATCAATCTGCTGAAGTCCTTCCAAATAAACTAAAATCTATTTTTTATTGGAAAATGGTTTAACACTAAACACTGTAATAATGTCAATAAACATAATTCTGACTTTACTATATTAAAAGAAGAAAACGCAAACTTAATCAAGGCTAATTTTTGTTGCCATATGTTACATAATTGTGCTAAATTTGGTTTCAAGCTTCTAAAATATGATGTAGAAAGTGTGGTTCTTAAACTTTATTCAGTCTTTTCATCAAGAACTGAAAACATTTTGCGCATTCGCTCAGCATGACTATTGTGACACATTGTCTTTGCAGTCAGCTGTAGAGCGTATTGTTAAGATGTGGCAAGATTTAAAGATAACATGCCCAAGAAAATCCTCTGTAGCAGGCCATGACTGTCTCAATCAGCATTTATTCAGGATTGGTATAGTGAGATTTCCTCTGAGTCCTTTCTGTACACTTAAAGAAGATATGGATGGAAACCATTTACTGTGCTGCCCAACCTTGAGTCGACATGATAATATGACATCAAAATACTGGAAAGCAAGAGACTGAATGGCCTCACTGCCAACTGCTCAACATTAGATACCAACCAGATTTAAAGATGTATTATGTAGCACAGGGTGAAGAAAAAGTGCACAACTTAGTTACAAGAAGATAAAATAAACAAATATTCACTAACACTGCCAGAATTTACCCATATTTTCTAAAGCAATTAGACTTTTGGAAAAAGAGGACATATTTTCTACAGATATACACAAAATTATAGAGGGTTGTAAGGAGGATAGGTTATATAGATTTGAAGTCAATTGGGATATTCTAATACAAGAGTACACACTTGTTTCTACAGATTATTGAATTACCTTAATAACTGGTATAACTTTATCGGGAATGACAATGTGTATAAAATTGTGTTTGTGCTAGCTTTAGGTCAACAAAACCATTTTCATCTAATGAATTGGCCGAAGTGGGAAAGAAGTTGAAAATTAGTTTTGATGGAAGTGAACTGTATCATGAGTGCTCTGTTTTGAAATCAGTAGTATTAAATCTTGATAGGAAGGATAATAATTGTTGTAAAATATGCAGTGAGTTTATCGAAAAAGCAGATGCAGCAAAATAAAGCAGCATGTCGTAGCAATTCCTGTCAGTAATGTGCACGTTGAATGAGTGTTTTGTGTAATGAGTGCCAGAAACAGAATGTCAATGGAACTTGTGAAAGCCCAGATTTGTGTTTAGACTTTGAAAATAATATGTAAAGATTTTTACCGTGAGGTTCTTAAAAACAATACACTTCTGAATGCAGCAAGATCCTCAAAAAAAAAAAAAAAAATTATGAACAACAAGGTACACGTTTACAACAGTAATTTTTATTTAGTTTGTATAGGTGGTGGTGCTGGCGGCTGCAGTAGCAGTGGCAATGGTGGTGGTGGTAGTGGCAGTGGTGGTGGCGGCTGCAGTAGCAGTGGCAGTGGTGGTGGTGGTAGTGGCAGTGGTGGTGGTGGCTGCAGTAGCAGTGGCAATGGTGGTGGTGGTAGTGGCAGTGGTGGTGGCGGCTGCAGTAGCAGTGGCAATGGTGGTGGTGGTGGTGGCGGCGGCTGCAGTAGCAGTGGCAGTGGTGGTGGTGGCTGCAGTAGCAGTGGCAATGGTGGTGGTGGTAGTGGCAGTGGTGGTGGCGGCTGCAGTAGCAGTGGCAATGGTGGTGGTGGTGGTGGTGGTGGTGGTGGCGGCTGCAGTAGCAGTGGCGATGGTGGTGGTGGTGGTGGTGGCGGCTGCAGTAGCAGTGGCAATGGTGGTGGTGGTGGTGGTGGCGGCTGCAGTAGCAGTGGCAATGGTGGTGGTGGTGGTGGTGGCGGCTGCAGTAGCAGTGGCAGTGGTGGTGGTGGCTGCAGTAGCAGTGGCAATGGTGGTGGTGGTGGTAGTGGCAGTGGTGGTGGCGGCTGCAGTAGCAGTGGCAATGGTGGTGGCGGCTGCAGTAGCAGTGGCAATGGTGGTGGCGGCTGCAGTAGCAGTGGCAATGCTGGTGGCGGCTGCAGTAGCAGTGGCAGTGGTGGTGGTGGCTGCAGTAGCAGTGGCAATGGTGGTGGTGGTGGTAGTGGCAGTGGTGGTGGCGACTGCAGTAGCAGTGGCAGTGGTGGTGGCGGCTGCAGTAGCAGTGGCAATGGTGGTGGTGGTGGTGGTGGCGGCTGCAGTAGCAGTGGCGATGGTGGTGGCAGTCATAGCGTTAATAATAATAATAATAATAATAATAATAATAATAATAATAATAATAACAATAATAATAAATAACAATATAATATATAATAGTTCATAAATGGCAAGTTGACCACGAGGACAGACTGAAGAAAAAAACTGGAGCAATGTGGACAGATGAGAGAAGATATGCCCACAGCCAAAGAATGAGTGAAATATGGGTTCTAAGGAAAACAAAGAGACGTTTCTAAGTACTTTGCATAGTCCCTCATGGGCTCATTCGTAAAAAATAATAATAGTAAATAATAATAAATAAAATAATAATAAATAATAATAATAATCATGATCATAACAATGTTAATAAATCAATCATTAATTAGGTGATTACTAAGCCCTGAATTTTTAGGTTGTAAAAAGTTAAAATTAGGTTCTATGTATCAGTGTATTAGGATTCTATAGGATCTTATATGTTGAATTTAGAAATTTGTAGGATCTTTGGCATATATATAACTGTAACTTTAGTATGTATTTGAAAATACCAAATTCAATACACCTACGAATAGTATGCTCTGAAAAGCAAACTAATTTCAAGCACTACTGTGCAAAAGTTGAAAAACACATAATTTAATATCCAACACTGCATTTGGAGTATACTCATTTTGCTTTAATATATACTTTAAAAATACACAATTAATTTTAAACACTACAAATGCAAACGTTTTCAGTATTCATTTTGCACCTGTAGTATGACTCTGAACAATGCAGTACTTGGAAAGATCGTGTAAGCCCCTTCTGTTTTCTGTTAACATGTGCTTGAAAGCAGAGAAACTGCATTCCACTACACACAAGGTAAGAGGTGCGAACTTCATCTTGGCTATTTCCTTAGGATTCCAACTCAATGATCCCTGCACTTTTTCTCCACAGAGAACGTGGCCAATTGTTGCTACGACCTTGAAATCTGGACAGCACATCAAAACAGCTTCCAACTTCTCTTTTATAGATTCTCCACTTGGTCCAGGTACCACTTTCTTTCTTACCTCCTCTATGACTTGTCATGGGGAGAGATGATTCTTCCAATTTTTTATTGCACTTTCAAAGTGAAAGCAATTTGCTTTGATATAGCTCAACCCTGTAGTGCAATGCTTTCTTTGCCTTTACAATGGCAGCTACCTATTACCTCTACGACGCTTGTGTAGTTTTCTGTTTGCTGCTGATAGCCACGTACCCCACCGCATCACTACAGGCTGTGGAGGCAGTGGTATCGAAGAATACTTCTCTCTGAATATCACCACTCGATTGGTGCTTTCAAGAAAACCTTCTTCAACCAAGAAATTATTTTGTTGACTGTAGGATGCTCTTCCCGAATCTTTTCAGCTACCCGTGGAGTCCATGTGCAAGACAGGAGACTTGGAGCATACGAGGACGGAAAGCCTTTAGACATTCACCCACTTTCAACATGTAAGCTGCACTGTCGGTCACTAACAATCTCAATTTTTCCTCTCCTTCTGCATCTGGCCACATGACCTTTAATGCATTCCTCACTGCAATTGATATTGTAGAGTGGTTGGTTTGTTGAAGCTACTTGCTTAGGATGACATGGGGCATACTGGGTTCCTCAGAAATGAGTTTGCCCACACTTTGGCAGCAATATATCTATCACAAGCATCCTTTGTTTCGTCCACCAAATGTTGTGGTCAGCGATGTCTGCCTTTATAGCTTTCTCACACAACTGGGGCAATACATTCTTTCTTAAGTTGGACTCCTCTGGTACTTTAGAGTTGCAAAATTCTTGAAAAAAGTTTTTCAGTATTGGGTTTTGTGGTGTAGCAACTGGTATATTAGCGGCAGTAAAAGCTTCACATAAATGCATGTTAATGAATTAGCTTTGGCTTTATTAGAACTGCCTGGCTTTGATGTTAAGAAACTCTCCTTCTTTTGAGATTCATTCCTAACAGCATTTGCAGAATGAGTTGCTGATTGTCGAATTTGCACTAAGTAGGAACGTTTTTCTGCTGGCACCTGTAAATTAAATGTAAACAAGAAAATTAGTAAATTTAACTACCCACCACCTGCAAATAAGTATTAAATAATTTTGTATGTGTGACGGAGTCTAAAGAGAGCGTTCTTTAAGTTGCACTCCAGTATTATTTTAAAAAATAGCATGGTGAAGAATTACCAAAATATGAAAAACACAAGAAATTATTCCTACCTGCTTCTGACATGCGTTACAATAAATAACCTTTCCATCTGTAGAAAAGCTTTTGTCGATCAGAATCCACTCGTGGAACAGAGAACTTCTTGATGGACCTGGTGCAAACGACTGCTATCATCACCAGTAGCAAGAAGACCGAGTATTTTGCCACTGAATTTTAAAATTATTGTGTTAGAAACTCCCCATAACGGAAGAAGCAACAGCGCTATTAAAATGTTTGCCTCTTGTTTTCACCAATTGATGCAGCATGTAAACATCACATGTTTCAGAAATGTTACGTGCCACTGACCACCTTTTTTCACAATAGCTAGAAAATGATAATTGAAGGCAGCGGACATTTTAATTAGTTTATTATTGTCACGGACAGTTTAATTAAAGTTTATTATTGTAAGGTATGGCACAATATTTCACAATATAATTATTTAATAGTTTCCTTATTCAAACAGTCCCCCTTCATTTTATAAATACTTTTATATTGATAAATCTACTCTTATTTGCTTAAATAACTGAATTAGGCACTTTTAGGTTCTATCACAAAAAATAGGTTTTATAAGTCCTAATGTAAAATTAGATCAATTTAGGCTCTATAAAATTTAAGTATATTACTCGTTGGTAACTAGAACATTACCTTAAGCCAAAGTTTGGAGTGTAGGAGGTCAGGACCTAAGACTTAGTGATTATAATAGACATTCCCAGAGGGTAATAATTCATTACTTATAGACAATGTACACATTTTATTTTAACATTCCTGTAGACTATAGCATGTATGTTCAGTGAGCTTTTGTATAGTCTGTCTTTCTATTATAAATATACTTTTTTTTTTAATAGGCAAGCTGTTATGTAATTAAATTTCTGTGATTTTTTTTAATACATGCCATTTTATGGAGTCTCTAAAACAACATTTATATTTTGTTATTTTTCTTGTTTGATATGCATGTATATCTCTCCATTTTGTATGCAAATATAAACATTTTCTTATATATATATACTAAAACATCAATATAAGATTAAATATGAACGCACAATATTTTCAGCAGTTAACAATAGCGATTCAGTCTGCATTAATTGATAAAGAAATAAAAAAGTTTAAATAACAGAAGAAATCACAGGCATCACAATACTAATCTAAATTAGTAACATAGCCACCTTCAACAAAATTAGATACCATCCATGTCTACACACATATTCTGAAACATATTTAGAAGTTTCAATATCACATTAGCTCCCCAAAATAAACTATTACTATGTAACAACCTAAAGGAGCCGAACCCAGAACACAAAAATCTGACATTTACAAAATAGAATGTGCAGACAACAACAAACTCTATATAGGAAAAGCTAAGAGAAATTTGAAAACAAGACTGAAAGAATATCATAGAGCAATTAAAACCACACTCAGACAATCCACCGTTACCCACCACTTCTAGGCATCAAAGCATGAAATAAATAAAAAAATAACAGTATAAAAACTGCAAGATACAAAGCAGAATTAGATATTCAGGAGAAAATCCACATCATGAAGAACCAAGTTAACATAAAGCAGTTTGAATTGTCACCACACAGCACCCTTTGCTGCCACATGATACAAATGCCTCAAAACATGTCTAGGTAAAATTCCTTTCTACTAATTCCAATTTGGAAACATTCCTAATTCAAATGCACTTCACAGTTACTAAATTCTGTACATAAATTATATTAATCACATCCGTTTTTTAAATGCTGTGACCTGTATGATACAGCCAGGTTAAGCAGCCTTTTAGAAATTACTTTAGGCACTATACTATGGTATAGTGTAATGCTTCATCATTCATCTTTTTCAGTGTACAAAACAGTTTGGCATGCTTTATATATGAAGGTAATTCAGACAGTGACACATGGTTTGGCGTAACTAATCATAACACAAAACTTTAATGACAAAGTTAGAGTACCTTATTCTATTTTTCAACATAATCATTATGGCTATCAAGGTCACGAGGTACTGGCTCTTCACTGCACATGTTATATTCTTCCACCGATAAAGATCTCAGCCAAGATATCACTGTCACTTTGAGGTCTTCATGGCTGGGAAATCTTTTCCATCCAAAAAGTCATGTAGTGTCCAAAGTGAAGCACCGGTTTTTCTTAATTCAATATCATAATTTGCTTTCAACTCCCCCATAACGGTTGGTGAACTTCCACTTCTGTTTGTCATGCATACTGATTTTTCCTTGATTACTCGTAAATTATGTGCCATTTCCCCAGTGAAGATTCATTTATTGCATTATCATCATACACTTGTGTTATTTGCCTATAAAAGCCGATTGGTTGAACAGTTTGTGCATTCAAAAAACCAAATAAGTTCTTTGGCGATAGAAAAGTATAACTTTGGCATTAAAAACCTAATACCACGCGACAATAAAGGTCTTAACAGAATGGAGATTAAGTTGAGAAATAGAGTAAGGTAATGTATTTTTTTCATAACTTTGTAAATATAGATTTGTGTTGATATCTGTCATTATTATTTAGTTGCACCAATTTGTCTGTCACTTTCTGGAAGGCCGTCGTACTGTTAATGTAAATTGGCCACCCACACAATCATAAAAATTGTGTCTACAGAATGAATGTTAAAAAGCATTAATTAAGATGATCGAACCTGACAGGCACTGCTCTCCACAAATCGGCCAACAGCTAGTTGAGAGGTAGCAGTATTAGGACGAGCAAGGAATATAGCTACACAGAGGTCCAGCAGCTGCCTGCAATTATCTGCTCTCCTGTCCCCTTCCTGGAAAAGGGTTAATTCCGTTTCAGTAGGCTCCGGTACTGTCAGAAGCACACAGTTGAGCTGTTTGGGAAGGGTGAAAGTGGGAAGTGTGCCATACAGACGCATCTCACTCCAACCATTGCCTGCTCGCACTTTGCATATGTCAACACTGGAGAAATATCTGCAAAAATAAACATATTTTTGTTGTCTTTTCTTTCATATATTATATTATGTTATATATAGTACGCATGACGCGTGTGACTTTTACTGCACTTCCCAGCACACTTGTTCCATGTTGTCAGTCTTACTTCTGTTCTAATGCAATTTACATATCAATTATATTGTTGCATTGAAAGCAACAACATTTTTAAAACTCAAACTATACAAGATTACTACTGTTGTCCAGGAATTGCTACCATCTGATCTCCTGAATCGGATAAATTTCTGTTACTGGATTTTGAGGAATGTTAATGATGGAACAATCGACCCATGATTAATACAGTTCAGTGAAAAAGCACAGTTCCACTTACATAGTCATGTGCCACCACAACACAACCAATATTATGCTATTTCTTTCAAGAACTCTCTTGCATATAAAAAATTAGGGTATGGTGCCCAGTAAACAGAATAAAAACAGAAAGATACAGACAGAAATAATATACTGGTAGAAGTTTCGAACAGCTGACAGACATTGAAATTCGGTCTGGATATTTCCAGCAGGATTGTGCTACTGCGCATGTAGCTGATGAATTATTACAGTTTATTGCAAAAATGTTTGAGTTTAGAATCATTACTAAGGATTTATGGACTGCTGGATGATTTTTATTAATGGGGCAACCGGAAAAATAGAGTACACAAAATTAATCCCCACACATTAGAGGAATTAAAACAAAATATCAGGACAGAAATCAATGCTATTTGGAAACTGATCTAATGCACATGAATGAAAATTTCCTCAGAGGATGCAGTTGATGTAGATATTGATGCAGGTGGACGGCATTTCCTACATCTCTAGTGTCAAGGTATATTTTGTGTTTATTCTGATAATTGTTAATGTGATTTGGGATTTAACTTGACGTCCACACATGTGTGACTGGGTGACTACCAGCCAACTGTTCAGTATGTGACCAGGAGATGGACCATATGACTGCCAGCCAAGTGTTCAGTATGTGACCAGGAGATGGACCATACGACTGCCAACCAAGTGTTCAGTATGTGACCAGGAGATGGACCATATGACTGCCAGCCAAGTGTTCAGTATGTGACCAGGAGATGGACCATATGACTGCCAGCCAAGTGTTCAGTATGAGACAAGGAGATAGATTGTACGTATGACAGCCAAGTGTTCAGTAAGTGACCAGGAGATGGACCATAAATTTAACAGCCAAGTGTTCAATATGTGACCAGGAGATGGACCATACGTATGTCAGCCAAGTGTTCAGTATGTGACCAGGAGATGGACTATATGACTGCCAGCCAAGTGTTCAGTATGTGACCAGGAGATGGACCATACGACTGTCAGCCAAATGTTCAGTATGTGACCAGGAGATGGACCATATGACTGCCAGCCAAGTGTTCAGTACATGACCAGGAGATGGACCATACGACTGTCAGCCAAATGTTCAGTATGTGACCAGGAGATGGATCGTATGTATGACAGCCAAGTGTTCAGTACATGACCAGGAGATGGACCATACGACTGTCAGCCAAATGTTCAGTATGTGACCAGGAGATGGAGCGTACGTATGACAGCCAAGTGTTCAGTACATGACCAGGAGATGGACCATACGACTGTCAGCCAAATGTTCAGTATGTGAAAGGAGATGGATCGTATGTATGACAGCCAAGTGTTCAGTACATGACCAGGAGATGGACCATACGACTGTCAGCCAAATGTTCAGTATGTGAAAGGAGATGGATCGTATGTATGACAGCCAAGTGTTCAGTACATGACCAGGAGATGGACCATACGACTGTCAGCCAAATGTTCAGTATGTGAAAGGAGATGGATCGTATGTATGACAGCCAAGTGTTCAGTACATGACCAGGAGATGGACCATACGACTGTCAGCCAAATGTTCAGTATGTGAAAGGAGATGGATCATATGTATGACAGCCAAGTGTGCAGTACATGACCAGGAGATGGACCATACGACTGTCAGCCAAATGTTCAGTATGTGAAAGGAGATGGATCGTATGTATGACAGCCAAGTGTTCAGTACATGACCAGGAGATGGACCATACGACTGTCAGCCAAATGTTCAGTATGTGAAAGGAGATGGATCGTATGTATGACAGCCAAGTGTTCAGTACATGACCAGGAGATGGACAATACGACTGTCAGCCAAATGTTCAGTATGTGAAAGGAGATGGATCGTATGTATGACAGCCAAGTGTTCAGTACATGACCAGGAGATGGAACATACGACTGTCAGCCAAATGTTCAGTATGTGAAAGGAGATGGATCGTATGTATGACAGCCAAGTGTTCAGTACATGACCAGGAGATGGAACATACGACTGTCAGCCAAATGTTCAGTATGTGAAAGGAGATGGATCGTATGTATGACAGCCAAGTGTTCAGTATGTGACCAGGAGATGGACCATACGTATGACAGTCAAATGTTCAGTATGTGACCAGGAGATGGACCCTACGACTGCCAGTCAATTGTTCAGTACGTGACCAGGAGATGGACCATATGACTGCCAGCCAAGTGCTCAGTACGTAACCAGGAGATGGACCATACGACTGACAGCCAAGTGCTCAGTACGTGACCAGGAGATGGACCGTACGACTGCCAACCAAGTGTTCAGTACGTGACCAGGAGATGGACCATACGACTGCCAATCAAGTGTTCAGTATGTGACAAGGAGATGGACCATATGACTGCCAGCCAAGTGTTCAGTATGTGATCAGGAGATGGACCATACGACTGCCAGCCAAGTGTTCAGTATGTGACAAGGAGATGGACCATACGACTGCCAGCCAAGTGCTCAGTACGTGACCAGGAGATGGACCATACGACTGCCAACCAAGTGTTCAGTACGTGACCAGGAGATGGACCATACGACTGCCAGCTAAGTGCTCAGTATGTGACCAGGAGATGGACCATACGACTGCCACCCAAGTGTTCAGTATGTGACCAGGAGATGGACCATACGACTGCCAATCAAGTGTTCAGTACGTGACCAGGAGATGGACCATACGACTGTCAGCTAAGTGCTCAGTATGTGACCAGCAGATAGTCCGTACGACTGCCAGCCAAGTGTTCAGTATGTGACCAGGAGATGGACCGTACGACTGCCAGCCAAGTGTTCAGTACGTGACCAGGAGATGGACCATACGACTGCCAGGTAAGTGCTCAGTATATGACCAGGAGATGGTCCGTACGACTGCCAGACAAGTGCTCAGTACGTGACCAGGAGATGGACCATACGACTGCCACCCAAGTGTTCAGTATGTGACCAGGAGATGGACCATATGACTGCCAATCAAGTGTTCAGTACGTGACCAGGAGATGGACCATACGACTGTCAGCTAAGTGCTCAGTATGTGACCAGGAGATGGTCCGTACGACTGCCAGCCAAGTGCTCATTACGTGACCAGGAGATGGACCATACGACTGCCAACCAAGTGTTCAGTACGTGACCAGGAGATGGACCATACGACTGCCAGCTAAGTGCTCAGTATGTGACCAGGAGATGGTCCGTACGACTGCCAGACAAGTGCTCAGTATGTGACCAGGAGATGGTCCGTACGACTGCCAGACAAGTGCTCAGTACGTGACCAGGAGATGGATCGTACGTAGGACAGCCAAGTGTTCAGTATGTGACCAGGAGATGGACCATATGACTGCCAATCAAGTGTTCAGTACGTGACCAGGAGATGGACCATACGACTGTCAGCTAAGTGCTCAGTACGTGACCAGGAGATGGATCGTACGACTGCCAGCTAAGTGCTCAGTATGTGACCAGGAGATGGTCCATACGTATGACAGCCAAATGTTCAGTATGTGACCAGGAGATGGTCCATACGTATGACAGCCAAATGTTCAGTATGTGACCACGAGATGGTTATGACGGCCAAATGATCAGTATGTGACCAGGAGATGGGCTGCACGTATGACGGCCAAATGTTCAGCATGTGACCAGGAGATGGACTGTACGTATGACGGCCAAATGTTCAGCATGTGACCAGGAGATGGACCGTACGTATGACGGCCAAATGTTCAGTATGTGACCAGGAGATGGGCTGCACGTATGATGGCCAAATGTTCAGTATGTGACCAGGAGATGGACCGTACGTATGACGGCCAAATGTTCAGTATGTGACCAGGAGATGGGCTGCACGTATGACGGCCAAATGTTCAGCATGTGACCAGGAGATGGTCTGCACGTATGATGGCCAAATGTTCAGCATGTGACCAGGAGATGGGCTGCACGTATGACGGCCAAATGTTCAGTATGTGACCAGGAGATGGGCTGAACGTATGATGGCCAAATGTTCAGTATGTGACCAGGAGATGGACCGTACGTATGACAGCCAAATGTTCAGTATGTGACCAGGAGATCGGCTGCACGTATGACGGCCAAATGTTCAGTATGTGACCAGGAGATCGGCTGCACGTATGACGGCCAAATGTTCAGTATGTGACCAGGAGATCGGCTGCACGTATGATGGCCAAATGTTCAGTATGTGACCAGGAGATGGACCGTACGTATGACGGCCAAATGTTCAGTATGTGACCAGGAGATCGGCTGCACGTATGACGGCCAAATGTTCAGTATGTGACCAGGAGATCGGCTGCACGTATGATGGCCAAATGTTCAGTATGTGACCAGGAGATCGGCTGCACGTATGACGGCCAAATGTTCAGTATGTGACCAGGAGATCGGCTGCACGTATGACGGCCAAATGTTCAGTATGTGACCAGGAGATGGGCTGCACGTATGACGGCCAAATGTTCAGTATGTGACCAGGAGATCGGCTGCACGTATGACGGCCAAATGTTCAGTATGTGACCAGGAGATCGGCTGCACGTATGACGGCCAAATGTTCAGCATGTGACCAGGAGATGGGCTGCACGTATGACGGCCAAATGTTCGGCATGTGACCAGGAGATGGGCTGCACGTATGACGGCCAAATGTTCAGCATGTGACCAGGAGATGGGCTGCACGTATGACGGCCAAATGTTCAGCATGTGACCAGGAGATGGGCTGCACGTATGACGGCCAAATGTTCAGTATGTGAACAGGAGATCGGCTGCACGTATGACGGCCAAATGTTCAGTATGTGACCAGGAGATGGGCTGCAGGTATGACGGCCAAATGATCAGTATGTGACCAGGAGATGGGCTGCACGTATGACGGCCAATTGTTCAGTATGTGACCAGGAGATGGACCGTACGTATGACGGCCAAATGTTCAGCATGTGACCAGGAGATGGGCTGCACGTATGACGGCCAAATGTTCAGCATGTGACCAGGAGATGGGCTGCACGTATGACGGCCAAATGTTCAGCATGTGACCAGGAGATGGGCTGCACGTATGACGGCCAAATGTTCAGCATGTGACCAGGAGATGGGCTGCACGTATGACGGCCAAATGTTCAGCATGTGACCAGTAGATGGGCTGCACGTATGACGGCCAAATGTTCAGTATGTGACCAGGAGATGGGCTGCACGTATGACGGCCAAATGTTCAGCATGTGACCAGGAGATGGACCGTACGTATGACGGCCAAATGTTCAGTATGTGACCAGGAGATGGGCTGCACGTATGACGGCCAAATGTTCAGCATGTGACCACGAGAAGGTTATGACGGCCAAATGATCAGTATGTGACCAGGAGATGGGCTGCACGTATGACGGCCAAATGTTCAGCATGTGACCACGAGATGGACCGTACGTATGACGGCCAAATGTTCAGTATGTGACCAGGAGATGGGCTGCACGTATGACGGCCAAATGTTCAGTATGTGACCAGGAGATCGGCTGCATGTATGACTGCCAAATGTTCAGCATGTGACCAGGAGATCGGCTGCATGTATGACGGCCAAATGTTCAGCATGTGACCAGGAGATGGACCGTACGTATGACGGCCAAATGTTCAGTATGTGACCAGGAGATCGGCTGCATGTATGACGGCCAAATGTTCAGCATGTGACCAGGAGATGGACCGTACGTATGACGGCCAAATGTTCAGCATGTGACCAGGAGATGGGCTGCACGTATGACGGCCAAATGTTCAGTATGTGACCAGGAGATGGACCGTACGTATGACGGCCAAATGTTCAGTATGTGACCAGGAGATGGGCTGCACGTATGACGGCCAAATGTTCAGTATGTGACCAGGAGATGGGCTGCACGTATGACGGCCAAATGTTCAGCATGTGACCAGGAGATGGGCTGCACGTGTGACGGCCAAATGTTCAGTATGTGACCAGGAGATCGGCTGCATGTATGACGGCAAAATGTTCAGCATGTGACCAGGAGATGGGCTGCACGTATGACGGCCAAATGTTCAGTATGTGACCAGGAGATCGGCTGCACGTATGACGGCCAAATGTTCAGTATGTGACCAGGAGATGGGCTGCAGGTATGACGGCCAAATGATCAGTATGTGACCAGGAGATGGGCTGCACGTATGACGGCCAAATGTTCAGTATGTGACCAGGAGATGGACCGTACGTATGACGGCCAAATGTTCAGCATGTGACCAGGAGATGGGCTGCACGTATGACGGCCAAATGTTCAGCATGTGACCAGGAGATGGGCTGCACGTATGACGGCCAAATGTTCAGCATGTGACCAGGAGATGGGCTGCACGTATGACGGCCAAATGTTCAGTATGTGACCAGGAGATGGGCTGCACGTATGACGGCCAAATGTTCAGCATGTGACCAGGAGATGGGCTGCACGTATGACGGCCAAATGTTCAGCATGTGACCAGGAGATGGGCTGCACGTATGACGGCCAAATGTTCAGCATGTGACCAGTAGATGGGCTGCACGTATGACGGCCAAATGTTCAGTATGTGACCAGGAGATGGGCTGCACGTATGACGGCCAAATGTTCAGCATGTGACCAGGAGATGGACCGTACGTATGACGGCCAAATGTTCAGCATGTGACCAGGAGATGGGCTGCACGTATGACGGCCAAATGTTCAGCATGTGACCACGAGATGGTTATGACGGCCAAATGATCAGTATGTGACCAGGAGATGGGCTGCACGTATGACGGCCAAATGTTCAGCATGTGACCACGAGATGGACCGTACGTATGACGGCCAAATGTTCAGTATGTGACCAGGAGATGGGCTGCACGTATGACGGCCAAATGTTCAGTATGTGACCAGGAGATCGGCTGCATGTATGACTGCCAAATGTTCAGCATGTGACCAGGAGATCGGCTGCATGTATGACGGCCAAATGTTCAGCATGTGACCAGGAGATGGACCGTACGTATGACGGCCAAATGTTCAGTATGTGACCAGGAGATCGGCTGCATGTATGACGGCCAAATGTTCAGCATGTGACCAGGAGATGGACCGTACGTATGACGGCCAAATGTTCAGTATGTGACCAGGAGATGGACCGTACGTATGACGGCCAAATGTTCAGCATGTGACCAGGAGATGGGCTGCACGTATGACGGCCAAATGTTCAGTATGTGACCAGGAGATGGGCTGCACGTATGACGGCCAAATGTTCAGCATGTGACCAGGAGATGGGCTGCACGTGTGACGGCCAAATGTTCAGTATGTGACCAGGAGATCGGCTGCATGTATGACGGCCAAATGTTCAGCATGTGACCAGGAGATGGGCTGCACGTATGACGGCCAAATGTTCAGTATGTGACCAGGAGATCGGCTGCACGTATGACGGCCAAATGTTCAGTATGTGACCAGGAGATGGGCTGCAGGTATGACGGCCAAATGATCAGTATGTGACCAGGAGATGGGCTGCACGTATGACGGCCAAATGTTCAGTATGTGACCAGGAGATGGACCGTACGTATGACGGCCAAATGTTCAGCATGTGACCAGGAGATGGGCTGCACGTATGACGGCCAAATGTTCAGCATGTGACCAGGAGATGGGCTGCACGTATGACGGCCAAATGTTCAGCATGTGACCAGGAGATGGGCTGCACGTATGACGGCCAAATGTTCAGTATGTGACCAGGAGATGGGCTGCACGTATGACGGCCAAATGTTCAGCATGTGACCAGGAGATGGGCTGCACGTATGACGGCCAAATGTTCAGCATGTGACCAGGAGATGGGCTGCACGTATGACGGCCAAATGTTCAGCATGTGACCAGTAGATGGGCTGCACGTATGACGGCCAAATGTTCAGTATGTGACCAGGAGATGGGCTGCACGTATGACGGCCAAATGTTCAGCATGTGACCAGGAGATGGACCGTACGTATGACGGCCAAATGTTCAGCATGTGACCAGGAGATGGGCTGCACGTATGACGGCCAAATGTTCAGCATGTGACCACGAGATGGTTATGACGGCCAAATGATCAGTATGTGACCAGGAGATGGGCTGCACGTATGACGGCCAAATGTTCAGCATGTGACCACGAGATGGACCGTACGTATGACGGCCAAATGTTCAGTATGTGACCAGGAGATCGGCTGCATGTATGACGGCCAAATGTTCAGCATGTGACCAGGAGATGGACCGTACGTATGACGGCCAAATGTTCAGTATGTGACCAGGAGATGGACCGTACGTATGACGGCCAAATGTTCAGCATGTGACCAGGAGATGGGCTGCACGTATGACGGCCAAATGTTCAGTATGTGACCAGGAGATGGGCTGCACGTATGACGGCCAAATGTTCAGCATGTGACCAGGAGATGGGCTGCACGTATGACGGCCAAATGTTCAGCATGTGACCACGAGAAGGTTATGACGGCCAAATGATCAGTATGTGACCAGGAGATGGGCTGCACGTATGACGGCCAAATGTTCAGTATGTGACCAGGAGATGGACCGTACGTATGACGGCCAAATGTTCAGTATGTGACCAGGAGATGGGCTGCACGTATGACGGCCAAATGTTCAGTATGTGACCAGGAGATGGGCTGCACGTATGACGGCCAAATGTTCAGCATGTGACCAGGAGATGGACCGTACGTATGACGGCCAAATGTTCAGTATGTGACCAGGAGATCGGCTGCACGTATGACGGCCAAATGTTCAGCATGTGACCAAGAGAAGGGCTGCATGTATGACGGCCAAATGTTCAGTATGTGACCAGGAGAAGGGCTGCATGTATGACAGCCAAGTGTTCAGCATGTGACCAAGAGAAGGGCTGCACGTATGACGGCCAAATGTTCAGTATGTGACCAGGAGAAGGGCTGCATGTATGACAGCCAAGTGTTCAGCATGTGACCAAGAGAAGGGCTGCACGTATGACGGCCAAATGTTCAGTATGTGACCAGGAGAAGGGCTGCATGTATGACAGCCAAGTGTTCAGCATGTGACCAGGAGAAGGGCTGCATGTATGACAGCCAAGTGTTCAGTATGTGACCAGGAGAAGGGCTGCATGTATGACGGCCAAATGTTCAGCATGTGACCAGGAGAAGGGCTGCATGTATGACGGCCAAATGTTCAGTATGTGACCAGGAGATGGGCTGCACGTATGACGGCCAAATGTTCAGCATGTGACCAGGAGATGGGCTGCACGTATGACGGCCAAATGTTCAGCATGTGACCAAGAGAAGGGCTGCACGTATGACGGCCAAATGTTCAGTATGTGACCAGGAGAAGGGCTGCACGTATGACGGCCAAATGTTCAGCATGTGACCAGGAGAAGGGCTGCATGTATGACAGCCAAGTGTTCAGTATGTGACCAGGAGAAGGGCTGCATGTATGACAGCCAAGTGTTCAGCATGTGACCAGGAGATGGGCTGCATGTATGACGGCCAAATGTTCAGTATGTGACCAGGAGATGGACCGTACGTATGACGGCCAAATGTTCAGTATGTGACCAGGAGAAGGGCTGCATGTATGACAGCCAAGTGTTCAGCATGTGACCAAGAGAAGGGCTGCACGTATGACGGCCAAATGTTCAGTATGTGACCAGGAGAAGGGCTGCATGTATGACGGCCAAATGTTCAGTATGTGACCAGGAGAAGGGCTGCACGTATGACGGCCAAATGTTCAGTATGTGACCAAGAGAAGGGCTGCATGTATGACAGCCAAGTGTTCAGCATGTGACCAAGAGAAGGGCTGCATGTATGACAGCCAAGTGTTCAGCATGTGACCAAGAGAAGGGCTGCACGTATGACGGCCAAATGTTCAGTATGTGACCAAGAGAAGGGCTGCATGTATGACAGCCAAGTGTTCAGCATGTGACCAAGAGAAGGGCTGCACGTATGACGGCCAAATGTTCAGTATGTGACCAAGAGAAGGGCTGCACGTATGACGGCCAAATGTTCAGCATGTGACCAAGAGAAGGGCTGCACGTATGACGGCCAAATGTTCAGCATGTGACCAGGAGAAGGGCTGCACGTATGACAGCCAAGTGTTCAGCATGTGACCAAGAGATGGGCTGCATGTATGACGGCCAAATGTTCAGCATGTGACCAGGAGTTGCACCGTACACATGACAGCCAAGTGTTCAGCATGTGACCAGGAGTTGTACCGTACATATGACAGGCAAGTGTTCAGCATGTGACCAGGAGATGGTCCGTGCATATGACAGCCAAGTGTTCAGCATGTGACCAGGAGCTGTACCGTACATATGACAGGCAAGTGTTCAGCATGTGACCAGGAGTTGTACCGTACATATGACAGCCAAGTGTTCAGCATGTGACCAGGAGCTGTACCGTACATATGACAGCCAAGTGTTCAGCATGTGACCAGGAGCTGTACCGTACATATGACAGCCAAGTGTTCAGCATGTGACCAGGAGATGGACCGTACGCATGACAGCCAAGTGTTCAATATGTGAGCAGGAGATGGTCCGTACATATGACAGGCAAGTGTTCAGCTTGTGAACAGGAGTTGTACCGTACATATAACAGCCAAGTTCAGCATGTGACCAGGAGATTGGCGGTACGTATGACAGCCAAGTTTTTTAGCATACTTATTGTAGTAAACGAAAAAGCATTTTCTATGCAGGTCTATATGCCAATCCATCCTGTTTAAAAAGAAAAAAGTGAGTAAACTATAAATATTTTGTGCACTTTGCAATTTCTAAATTAAACTTGTAAACAACTATATACTGAAAGGTCTTTCTTAATGTAGAAAATAGTTATGAAGCTGGCTTTGACTATCCTTTAAGAATAAACATCACAATTATGCCAGAACAAATACAAATACAAGAATATCATGATGAAACAGCTAAGTAAAACAGACAAATGTCATGGATTACTTTGAACAATATATGCATTGCATTTCTTTGATATTTTATTGAATTTGAATAGTGTTTAATGCCCATATGGCACTACAGTCAGTGAACACAAATGCTTACTGAAATGAAATGATGAGGAAATGAAATTTTAGGCAATGCCTAGTCGAGTGGTTACTCCACTTGCCTCTCACCAAGTTCAATCCAGGGCGACTGCATGCAGGACAAAGCAGCACAGGGGCAGGTTTTCTCCTGTTTCACCCGCCATCGCATTCCACAGGTGTTCCATCTTCAGTCCATGTATGGTGTTGTCTATAGCAAAAATGGAAGACATTCCAAGCCTAATTTAGGGTATCTCCCTAGCATATGCTGTTAAGAGGCCTCAAGAAAACTTGGAATACATTTCTGATGGGAATTTGAACAGTGATCCTCCTGTGCTTTAATATAGTGTTTATCAGCAACCAGATAAACACTGTTCCAAGTCATTAAAAACAGATTACTTGCTAATAGTATTTCACCAAAATATTCAAAGTTTAAGACAGAAAGTAAATGAATTACTAATAAGCTTCAAATATGAAAAGTTTGGTGCAGATATCTTATATATCACAGAACATAATTTGAAAAAACAGAAAATGTTTCTTTTTCAATAAATGAATACAAAATAGCAGCTTGGTGCTGTAGATAAAAACTCTCTAAAGGAGGTATAAGTATCTTTGTTCAGAATAACATAAGCTTCAACATAACTGATCTTGAGAACTACTGTCTGGAACAAACTTTTGAACATTGTGTTGTTCATATAAACACAATAAATGAACTGATTGTATTAGTATTATTTAGAGCTCCCACAGGAAATCTCGAAAACTTTCTGCATAATCTAGATGCTAGATATTCTAAAACTATTCTTTAAACCAAAGATTGAATTTATTTTGAGTGGCACTTAAACATAGGATTCACAGCAATCAAAAGCAGCAATTCTGTTCACTACTAAGATTATATGGTCTTATGCATGCAGTCAATTATGAAATATTCCAATTAATAATTTCAAAACAGCTTTTGCTAATGAAATACAACCCTTTGCTAATGGACTTTCGAACTGTGATGGACAACTAATAAAAATTAATTATTATACACAGATTGTAATTTTAATAATGGCAACTATTTATTTATTGCAAATCCTCTAAGAAATTTCATCAGTCCTTAAATGTAGTAACTAGCATTGTGTACAGCTCATTGCCAGCATTGTGGAAGGCATAGTATTCCTGCAGCAGCTCCTGTTCTGTTGATGTTTCTGATGATGCCTGCAGAACATCGGGAACAGTGCAGAATTGAATGTCACAAAGGGGTTCCTTCATCGTTAGGATTAAGTTATAATCACAAGTCTTAAGTCTTCCCCCCCCCCTAATGATGGTACAGATCAGCTGAGGGTGTGTCATCGCTGTGCCTCCGTCAAATCCCAAACAACCCACCAAGATACATTTTTCTCATTTTTAAGTGTTTCTTTAGAACACGAAACAAAGTCATGTGTGATATTCCTATCTCCTGGGCTAGCTTATGTCAACGATCTATGTCTAACACCAACACTTGAATGGCCTCGCCACATGGTCATGTTGAAAGCTTGAACCCAACTTGCCATAGTCTTGTATGGGGCTGATTGAGGACAAACGGAACCATTCAGAGCAGAGACTAACAGGAGACTAAATTTAACTCTTCACTGTGAGTCAGGGGGGAGGTCACACATGGACAAATATGTGGCAATTAACTCCATCTTGTTTCACTTTTGCAGCAGTGCTCTCATTATTAAAGATACACTCCACATATTTCCAGTTTCAGGAAAGCAACCCACATAATCAAATTTAGAATCACAAATAAATATTTCTATGGTGATGCTGTTATAGTAATGTGCTACCAAGGGTAAATGTGAGAAGCAGCTGAAAACTTCAATGCCACAGCCACCATTTGCTCTAACTATTAAGCCACTGTAAATTTAAATTGAGGTTAATTATGAATGCTCTTTAACTGCTGTGGTTCTTAGCATCTCATTCTATATTGCACATGAAAGAAGCCTCCATTTTGTTTAGGCGCCTCTTTATCAAGCCTGAGGTTCTTTTATGCTGTGTATCTACAATACTTTCCTTCTGAAGGGAGCCATGCTAAGGATTTTTACATCCGAAAATGGCAATTTTATTATTCAGAATGGAATGCCAGCTTATTGTCAGGATAGCTCAGCAACTAAATGGAGAGAGTTCCCTAGTTCAAATCCTGGTTATGACATTGAATTTTTCAGTTTGACTGTACCTCTCCAACTTCTGTCCTACACATGGCTGCTGTAAAAGGAACAATTAATTCATGATAATTAACCTAATAGATGGTTAAACTATGAAGTTGTGACTTAAAGTACTTATGAAGTTTGTAAGTAAGTAATTCCAAAATGGTTGTATATCTCCTTATGGTTTACTGGGAAAAATGCAAATCAATTGGAGAATTTAGTGCTGTGCTGGCATGTTGCTGTGGTGGCTCAGTGGTTAGACCAACTGGATAGAGACCAGGTGATCTATGGTTCAAATCCTGTCTATAGAATTGAAAGTTTCAGACTAATTCTAGCTTTCCATCCTTTAATACATACAACTGGTGTGGAAGAAAGAATTAATTCACATAGAATTGTAAATTAAGCAACATTGACACCTCTGAAAAACTCAGTATCAGAGTGAATTTGTGAATTAATGTATTAATAAATTATTATCAAAAACAATTAATAAAGGTAATTTTGATATCATCTACATCCTTGCTTTGGATTACTGAGACGTATCTCAAAATTAAAAAAAAAATAAAAAGATATATATATTTATTAATAAATATAGGGGTTTCCCTTATACCATTTGTAAATTACATGCACATTTTGTGCCAGCAGATAGCAGCATATGGATGCTTGTCATAGAGGTTGGGTCACATCTCTCCAGCATGTGGTCAGTCAGTGGCAGCCAGTTTAAGATGGCAGGTGTATTGCATGATTGTACCTGAGCAGAACAGCATGCACTTGTGTACTTTCTGTGGACCAAAATGTCCTGTGTATGGTGAAAAGTGTTTCAAACGGAAAGTTGTATTCAATTGGATCCAGCAGTTTAACCAGGTAGGCTATCCTGTGGAGGTGTCATAGTGCAGCATGTGTAATGAATGTTCATAGTGACGTAGCGTGTGCAATAGACTGTTCACATGAAATTGTATATCTCATGCATGAGCAGTTGAAGTTTGTGCCCCGCCAGTCTGACTTTGCAGCACCTCACTCGCCACAATGACTGCCTGGCACCAATTGTTACAAGGACGAGTCTTCAGTTCACCACTTTCAACCAGAATCAAAAAAATGTTCCATGGAGTGGAAACATTCAACCTCACCAACAACAAAAACATTCAAAGCAGTTCCATCAACCCACAAGGTTATGCCCACCACATTTTAGGACATGCAAGACATCATATTGCAGACATTCCAACCTCTCACAGTGAGACTGCACCATTCTGAGGAACTCCAACAGGAAGCTAACAATGTCTGCCCTCACTGTGAGACTGCACCATTCTGCTGGCACTCCACCAGGCAACCTGGACTCCTCACAATTCCTGCCCTCACAGTGAGACTGCACTATTCTGCTGGAACTCCAACAGACAACCTGGACTCCTGACAATGCCTGCCCTCAATGATAGACTGCACCATTCTGCTGGAACTCCAACAGGCAACCTGGACACCTGAAAATGCCTGCTCTCACTGTGAGACTGCACTATTCTGCTGGAACTCCAACAGGCAACATGGACTCCTGAAAATGCCTGCTCTCACTGTGAGATTGCACCATTCTGCTGGAACTCCAATAAGCAACCTGGACTCCTGAAAATGCCTGCTCTCACAGTGAGACTGCACCATTCTGCTGGAACTCCAACAGGCAACCTGGACTCCTGAAAATGCCTGCTCTCACAGTGAGACTGCACCATTCTGCTGGAACTCCAACAGGCAACCTGGACTCCTGAAAATGCCTGCTCTCACAGTGAGACTGCACCATTCTGCTGGAACTCCAACAGACAGCTAACAATGCCTGCCCTCACTGTGAGACTGCACCATTCTGCTGGAACTCCAACAGACAGCTAACAATGCCTGCCCTCACTGTGAGACTGCACCATTCTGCTGGAACTCCAACAGACAGCTAACAATGCCTGCTCTCACTGTGAGACTGCACCATTCTGCTGGAACTCCAACAGACAGCTAACAATGCCTGCTCTCACTGTGAGACTGCACCATTCTGCTGGAACTCCAACAGGCAGCTAACAATGCCTGCCCTCACAATCAGACTGCACCATTCTGCTGGAACTGCAACAGACAGCTAACAATGCCTGCCCTCACAGTGAGACTGCACCATTCTGCTGGAACTCCAACAGGCAGCTAACAATGCCCCCCCTCACAGTGAGACTGCACCATTCTGCTGGAACTCCAACAGACAGCTAACAATGCCTGCCCTCACTGTGAGACTGCACCATTCTGCTGGAACTCCAACAGACAGCTAACAATGCCTGCCCTCACAGTGAGACTGCACCATTCTGCAGGAACTCCAACAGGCAGCTAACAATGCCCCCCCTCACAGTGAGACTGCACCATTCTGCTGGAACTCCAACAGGCAGCTAACAATGCCTGCCCTCACAGTGAGACTGCACCATTCTGCTGGAACTCCAACAGGCAGCTAACAATGCCTGCCCTCACAGTGAGACTGCACCATTCTGCTGGAACTCCAACAGGCAGCTAACAATGCCTGCCCTCACAGTGAGACTGCACCATTCTGCAGGAACTCCAACAGGCAGCTAACAATGCCCCCCCCTCACAGTGAGACTGCACCATTCTGCTGGAACTCCAACAGGCAGCTAACAATGCCTGCCCTCACTGTGAGACCGCACCATTCTGCTGGAACTTCAACAGGCAACCTGGACTCCTGAAAATGCCTGCTCTCACTCTGAGACTGCACCATTCTGCTGGTAATCCAACAGGCAGCTAACAATGCCTGCCCTCACAGTGAGACTGCACCATTCTGCAGGAACTCCCACAGGCAGCTAACAATGCCCCCCCTCACAGTGAGACTGCACCATTCTGCTGGAACTCCAACAGGCAGCTAACAATGCCTGCCCTCACTGTGAGACCGCACTATTCTGCTGGAACTTCAACAGGCAACCTGGACTCCTGAAAATGCCTGCTCTCACTGTGAGACTGCACCATTCTGCTGGTACTCCAACAGGCAGCTAACAATGCCTGCCCTCACAGTGAGACTGCACCATTCTGCTGGAACTGAAACAGACAGCTAACACCATTCTGCTGGAACTCAAACAGACAGCTAACATTGCCTGCTCTCACAGTGAGAGTGCACCATTCTGCTGGAACTCCAACACACAGCTAAATGCCTGCTCTCACAGAGAGACTGCACCATTCTGCTGGAACCCCAACAGGCAGCTAACAATGCCTGCTCTCACAGTTGGAGTGCACCATTCTGCTGGAACTGCAACAGACAGCTAACAATGCCTGCTCTCACAGTTGGAGTGCACCATTCTGCTGGAACTCCAATAAACAGCTAACAATGCCTGCTGTCACACTGAGACAGCACCATTCTGCTGGAACTCCAACATGCAGCTAACAATGCTTGCTCTCACAGTGAGACTGCATCATTCTGCTGGAACTTCAACAGGCAGCTAACAATGCCTGCCCTCACTGTGAGACTGCACCATTCTGCAGGAACTCCAACAGGCAGCTAACAATGCCTGCCCTCACAATGAGACTGCACCATTCTGCTGGAACTCCAACAGACAGCTATCAATGCCTGCCCCCACTGTGAGACTGCACCATTCTGCTGGAACTCCAACAGGCAGCTAACAATGCCTGCCCTCTCAGTGAGACTGCACCATTCTGCTGGAACTCCAACAGGCAGCTAACAATGCCTGCTCTTACAGTGGGACTGCACCATTCTGCTGGAACTCCAACAGACAGCTATCAATGCCTGCCCTCACTGTGAGACTGCACCATTCTGCTGGAACTCCAACAGACAGCTAACAATGCCTGCTCTTACAGTGGGACTGCACCATTCTGCTGGAACTCCAACAGACAGCTAACAATGCCTGCTCTTACAGTGGGACTGCACCATTCTGCTGGAACTCCAACAGACAGCTAACAATGCCTGCTCTTACAGTGGGACTGCACCATTCTGCTGGAACTCCAACAGACAGCTAACATTGCCTGCCCTCACTGTGAGACTGCACCATTCTGCTGGAACTCCACCAGACAACTAACAATGCCTGCCCTCACAATGAGACTGCAGCATACTGCTGGAACTCCAACAGGCAGCTAACAATGCCTGCCCTCGCAGTGAGACTGCACCATTCTGCTGGAACTCCAACAGGCAGCTAACACCATTCTGTTGGAACTCCAACAGGCAGCTAACAATGCCTGCTTTCACAGTGAGACTGCACCATTCTGCTGGAACTCCAACAGGCAACCTGGACTCCTGAAAATGCCTGCTCTCTCTGTGAGACTGCACCATTCTGCTGGAACTCCAACAGGCAACTTGGACTCCTGAAAATGCCTGCTCTCACTGTGAGACTGCAGCATTCTACTGGAACTCCAACAGGCAACCTGGACTCCTGACAATGCCTGCCCTCACTGTGAGACTGCACCATTCTACTGGAACTCCAACAGGCAACCTGGACTCCTGACAATGCCTGCCCTCACTGTGAGACTGCACCATTCTGCTGGAACTCCAACAGGCAACCTGGACTCCTGATAATGCCTGCCCTCACTCAGCAACATTAACACAAGAGCTCTTACCAACATTTAGTTGAGAACCATTGGAACATCTATCATACAGTTCTAACTTAGCCCCCAGTGATTTAGACCTTTTCGGGCCTCTAAAAGGTAATTTTGGTGGCTGTCACTTCGAAACTGATGATGGCATAATCCTAGAGGCTACTTGTTGGCTGTGACTTTTTGGTCACCCATGTTCAAGGACTTGAAAAGACATGGAATAAAGGTCTCAATGTACAGAGTGATTATGTCGAGAAGTACAATAAATTTCAGGTAGTTACTTTGATTATTGTTGCCTCTATCCAGTTTTATTGACTCATCCTCATATATATATATATATATATGTACATTAAGTATGTGTGCATGTATGATGGTACCTTTTCTTGTGCACTCAGCTCCCTAGTCTTCATTCAGTAGGAGACCAGAGGGACAATATTGAGATATGAAGTATAATATACACAAAGGTGGTCTGAAAAGTTTACAACCTCAGCATGAAGATGGCAGCACTTGTAAATAAAAGCTAGTGAATTTTGTTGCTCATCTGTTGACATTTACTCACCAAAGTTTCAGCCATTTTGGACACTCAGTTGTTATGTAACATTCGTTTGAGTGAGTTGATGTGAGTGTTTTTATGAAACTGGACAAAATCAAAAAATCAAGCTGTCATTAAATATTTGTTTTTGAAAGGTAATACACTAATGCAAATCAAAGATGAGTTTGATTCTGTGTATGAAGACTCTGCACCATCATTTACCACAGTGAAATTTTGGGCAGCTGAATTTAAACATCGCTGTAAAAGCTTGGGAGACGAACTTTCGGGACGTCCAAAAACTGCAACTACCGACGAAACCATCGCCAAAGTTCACCAAATGGTGCTAGACGACCACCAAGAGAGAGATAGCAGAGGGTATGAGCATGTGAAAAAAACGTGTTTGTCACATATTAAATTAACATTTAGACATGAGAAAGCTGTCCGCGTGTTGGTAGCTGTGTTTGCTCACGTTTGACCAAAAATGAGTTCTTCCAACTCTCTGTTAGCACAGTTTAGTGCAATAAATCCGAGTTTTGGCGCCGATTAATTACTGTAGATGAAACTTGGATACACCATTATACGCCCAAAACAAAAATACAGTCCAAACAGTGGACTGCAAAGGGGGAACCGGCTCCAAAAAAAGCAAAACATGTTTTTTTGGCTAGGAAAGTGATGGTACTGTTTTTTGAGATAGTCATGGAGTTATTTTAATCAATTATCTTCAAAAAGGAAAAACTATTAGAGGAGCATACTAGGCATCATTATTTGACAAGCTGAAGGCAGAACTTGCGGAAAAAGAAAATCCTGTTTCACGAAGACAAAGCACCTTCTCACATCTCAACAGTTGCAATGGTGAAAATCTACGAATTATGGTATGAACTGCTTGCCCATCCGCCTTACTCACCACATCTAGCTCCAAGCAACTTCTTTTTGTTCCCTCATCTGAAAATTGCGCTCGGAAGACAAAGATGTTTGTCAAATGAAGAGGCAATCACCTTCGTGAACAATTGTTTTGCAGAGAAAAACACCGAGTACTATTTGGACGGGCTACAGAGATGGGAGCATCGCTGGGAAAAGTGTGTAGAGTTACAAGGAGACTATGTTGAAAAATAAAAAGTTCTGAAAAAATGTCTTGTATCTTTATTAGGTCAGAAACTTTTTAGACCACTCTCATAGTGGCTTCAAAGGTAAGCTTTAATTCCATCTTTAGATCCCAGAGTTCAGGCCCTTTGAAGTGTGCATTGTTTCATTTAATAATTCAGCTAGCTCGTGGTAAATTAGAAATTGTATTCACCATAATGTCTAAGGGCTTCAAAGAATGAAACTTTCTTTGGTAGACAACATTGCGGTATGACAGGTTGGTGACCTTTCTTCTTCCAACTGGCCCTTGCTTCCCCATAAATCTAGTGCCCAAGATAAGATGAGCACATAGTGTGTATGTACCGGGTGATCTAAAAACGTCTCAACTAGCTGCACAATATTTTTCCTACCATGCCCTAGGCGCTGGTTGCTGTCTGTCGCTATCATAGAAAAGCGTGGATGAAACCATGCAACATTTTTAAAACTTCTTTTAAAATCTTTACTTACCAATGTTATTAAAGGAGATGCTGGAACTGGCCACTGCCATTGTCGATACATTTTTGGCACCTCTTTAGGAAACTATCCATCATTTGCCGTAGTTCATGTTGAGAAATACTGGCAATTTCCTGCCAGATATTTTATTTTAATTCTTCCAGGGTTTGTGGGTTTGTATTGTACACTTTATGCTTCAAGCTACTCCTGAGATAGAAAGCACAGGGGGTTACGTCAGGGGACTGAGTGGGCCACAAATCTCTACTAATAATTCTGTCGTGAAGCACATTTGCAATTGAGGGGGTCAGTGCAACAGTGGTCTAACCCATTTTTTTAAGAAATGGAGCATAACTCAGTTAAACACACCTGGTTTCTTTGAGAATAACAAAAAACCTAATTTTAATCAAACTGATTGTTCACTGACACTTTTCCAGATTATTACACAACAGCACATTGAGTTCTGTTAACATAATGTTGAGATATACCTAACAATTTTATTAGTGTGGCGCAAATCTTTTTCTGGGTTAGACCACTGTTGCGCTGAACCCCTCAATTGTTCTCATCAAAAGATTGGCTGTATGAACTGTTGCAGAGTCTTGTTGAAAAAAGGCAAAATCATCCCTGTCTGTTAATCCTCTAAAAACAAAGGGGCAAAATTGTATTCATTTATTTTATGTACACTCATATCGATGAAGGTGGAACAAGCCTTGTCAGTGAAAAATATTAAATGTGGGTCAATTTCACCATTGTGTACATTATTGAGAGTCCACTCAGAAAATGTGTTAACACATACAAATCATAAATAAATACACGCTATGCAGTAGAAAACAAATGCTAAGCTATAATAAACTTACATTGTAATACTACTGCAACTATGCCTTGAGGCCATAATCACTGCTCGGATTGCTGATTGACACCTGCATGAGTGGACTCACATGAGTCTTTAATATCAAAGCCTGTGCATTGTTACATCTGCATGAGTTTGACGCAAGCTACTGCTTCTAGAAGTTTGTTGCCACATCTCTGCTAGGTGTAAAAAGAAGAGAATAATCCCTGGTCAGCTCAGTTTCAATGGGAGACTTGTAATGTGCAATAGTATTCGCTGGCACAGCAAGTATCAAAAGGAAGCTAAAGCTACGAGTGAGGTTTGATAAGTCCTCGGACTCACCACGAGAAGTGAGTTGTTCATGTGACTGTTGCTGTAAACACGTGTCACATCAGTGTTCTGGGAAGATGCGCTCTTTTGTTGTTCCTGCATAGTGATTTGCAAAGATGGAAAGAATCCAGAATCAAGCCGTGTTTAAGTATTTTGTAAAGAAATGTATGAAAGCGAGGGCCATTCATGCCGATTTTCTAAATACACTGGACTGCTCCTTCATATTCAACTGTTGCCAAGTGGACAAACAAATTTAAATTTGGTCAGGAGAGCTTAGATGATAGTCTGCAAGGTGACTGCCCAAGATGTGTCACTACCCCAGAGATCATTGCAAAAGTGCACAAAATGGTAATGGAGGATCACTGATTGAAAGTGCATGAAATTGCTCAAGCTTACCAGATGTCATCTGAAAGGTTATATCTCATTTTGACTGAAGAATTAGATATGAAAAAATTATCTTCAAGATGGGTGCCATGACTCTTGACACTGGACCAAAAACGCATGAGAATGGAAGTATGGCAACAATGCTTGGCCCATTTTAGGAGCAATGAACAAGATTTTTTGCACCGGTTTGTGACCACAGCTGAAACTTGGGTGCACTACTATACCCCAGAGTCGAAACTACAGACAAAACAGAGGAAGCATGCTGATTCTCCCACCAAAGAAAGCAAAGGCAATTCTTTCAGACAGAAAGGTCACAGCATCAGTTTTCTGATGAAGGGGATTCTGTTTGTAGATTATCTCTCCGGTGGGCAAACAGTTACTGGAGGGCACTATGTTAACCTCATGGAGCAATTACAACAAAATATACGGGAAAAAAGGCCAGGTTTAGCAAGGAAGATAGTCATCTTCCATCAAGACAGTGCGTGTCCACACACATGTGCCAACGCCATGACAAAATTACATGAATTAAGGTATGAATTTTTGCCACACCCAATCTATTCATCTGATATGGCTCCGTCAGGCTTCCAGCTCTTCCCAAAAAAAGCATTTTTGGAAAAAAGTCCATGTGTGTGCGTGTGTGTGTGCATGTATGCGTGGGGACAGCATAGCTCAAAAACAAAACAAAAAAATGTTGAATACCAAACTTGGGATTTAAATTTGGTATCTTTGAAAGATACAACACAAAGATTTTCAAGAAAATTCCCAATCCCTAATTACCCTTTACATGGAACTTTTTTGAAAATATTTACTTTCTCAAAAATGACTTTAACAATTTCAATTAATATGTTGTGTATTAAAGATGTTTGCATGACAAATACAATTTATATCCTGAATTTTCTGGGAATAGCCTCTGAAGACTACATTATTCTGGATGAATTTTATGGAATTTGGCAGAACTGCTAAACCTTAAGAGACGGACAAAAACTTACTACACAAAAAATGTAGAGCATGTTAAAATGCACAATTTATATTATATACATTTTTGTCATGGAGTTGAAGGCTTTTGAGATACTCCTTGTTTTTGGTTTCAGCTTTGAAAGGCATACTTTTCTCATATAGGAATTTGTCAACCCCTGTCCATACATACAAAGGAACTTCAGTCACAACCAGCTTTAGACTATTACTTTAGCCTATGGTACTCCCTTATTTCACTTCTACTTACAAGGAAGCAAATAATAAGACTATTTCTGCTAGTTTTTTCTCAATTAGCATGAAGTAAATAAAAGCTTAAGCTTTTTAACAATAATTTGTTACAGAGATGTAGAGAAAGTCATGTGGATGGAACACATCAGATTTTTAAAGTATTTTTGGAGAAAAAAAGAAATATTTTCTTAATTTAACTCTATTTTAAACAATGATTTTATGAAATTTAAATATTTTCTTTATTAATTATTTTATAGAGGAGGTTGAAAGGTAAAATATCTTCTGCATTTTAAAGTAAACCAACTTGCAGTCACTCAATTATTATAAGGTAATGAAATTTGTCTCAGTTGAGTCTACTTCATTAAAATATGAAGATTACACAATATGACAACTTTGTAAGACACAACTTAAAGTACTTGATTTTTGTGCTTATGACTTGTTTTCGCATTTGTGAATTATGAGTTACAAATGGCTCACTTTATAATGCCGAGTATCTTGAAATGTTAGGTACTCATTTATAGTGAAAGACATACATTTTGCAGTTTAATATAATTTTTATTCTCTTTTTCTTTCTTTCTTGCTTTTAGAATGTTTAATTCCTATATAATATTTTCCTAATGCAGCAGCTGTGGCAGAATTTGTCAAGAAAGATTTTGCAATAGATTATAAGACCTTGTTTTCATGTGTTAAAGAGTTCTAGATACAGGAAACATATTCCCTCATGTTGAAGGAGTTGACCAAAGAAATGTTGCACAAGAATGAATGAATGAATATTTATTTGTACAACTTTACATTTTTCTTACTCTAACCTAATTTTGTTATGTACAAGTTTTAATTGCCTTCTTGCTACCTCTGTTTGCATGGCACCCAGGCCATTAGCCTGCCGAGCAGCTCTTGTCAAGCCTTCCCTCTTTATCTTAGTTATCCTTCTCCTTACTGTTCTTGTCCATTTTTCTCTTGCTTTCTGCAAGAACCCACTTATGCTTCTCATCTTCTTATCTTCCTTTTCTGTCAGCATTTTTATAGCTATGATTTTCCCTTCTATTTTCTCCCATTTTTTCTCCCAAACCTTATTTCTCCTTATTGCTAGTTCCTTGCGTTCTATCAAATAATGTTCTATACTTTCTTTCTCACCACACATTTCACATATTCCTTTTCCACTGCCTCTTATCTCTCTTAGGAATATTGTTGCTGTTCTCATCCAAGCTAGTCCTTCTTTTTCTTGCCTGTTACACAAGAAGGAGAAGAAGATCATGAAGCAGAAACCATGGTATAGCTCGCACTATCAACAATCTCAATGGCCTATTTTGAGAACATTAAAAAAAGTTCTGATTAGCCTTGTGTTCTTATCAGGTGTTCATAGAGTTTTATAATCCACAAAGTAAGAAAGTATAATTGTGTAACTTAGGTTTTTCAAGGTTTTATTTACCTTAATAAATAATTGTTTATTAATAAATTGCATAATATTCTAAATGCTTCTTCAGTTCCATATTCGTACCTATGTTATTAAGGTTACCTCAAAATCATGTATTATCTCAAACATGGAAAGCTTTAAAAAAAATGTATCAAAGAAAAATATTGAAAACAACATGCTGTTTCATAGATTAAAAGGATGATCATAGGCTACCTTCCACACTATATAAAGGTAAACAGGACTTGCCAAACCTAAAAATTATCAGGGGGAAGAATAACCTGAGAGAAGGATTCAGTGTAATATAGCCCCATGTTAATTTCAAATTAGTTCACCACCACCAATTGATACAAACATTAATCACAATAATGTTAATGAAAAAAAAGCAAGTGATTCATGGAATTTCTGTTTCCAACCTTACCAAAACTACACTGCTGTTTGTAAAAATTGCAACATCAAGAAAGAATTTCCCGAATAACTCCAAACTTGGTGGAAGTGTAGAAGAGTGTGCAAGCAATAAGTAATTAGGTTTACAGAGAGATAGAATACAGATAGACCGAGCAGAGTCCTGTTGTGTTGGTCCAACAAGGTCAGTGCAGAACTGTCAAACAATAAAGTGAGTACCAGTATGCCTTGTCGGCGACAAAGGGAGCCATATTGGCATGTGAGTGAGTTCAAATGGGGCAGAAAAATCAGTTTCCGTGAAGCGGGTTTGTCATACTGTGAAATTTCGGCTTGTACAGGTTATTCTGCCATGACAGTGATGCATGCGTGGAAGCAGTGGATAGATGAAGGTCATATGCAGCAAAGAGCAGGTACTGGATCTTGGAAGATGGCCACAGCACGGGATGACCGCCATCTTATCCACATGGCCATGATGGACTGTACAGCTTCTTACACAGTGTTGGCTCAATACTGGAGGACTCTACAGGTGTGAACTTGTCTACATAAACGGTTCATCACCATCTGCTGCAGGTTGGACTGGTTGCACACATGCCATTATATTGGCTTCCATTGTCCAGAAGCCACAAGATCCTCCAACTGTAATGGGCACATGAACACCATCCACTGGGGTGCTGAGGAGCAAAATGTAGTATTTTTGGATGAGTCCCACTTCAATGTATCCTACAGTGATGGTCGCATAGGTGTCCGGTGGTACCATGGTGAGCGCAACCTGGAGTGTTGCATTGTTGAGCAGTATAGCACACAAAGACCAGGTGTGATGGTTTGGGATGACATTGGGTACAACAACCGATCTTGCCCCCTACAAATTGAGGGCACTTTGAACAGCAACCGGTACCTACAAGTGGTTGTAGAACCCCGCTTCAGGCATCTCCACAGGTCACATTTCAGCAGGGCAATGCCCAGATATTCAGAACCTTTTTGATTCAATGCCATGGCTTATAGCAGCTCTAATTGCAGCACATGGAGGCCACACCAAACACTGAATAACTCAAAGGTTATGTATAGATTTAAAAGTTTATCATTTGTTACTAGTCATGTACAGAATCTGTAGTATTAAATTTATTGCATTCATGAGCTTCCTTTGGTGTTGCAATTTTCACAAACAGTAATGTATAAAAAAGAAGCATTTACTTTTGTGGTATAAAGAGTATGGTTTAGAATTAATCTGTAGTGTTAATCTGTGCTTTTTCAGCTGCTGAGTTTTAAATCTGTAGCAAGCAGGTTTAAATTAATGTAATGTATGATTGAATTCCCCAGTCAGATCATAATGTAATATAATTAAATTTGCCTTCCGACAAATTACATAGCTAATGAATTTTCAACTTTCAAGTGCTATTTATAACTTACATGGACACTTGACTCTCTCTCTGGAGTTTCTGTTTCTTGAGGAAAAGGTTAAGTTTTTGTTTCTTGAAGTACTGGGTTTAAAAAAGCATTGTACTATGGTGAGTTGTGCCAATAATTAAGCTTGCATTATGTAACAAATATGAAATCCTATTTATGTTTATGCAGTTGCATAACATTGCCCCATGAACACCCAAAACATTATCTATAGCCAAGGTAAAGGAAAGCATTATTTTTCATAGTGAAAACCTGGAGCTCTTTCATTCTTCCTGAAAGTGCTATTCCAAATCCATCTTTACCACTTAATATTAGCATAAAAAATCTGATGTGTTCCATTCACCTGGCTTTCCCTATGTCTCTGTAACAAATTATTGTTAAAAATGTTCTTTCTCTATATACTTCATGATCGTTGAGATAAACTTTAGCAGAAATTGTCCTTATTACTTTGTTCCTTGTAAGTAGAAGGAAAAACATCTAATGTGTTCCAACCACATGATGTGTTCTAGCTGTTGGGTAAACAAACCTTTTATTCAAAACATTAAGCTGTTATCTACATAATGCTAATCAGGATAAATATAAGCAGAATTAGTCTTATTTCTAGCTTCTTTGTAAGTAGACAGAAATAAGAAAATCCACAGGCTAAAGTGATAGCCTTGTGTTTTAAAAGCCAGTCACTATGTGAAACAATTGAAATTGCAATACCTTTGCTTACCAACATTAAACAAACGAGAAGCAAGGAAAAAAAATTCTTTCCTTTTGAGAAAAGTTAATGTGGCTTAAAATTAAAACCAATAATCCAGAATATCTTGAAAATGGTTAACTCTAATAAAACAATGTATCTGACATAAATTGTATGTTTTAATGAGATCTACATTTTTGTGCGGTAAGTTTTTGTGTATGTTTTATGGTTTGCCAATTATATAAAAGTTCTCCAGAATGAAGAGGTCTTTAGAGGCTATTCCCAGAAAATTCAAGATATACATTTCGTTTTGTCATAAAAATATGTTATACATAAGGTATTTTAATCAAAATCATTAGAGCTATTTTTGAGAAAATCAAAATTTTCAAAAAACGTTCCATGTAAAGGGTAGTTTGGGGTGGGGGGATTCTTCTAAATCTTTGTGTCACATCTTTGGAAGATACCAAACTTAAATACAAAGTTTGGTATTTAATGGTCTTTTCAGTTCTGACATGCTGTACGTATGCACACCCACCCACACACACACACACACACAGACCTTTTTCTAAAAATGCTTTTTTTGGATTCAGGGGGTCCCAAAACATACATTTCCGGAGAAATTTTGATATCAAATTTTTTTATGCAATACAATACTTTCTCTATACACTATGTACATAGTACATGTAGAGAAATGAAAATGTAGGAAATAATTGGACTGAAGAGTTATTTTGCAGAGGGTGATGGCAGGGAGATGTTTTCAGAAGGCATAATGTATTATATACACATATTATTTAATATTTTCACTTATAAAATATATTTCTACACCAATTATGAAGACAATAAGAGTATTGGAACTGCAATACAAGTACTCCAAATGCGGGGCACTGGCAGCTTTGTAACCATAATGTTATGACTTCAGGTTCTATTCCTCTTGGCTCTTTTATCCAATGACAGGAAAGTTTATGTAGTAATCTTAGCAAACAGATTACAAGAATAAATATATAGAAAGGAAAAAAATACATTCAAATTAGTTTTATGAAGTGAAAATGAACTGTGGACAATGTATTTATTTTAAAAACATTAGTGGATGAGCAACTTAAGAAAAAGAGGATAAATGTACATTGCATTTATCAACTTAGACAAAGTTTTGACCAAATAGAATTAAATCGGTAGACTTAATTGTTTTTTCACACAAGTCATGTGTAGGACAGGAGTTGGTTAGGTAGCAAGACTGAAAAGTTCTAGGCAAGAGCCAGGATTTGAACCATGGATCTCCCGGTCTCTAGCAGTGTGTAGGACAGGAGTTGGTTAGGTAGCAAGACTGAAAAATTCTATGCAAGAGCCAGGATTTGAACCATGGATCTCCCGGTCTCTAGCGGTGTGTAGGACAGGAGTTGGTTAGGTAGCAAGACTGAAAAATTCTATGCAAGAGCCAGAATTTGAACCATGGATCTCCTGGTCTCTAGTTGGTTGCTCTGCCACTGAGCTACCATGGCAACATGCCAGCGTGGCATTAAATTTCTCAACTGACTCGCATGTTTCCCGGTAAACCACAAGGTGATCTCAAATTATTTTGAGATGATTTACCACAATGGCGACTTACAATGTCAGCATGTTGCCATGGTAGCTCAGTGGTAGAGCAACTGGCTGGAAACTGGGAGATCTGTGGTTCAAATCCCAGCCATGGCACTGGATTTTTAAGTCTGACTCTACTTATCTAACTCCTGTCCTAAACATGGCTTGTGTGAGAAACATTTAAATTAATGCTAATTGATCTAATAGTTAGCTAAACTATGAAGCCTTGCACTTAAAGTACTTCTTACAACATTGTAGGTTGTCATCTCAAATTGATTTGAGATCACAGGGAAACAAACGAGTCATTGAGGGATTTAATGCTAAGCCAGTATGTTGCCATGGTAGCTCAGTGGTTAGAGTGACCAGCTAGAGTCTGGGAGATCCATCGTTCAAATTCTGGCTATGGTATTGGCTCTACTTATCCAGAACTGAATCTATTGTGGCATAAGTTATCTGTCCATTTTAAAAAATCTGATGTGTTCCATTCACATGACTTTCTCTATATCTCAGTAAATTATTATTGTTAATAAGCTTATCTTTTATTTATTTCATGCTAATCGAGAAAAATTAGCAGAAATAGTCTTATTTCTTGCTTTGTTTTAAGTAGAAGCGAAATAAGGGAGTACCATAGGTTAAAGTGAAAGCCAAAAGCTGGTTGCTAAGTTTCCATGTGTGTATGGACAGGAGTTAACAAATTCCCTGTATGAGAAAACTATAAGTTTTTCCAAGCTGAAACCAAGAAAAAGGAATATCTCAAAAATGATCAACTCCACGAAAAAAAATGTATATAACATAAATTGTGTGTTTTAACGTGCTCTACATTTTTTGTGGGTTAAGATTTGTCCATCTCTTACGGTTTAGTAGTTATGCAAAATTCATCCAGAATAAAGTAGTCTTCACAATATACATTTTATTTGTCAGGTAAATATCTTTAATATATGATATTTTAATCAAAATCGTTAGAGCCATTTTTTAGAAAATCAAAATTTTTGAAAAAAGTTTCATGTAAAGGGTAGTTTGGGGTGGGGGGATTTTTGTCAAAATCTTCGTGTCACATCCCTGGAGCAAACTAAACTTAAATACCAGTTTGGTATTTTACCAACTTTTCGTTTTTGAGTTATCGTGTTCACAGACACACGGACACACTGACACACGGACACACGGACACACACACACACGTGCGCACGGACCTTTTTCTGAAAACACTTTTTTTGGATACAGGGGGCCCTAAAACATATATTTCCGGTGAAATCTCGGTATCCAATTTTTTGGTGGAGTGCAATACATTCTCTATACACTATGTACATAGTGACTATAGAGAAAGTAAAAATATAAACAAAGACAATACCTTTTGCATAAAACACGAGTAAGGGGTAATAACTAAAGAAAGGCTAAGACAAAGATTCACATTATCATCGGTGAGAAATTTACTTGTGATTGACACTTGTGGGGTGTGTCGTCTGCTGGCAGGGGCTCGTCAGGTTGCTGACCAATCACAGTGTAAGAATACATACCCGCCAGAGACGTGACATCATCTGCATTGCAACACCTACCTGTTTCAGTGGAAATTTATGCATGCGTTCTCATGCATGACTGATCAATTGTTTGTAATCTGATTGTTTGATTGCATTCTGTGAAAAATTTGTATGTGTTACACATAGTGATCGTAAGAACTTACATTTATAATCGTTACTACCTTTTATGTATCGAGGACATTGCTCTTGTTCTCATTCTACAATATCACAAGTGACACTGTCATTTGAAATGATGGAACCATGATAAGTAAGTTGAGGTTAATTTAGCCCAAATAATAAAACCTTTCTGTTTAGTGAAATACAGGATCCAATGTGGAAAGGAATAGATGAGGAAACTAGTGAGAAATGGGGGAAATAGTTCAACATACAAGGAGTAAGCATGGAGAGAAGAAGGCATTTTAGAGGAAGCAGTGGAACATTTGTCGCTGCAGACAGACAGCGAATAAATAGGGCAACAGCGTACCAAGGCTGCCAAGTGTCAGCAGAATGTCAATTACAAGGTAATTTCTCACCAATAATACTAACACACACTCTGACTATCCCAATTCTGTAATTGTCTCACAGTTGTAAGTATTTCTAATTTGTGGAAGAATATACACCATATTATACTAAAACTTTAATAGATGAAGTTTAAAAGGTTTCTACCTATCCTTTAGCCCCATAGTTACTCTGTAATGTAAAACTCCCCAATATTTTCAGGTTAACTGACTGCTTATATTTTTTAGAATGTCATCAACAACTATATTGAATATGATTGGACCTATTAAAAAAAAAATAGTACAGCAGTTCAATGCATCCACATTAGTGAGCGTGCCTTAACACAAATATTATCAGGTTCTAAATATATATTTACAGCTCTGAAAACCAAATGGGGAAGAATGAACTCAAGATTAGATTATTGTGCAGATTCCAATGTGTATTGAAAATTATACAGTAAAGAATATATAGGGTGTTTTATAAAAACTTTTCAGCTTGATTAAAACCATTTATGGTTAATCCTTCTTCATTTGAAGGGTTAAATTTTACATTTTATTCAATGCTTATTTTCAAGGCGATTTCTTGATCCATTCATGTTTTAGATGAGAACAATACTGTATTTTTCAGATTTTTATTTATTTATTATCTTTTTACAGATTTTGGTTTTAGACATGAAAGCTAACAACTTTGTCTGAAACACTTTTTTACTGAAGTAACCAGAGTTTTATAAAATATTTTGAAGTTTCAAGGATTATTAGGGTTAATACATTAAAATTAATTTATATTTTATGATTGAATTAATACAAATGAGTTTAAATCCAGACATTAGGTCAAAATTATTTAATGTTTTATAAAATAGTGTATAAAAATATTATTAAGTAGAAGGTGATGTGTTTTATCATTAGAAGAAATCAGTTGGACTTGTTTACACTACATCACTTAATAGTATTTCATACATAAACCTGGAGACCCATAATTCAATTCAATTCAATTCAATTTTTTATTCACCGAGGATATACAATTTGTACATATGGCTTCGTCAAGACTTACAAACTAATTATTACAAGAAATATAAATATACAATATACAGGTATGACAGAATACAGTTAAGTAGTTAAATATCTAAGTTAAGAAATTCATTTATGCTATAAAATTTGTGTTTTAATAACCATTTATACATTTTAGATTTAAAGAATTTTCCTGGCACAGCTTTTAAAGATTTGGGTATCTTATTATATAAAATTATTCCTTTGTGGGATACACTATTGAGAGTTTTATTAAGTCGATGACACTCTAGATGTATTGCTTCAGCTGTTCGGGTATTATGGGCATGATAATCCTTGTTTCTCTTAAATTATTGCATATTATTATGAATGAAGGAGACTGTTTCTAGGATATATATACATAGTAGAGGGAGTATGTTAAGCTCTTCAAAGATAGGTTTACTTGGAGCATGGGGTGGTTCCTGATTCATTATTCTTAATATTTTCTTTTGTATTTTAAATACTATATTTGATTGGGTAGAGTTCTCCCAAAAGAGTATTCCAAATGAAATTATTGAATGTATATATCCAAAGTATACCACTCTCATTACCTCTTTACTACAAACTTTGCTTAACACTCTCATTGCTTAAGTTAAACGAATAAATTTATTACTAAGAATGAGAATGTGATCTTTCCATGTTAATGTGTTGTCGTAATACCAAGGAATTTAGTAGAATGTTGGTGACTTATTGGGCTATTTTCTACAAGTATTTGGAATTGATTTGTGAGGTTTGGATACTTTTCAAAATTTAAGTAGCTTGATTAATTAACATTTAACAATAATTTATTATAATTTAACCAGTTACACAATTTTGACATTGAGTCATGTATAGTCCGTTGTAGCAAATTTTGGCAATGACTTTTGAACACAAAGTTTGCATCATCTGCAAAAAGAACAGTATTAACGGGAGTCATGTGTAATGGTAAGTCATTTATATAAATAAGGAAGAGAACTGGCCCTAATATGGAGCCTTGTGGTATGCCACACTCAGCTATTTGTAAATTTTACCGCATACCATCAATTTCGACTAAATGAGCTCTATTTGTAAGGTATGATCTAAACCAGTCATTAGCAACTCCTCTGATGCCATAATTTTCAAGCTTATTTAATAAAATGTTGTGGTTTACTGTGTCGAATGCCTTAGATAGATCGACAAACAACCCTAAGGCATGTTCATTCTTGACTTTTGCACCAAATATTTCTTCTAAAAAGGAGAAAATAGCCATATTTATTGACTTACCCTTTTGAAACCCAAACTGTGATTCAGATATTATATTGTACTTTAATAAAAAGGGTACTAATCTATTGTACATTATTTTTTTGAGTATTTTAGCAAACACACAGAGTAAAGAAATGGGTCTATAATTTTCAACACTGGTTTTATTACCTTTCTTATAAATGGGCACAATTTTAGTAATTTTGAAAACATCCGGAAAGCAGCCGGTAGTAAGGGATATATTGCAGATATCTGATAATGGTTTGAGTAAATAAGTTCCACATTCCTTTACGAGAGCATCAGGTACATCGTCATATCCACTACATTTTTTATTTTTTAGACTCTTAATAGTTTGTTCTATTTCTTTTTCTGTAGTTGGAAATAAATAAAGTAAGGCATAATTATTTATAATCTGTGGTGAGGTTATATTATCAGATAGTGGAGGCATGGTTTTAGTTAAATTCTTAGCCACTACTGCAAAGTAACTATTAAATGTGTCAGTGATTGTTTTTTTATTTACTATTGTGTTGTTATTCACAGTTAATGTTATTTTATCATTTTTTTGTTTACTATTAGTTTCATTTTTTACTATGTTCCAAATAGCCTTGCCCTTATTCTGGTGACTATTAATATAATTGTCATTATGTAATTTCTTTGCTGCAATTACAACTTTATATAAAGTGTTACAGTACTTTTTAAAATATTCTTTAAATTTGGGATCCTCTGTCATTTTATTAACTTCCCTAAGCATCCTCTTTCTTTTACATGATAAAATAATTCCTTTTGTTAGCCAACTTTTACAATTAGACGAGAAATTAGAGTAGGGTCTCACTTTCTTTAATGGAAATGCTACGTCCCGATAATGGGAGATTATGTTAAAAAAATCTGCTGCTTTTTTGTTAACGCAATTATTATCTAAAGTATCCCAAGACTCTATACTTAAAAGATGCTTAAAATAGTCTATATTTTGCTCATTAAATACCCGCTTGTAAATGGTTTTGTTTTCCTTAGATGAAATTTTATTACTCTTCTCCGGTAGTTCCGGGCTTACAAATATTGAGTTATGATCGGAGATTCCTGTATTAATGTTATTGATTGTACAATAAGGAAAATTGCAGCTGGCAAAGACCTGATCTAAACATGTTTTTGAAGAGCTAGTGATACACGTTGCATTTTGTATTAGTAGCTTGAGGTTATAGGAGTCAGTAACCATGAGTATTTTCATTCTTAGAGGGTAATCAAGTAAAAAATCTATATTAAAATCTCCACACAATATTATAGGAAGCTTTATATTTTGTAAGATACCCACCATCATATCAGCAACATAGATGCACCCACCTACAAGTTAGCAAAGCATCTAGTACAGATATTACCACAGTTAAACAGCTTAGCCACCAAAAACTCATTACAACTAGTAGACAATATTTCCAAGTTTCACTTAAATGCAGACAATAAATTAGTATCATTTGATGTAACCTCACTTTTCTCAAGTATTCCTACAGATGAAGTCATTCTCACTCTGAAAAAATGGCTAAGTAATACCAATATTCCTACAGATGAAGCTCAAGAACTTATAAAACTTATACACCTGTGCTTAAATCAAAACTTCGCATTCAATAAAAAGTTTTAACAGCAGACTTTTGGTCTAAGTATGGGTAATCCGCTTTCACCTTCCCTAGCCAATTGTTTCATGAGTTACTTTGAAATACAAATAACATCCTCCTTTCCACACATTTTCAAATGTTGGTATAGGTACATCAACAATATTTTTGCCATTGTTCCCCACAAATTATTATAAGAGTCTTTAAAGCTATTCGATCTTCAGAATAAAATGGTAAAATTTAAAATGGAAATAGAAAAAGATGGTTACCTACCTTTTCTGGACTTGAAAATAATCCAGGATCAACAAAACCTATCATTGCCATCTATAGAAAACCAACCCAGACAGACAATTACATTAAAAATGACAGTTACAACCCTACACCTCACAAATATGCAGTATTAAACAGCTTATCATACAGATTGGTTAATATCCCAATCAGTAAATTAGAGTACAAAAAAGAATATGACCTCATAATCAAAACGGCACAAATAATGGATTCACCAAACAATAAATAGACAAGAAAATTTGGAAATACAAAAGACAAAATCACACAAAAGAGAATACAAAACTGATGCAACAGAAAGATAAAAGAAGTTTAGAAAATTTACATATGATCCTACAATTCACTGGAAATTTGCCAATATCCTCAAGAAACTTAATATTACCTTAGCCCCAAAAAACAGTTTCAGTGTCCAAAATTTAATGTGCAATAATTTAAAAGACTCAATTCCTGAACATTCAAAATCAGGTGTTTACAGAATTGATTGTTCAGATTGCAATAAGTTTTGCATTGGTAAAATGAAAAGAAGTATACAAACCAGACTATAAGAACACATGAGATGTGTGAAATACAAACCAAAAAAGCTGCAATAACCCATCATTTCTGGTCTACCTATCATGAAATCACATCAAATATAAAACTAATAAATCCAGCCAGATATGCAGCCAAACTCGACACAGGGGAAAAGATACTCATCATAAAAAACAAATTACACACGTTAAATTTTGATATACTGCCAGGTAATTCACTATGGAATTTCATCTCACAAGCACAAAATGCTACCACAGACTATCTACCTACCTCAACAAACCACAGATCAAGTCATTTGGATAAATGCTATCCATGGAAACAAACCGTTTCCGAAACATGTTCAAGGCAACATGTGCAGGGGATCGAACAAATGCGGCGAACTATAGGCCAGCTAGTTTGACATCAGTAGTAAGCAAACAAGTTGAGCATCTTATAGTACAATATTTAAGACGCGAATGGGATAAAACGCATTGGCTCTTCGAAGGCCAACATGGTTTCCGGAACGGACATTCTTGTGAAGTCAACTAGTAGCTGTTTGTCAGGATGCAGCCGATACTCTTGATGCAGGTAGAAAAGTACATGCAATAGTAATTGATTTTTCTAAAGCATTTGACCTTGTACCTCATGGACGACTAATAGAAAAACTTTGCAATTTGCAAATAGAGAACAGAGTGATAACTTGGATTCGGGAATTCTTGAGCGAACGAACCCAAAGAGTGCGGGTGGGAAATAAATTATCGTCTCCTACAAATGTAACTTCTGGTGTGCCCCAGGGAAGCGTGATTGCTATTCTTAGCATATATAAATGATTTACGGGAAGGGATAACATCTCAGATTCGCCTATTTGCAGACAATTGTATAATCTATAGAAATATTAGCGCTAAATGTGACACAATAGATCTACAAGAAGATTTAAACAAAATTCAACTCTGGGCACAATATAATAAAATGGAGATAAATCCAAACAAATGTAAAACAATTATATTTTCAAGGGCAAGAATAGTAGAAAACATAATATATAAATTAGACAATAAGAAAATACTCGGAGTAAATAGCACCAGATATTTAGGGGTAATACTAAATCAAAAATTGGAGTGGGGGGAACGTGTAAACTCGATCACTGGGAAGGCGTGTAAAGCGTTGCATTTCATAATAGAATTTTAAAACGCAGCAATGGAAAGTCACAAAATTTGGCATACACTTCTTAAGTTCAACCAATATTAGAATATAGTGCTGCATGCTGGGATCCTTATCGGGTGGGGCAAACACTGGCACTAGAGAGAGTTCAAAAAAGAGCAACTAAATTTGTAAACAGAAATAAATGATTCGAAAATCATACCAGCACTGCTACTTCCTGGGAAACAGTAGAAAAACGTAGGAGACGAGCAAGGCTATGTGCAATTTTTAGAGCCTATAAGGGGGAACCTGCATGGAAAGACATATCCAAACGATTATTAAAGCCATTATACTGTGGGAGGAATGATCACTCGGAAAAAATAAGAAATGAGGAACAGAAAATAGAAAAAGGTAAATTTTCCTTCGCAAATAGAACAATAAACGAATGGAACAAAATACCTGCAGATTTACTGTAGACTTTGCCTCAAAGCGTAAATAGTTTTAAAAAGAGACTAAAGAAGAGTGATTTATAGTCAGGATAGTAAATAAAATTATTGCATTATTATTACTGTTGTTACAATTATGTATACAGGGTTACTACAAAAGAAATAGACAACTTCAACTGCCAGTAAAACAAAAAAGAGATAGCAACCTAATTATTTTGGAGGTATGTTGAGAAACTCTCAAAGTTTCGTTTGTTACTATTGGTAACGCTGTAGTGTTTTGTTTGTTGTTGCAGAAGCTGAAATGGTGGAAAATCCTGTGGAAAAGGCATATTGCGTGTTGGAATTTGCTAGAATGCAATCAGCAACTGTTGTCGAGCGACATTTTAGAACACGTTATCACAAAAATGAAATGATGCGCTCACAAAAACCAGCATCGCCTTCATCATGTTGCAACATGTCGATGCAAAAGTCACGCCGTATGACCTTATCTTCTTCACTCAGAAACTGCAACATCTGTAATCTGTAAGGCATCATGTGCAGTCGCTTCCGCAAGATTTTCCATACAGTTTGCTGTGGAATTTGTAATTGCATGCTTGTCCTAGATGTCAATTTCTGTGGGCTTCTTATGTAGGCAGAACGAACACGTTCAATGTTTTCTTCCGAAACTCTTGGTCTTCCCGAGCTCTTCCCTTTGCACAAACATCCCGTTGTCTCAAATTTTCTATTCTATACCAGTCGTAGATTGACTGTCAAGTCAGTGGCGTTTTGTGGTAACGTGTTCTAAAATGTCGTTGGACAACAGTTGCTGATTGCGTTCTAGCAAATTCCAACACGCAATATGCCTTTTCCACAGGATTTTCCGCCATTTCAGCTTCTGCAACAACAAACAAAACACTACAGCGTTACCAATAGTAACAAACGAAACTTTGAGAGTTTCTCAACATACCTCCAAAATAATTAGGTTGTTATCTCTAATAGTTTTTGTTTTACAGGCAGTTGAAGTTGTCTATTTCTTTTGTAGTAACCCTGTATATTAGTATACTACGATGTCATTGGCATTTTAACAGGGTATTACTCACATTATTGTTTATTTAACTCAATTGTATTGTACATTGTATTATTACATTGACAGCACTGCCACCGGGCCACGCCCTAAGCAGTGAAATAAAGTATCTATGGCAGTGCAATAAAGTATCTATCTATCTATCTAAGTAAGAAATACTATTAAATGATGTATTGTTAACAAGTTCAACTCGTTACTTCTAATAGTATATAAAAATTGCATTTTAGCTGCAATGCTATTTTTATGAGGACTCTTTTTATAGTAGTTTTTGCTCCCTCTAATTTATTTTGTAACTTTGTATACAGTCTAACATATTCGGAGCAAAAAAAGAACTTCTGAGGAATGTTCTGCATGGGCTCTGACAGATTCTACATAATATGATAACTGTTTAAGACTCATGTTCTGAGAGAAATGTTCATTACAAATTGTAATTGTCACATATGCATGCAGTGTTTAAAAACACAAAAAAGATCTCAGAACATAATAAACACATAGTATTGTATATTTACATTTTTGACATACAAGATCTTATCAAAAAGATTTAGTTATATTATTTATATAAATTGACCTTTTTACTTAATTAAGACATAATAACCTCAAAAAAATCTGATGAGTTCCATTCACATGACTCTCTCTACAACTCTGCAACAAATTATTGTTACAAAGCTTATTCTTCTATTTACTTTATGCTAATTGAGAAAAAATCAGCAGAAATGATCTTATTACTTGCTTCCTTATAAGCAGAAGGGAAATAAGGGGAGTCCCATAGGCTAAAGTGATAGTCAAATGTTTTAAAAGCTGATTGCTACGTGATTGAAGTTCCTTTGTTTATGTGGCCAGAAGTTGACAAATTCCCATAGGGCAAAGTATAAGTATTTTAAAACTAAAACCAATAACAAGGAATTTCTCAAAAATGGTCAACTCTATGAAAAAATATACATATAAATTATAATAAATCATGTATATTAACGAGATCCATATTTTTTTGTGTTTACCAGTTATGCAAAATTCTGCAAAATTCTTCCAGAATAAAGATGTCTTCAGAGGCTATTCCCAAAACATTCAAGATATACATTTTATTTCTCATAAAAATATCTTTAATATAAAATATTTTAATCAAAATCGCTAGAGCCATGTTTGAGAAAAGCAATTTTTTTTCCATGTGAAAGAAGGGGGGGATTATCTTTTTGTTTTTGAGTTATGCTGCACACACACACACACACGCGCATCCCCCCCACACACACACACAGAGAAACGTTTCTAAAAATGCTTTTTGTGGATTCAGGGGGTCTCAAAACATATATTTCTGGTGCCTCAGTATAAAGTTTTTGGGTGGAATACAATATTTTCTGTATACACTATGTACATAGCATGTATAGAGAAAGTGTTAATTATAAATACCTGAGCACATCTGTTAAAGATATCCAGAATACACCATCATCTGCCACACCACCTGGCAAAAGGTGTGCGCGAAGTTGAGGTGTCCATCGAGAGGAGAAGTCTGACCAGTCACCTTTCCATTCAAAGCGACCCCAAGGATTGCGAAGACAAAGCAACCTTTCTCCAGCTTGTGGCACATCTCTCACATCAAGCACTGAATAGGCATGGCTAGGCATCAGTCCTACAGCACGGTAATGTGCTGCATCTAGTCCTGTGACTCCCCCACACGAGATGCCCATTAGGAAGCCAGCATCTCGGGAACTAAGAAGGCGTGCCCAGATCAACTCGCGGTCCAGCATCTCTCCTGGCAGTGCCTGCAGTGAAACACTTTCACATGGAGAACCTGTTCACAAACAAATAACTTTTAACTTAAGTTAAATCTTTTCCTAGTCACAATTTACCAAATATATTATTCATGAAGGATAAAAACTTTTCCAACAAAATAAAATTGAAACATGCCTAAATTGATACAAATAATAAAGAAAATCTGATGTGTTCCATTCACATAACTTTCTCTACATCACTGTAACAAACTATTATTATAAAGTATATTCTACAATCTACTGTATGATAATCAAGATAAACATTAGCAGAAATTGTATTTAATTACTTGCTTCCTTGTAAGTAAAAGGGAAAAAAGGGAATACACTAGGCTAAACTGATAGTCAAACTTTTTAAAAGCTGGTCCCCATGTGATTGAAATCCATTTCTGTGCAGGGCCAGGACTTTACAACTTTCTGTGTGAGAAAAGTTAATATTTAAAATCTGAAACAAATAATAAGGAATACTTCAGAAATTGTCAATTCCAAGAAAAAACCTATAATACATAAATTGTGTGTTTTAATGTGATATACATTTTTTGTGAAGTAAGCTTTGATGTATCTCTTACGGTTTGCCAGATACATAAAGTTCATTTAGAATAAAGGGTTCTTTAGAGGCTATTCCCAGAAAATTCAAGATATACAGTTTATTTACAACATAAATATCTTTAATATACAGTATTTTAATCAAAATCATTACAGCCATTTTTGAGAAAATTAAAATTTTCAAAATTTTTTCCATGTAAAGAGTAGCTTGGGGTGGAGGGATTTTTATCAAAATAATTGTGTTGCATCTCTGGAAGATACTTAACTTCAATACCAAGTTTGGTATTTTACCGACTTTTCGTTTTTAAGTTTATACACTCATGCACACATGTGCACACCCATGCACCCCCCCTGTGCCCTCCCCACACACACACACACACACACACACACACACACACACACACACACACACATTTTTTCTACAAATGCTTTTTTTGGATACAGGGGACCCTAACATGTGTATTTCTGCCAAAATCTCAGTATCAAATTTTTGGGTGGAATGCAATACCTTCTCTATACACTATATACATACTATGTGTAGAGAGAGTAATAAAATTAAATAAAAAATAATGGTTTGTAAGAACAGGGATAAATTCAGCAGAGAAGTGAAATGGTGGTTAGAGGGGAAAGAATGCAAAGTTGTAAACAAGTTTGGGTACTTAGGAGAAAGACTAAATAACAATTGAAAATGAACAGAAGAAAGGAAAAATGTGCTTGGAAAGGGGAAATTAGCTACTAATAGCATAAGAACATGCTTAAAGAAAATACCAAATATGAAAGTAAACTGGCTAGAGAGAATACTTGCAGCAACAAGAAGCAAGAATGGAGATTTAGATGACTGAAAAAGGGTGGGAATGCATAGATCAAATACATACATCCTTTTGCAAAATTATATTGGGGATATCAAAAATAGCTCCACATGGATGAATTACGAGGGGCATACTGAAAGTCACGAGCAACCCATTGTAAAAATGTAAATTTCAACAATGTAACGAAACCAATTGCAGGATCGTAATCTACAGACTTTAAGCCACATGTTGACATATTGTGACGTCATTAGCTTCTATCACGTGACCACAGACGGTGTTTGAAAAATGGCTGACATTGAAGTTTCGTTTCGACAGCGTGCTGTCATTGAATTCCTTGTGAAAGAAGGAAAATCTGCTCCTGAAATTCATCTCAGACTTCAACGTGCGTATGGAGGTGTCTGCATGGGTGCCAGCAGTGTTAGAAGATGGGTGAAACATTTCAAAGATGGAAACACGAGTCTGCAAAATGCGCCTCGTAGCGGGCGTCCTCGAACTGCCTCTACAGAACGCAACAAGGAAAGAGTTGATGAGCTCATTACAGGAGATAGGTGTTTCACTGTGAATGAAATTGCTGCGAAACTTGGAATAGGACATAGTGCAGTGCAAGAAATGATCCACAGCTTGGGTTATCGAAAGGTCTGTGCCCGTTGGGTCCCCCGTTTATTGACTGAAGACCACAAACTTCAGAGAAGAACCATTGCACAAAACCTTCTTCAGAGATTTCATAATGAAGGTGATGAATTTTTGACGTGTATTGTGACTGGAGATGAGAGCTGGTTCCATCACTATGAGCCAGAAACGAAACGTCAGAGTATGGAATGGCACCACTTGAACTCACCATCGAAGAAGAAAGCGAAGACAGTGCAGTCTGTAGGGAAAGTTATGGGAAGTGTCTTTTGGGATGCACAAGGTTGCATTCTGGTTGACTTTCTTGAACCTGGACAAACCATAAATTCTGCCCGCTACATCAAGACACTTCTGAAGCTCCGTCGGGCTTTGCGTGATAAACGCCCTGGAAAGAGGATCATCATTCAACAGGATAATGCGCATCCGCATACTGCCCGTGCCACTATGGAGAAGATCAGGGCATTAGGGTGGGAAATTCTTCCACATCCTCCCTACAGTCCCGACTTGGTACCCTCTACTACCATCTTTTTGGTTCTGTAAAGGAGCAGATTCGTGTGGCCAACGCTACAAGACGCTGGAGGATATTCGGAAAGCAGTGCGTCAGGGTCTGCGGGCAGCTGGAACGGAGTTCTATCACAAGGGCATTTTCAAACTTGTAGAACGATGGGAAAAATGTGTGCAAAACAATGGAGACTATGTCGAAAAGTGAAAGAAAGTCTGTAGATTATGATGATGTATTTGATTTGGCTTAAAAATAAATATTAAATTGTAAAACACTGTTGCTCATGACTTTCAGTATGCCCCTCGTAGGAAGAGCTGGAAGGAAGGGATCAGATAGTAAAATACTGGAACAGGATCCAAGTACTAGGAAGGGAATATTCTCAAGGACTGTTATAGGACACAAGTATCAGCAAAATGGGAAAGAAATTAGTTATGTCAATTAAAGGAAATTGTAAGAGAAGTTGGATTGCAGGAGACAAAAGTTATGGAATAAAGTGAAAGCAAGGTTAGATGATATAAGGAAACAAATCTGATGTGTTCCATTCACATGACATTCTCTACATTGCTATAACAAATTATTGTTAAAAATTATAATCTTCTATCTACTTTATATAATCGAGATAAACATTAGTAGCATTTTTGTAATTACTTGCTTCCTTGTAAGTAGAAGGAAATTAAGAGAATACCTACACTAGGTTAAAATAATAGTAAAATGTTTTATAAGCAGATTGCCATGTGATTGAAATCCGTTTCTATGCAGGGCCAGGAGCTTACAACTTTCCATGTGATTCCACAAAAAAACATATATAACAAATTTGTGTGCTTTAACATCATTTACATTTTTTGTGCAGTAAATTTCTGTCTTACTCTTATGGTTTACTTGTTATGCAAAATTCAGCAAAATTAATTCAGTGGCTATTCCCAGAAAATTCAAAATATAAATTTTATTTGTCTTATAAGCATCTTTATTATACAGTATTTTAATCAAAATGGTTAGACCCATTTCTGAGCACATTAAAATTTTCGAAATTTTTTCCATGTTAAGGGTAGTTTGGGGTGGGGGAATTTTTCTCAAAACCTTCATGTCATATCCCTGGAAGATACTAAACTTAGATACCAAGTTTGGTATTTTACCGACTTTTCGTTTTTCAGTTATTGTGTACACATACACACACGCACACACACACCCACCACACACGCGCACAACTCACACATGCACAACACACACACACACACACACACACATGTATGCATGCACACACTGGACCATTATCCAAAAATGCCTTTTTTGGATACAAGGGACCCTAAAACATGTATTTTTGGTGAAATCTTGGTAACAAATTTTTAGATGGAATGCAAGACCTTCTCCATGCACTAAGTACATAGTATGTATAGAGAAAGTGACACATCGATGACTGTAGAAAAATAGAAAGAGAGGGTCTGCCATGGGCAAGAATGGTAATAATGTTACGAAAAGATCTAAAAATTGATAATGTTTTATGCCCACTTTATAACAATGTCAATACCATCTTACAGTCTATAATTGAGTATGAGAACCCAAAATGTGAGAGAGATAATGTGGAATAAAAACTGAGAAGAGTTACAGCCAGAGATATTGTACTTAAAACTTTTTGGAAACAATAAGAAAAAATTTGTCAAACAACTAGGTAAGGGAAAGTAGGAGAGAAATGGAGGAGAAAAATGGCCAAAGAAAGAGAGGATCCTAATAATAAAAACTGATGGGGTTGCACTTTATAAAAGAAATAAATAGATTTTGTTGACAAGGTAAAATAATGTAGGGGAGACCGGGGGAAAATCGACACCCTGGACAATACCGACACCCCGTGTTGTAGCCGTGTTTTCAACTCTAGTCGCAGTTGGATAGTGCTGCTACGTTGCGGACAATGCAACAATTAGTGTACACTGCGTTGCTATTCTTGAAGCACATCAGTTTTCACGTGGTGTAAAAAAGTTAATTTCTACTGACTTTGAAGTAAATTTAGGGTTACAGATAAAGAGAGGTAAGCTTTTAACCACTTTGTTTATGTGTATAACTAATATATCACCACTAACTACACATAATTGCGAACGTTTTAGTAAATATATTGTTAGAGCTTAACGTACTATTTACCTGCCAGATTTTTGTTTTCGTCATATTGTCTTTCCGGGGTATTACCGACATTTCACTACGGGGAAATATCGACAAGGTGTCGGTATTACCCCAACCCGTTTTTATTTCCAAATCGGTTTCCCAAAGTCTAAAGGTTGGCTCTTATCCCCTTTCAGATGGTTAGATCGAGAAAGTGGACAACGGAGAGGGGTAAATGGAGCCAGGAAACCCTTAAAAAAGCAATTGAGTTAGTGCAAAGTGGTAGATCTGTAAAAAGTGTAGCAGCTGAATTAAATATCCCAAGAATCACCGTTCATGATCGTGTAAAATCCAATTCTGCTAAAAAGCCAGCCTTAGGGAGAAGATCTGTGTTCACAACCGACCAAGAAGATGTATTGGCTAATCATGTTAAACAATTAGCAAACATGTTCTATGGCATTACTTTGATTGAGCTACGTCGACTTGCTTATAATCTTGCAGAGCAGCTACAATTAAAACACGGTTTTAATAAAGAAAAACAAATGGCTGGAGAGGATTGGATTGCAGGATTCAATAAAAGAAATCCTACCATCAGCTTAAAGCAGCCGTCAGCAACAAGTGTGAATAGAGTTATTGGGTTCAATAAATCAGAAGTAGATTTATTTTATTCCAACTTGGTAGAGGTATATGAAAAACACAGCTTTCTGGCTACAACCGTGCAAAAGCCGGGCAGAATACTAGCTGCAAAAGGTCAAAAACAGGTGGGCTCTGTAACAAGTTGGGAAAGAGGGAGAAATATTACTGTAGTGTGTGCTTTTAGTTCTTCTGGAACATACATTCCACCAATGTTCATTTATCCAAGAAAGAGAATGTCTCCTCTAGAAAGAGGTGGACCAGCTGGTGCAATCTATAAGTGTTCCCACAACAGTTGGTCCAATGAAGAATTATTCAATGATTGGCTGAAACATTTTAAGAACAATACTAAACCTACCGAGGAGGACCCAGTGTTGTTGATTATGGACAATCATGGCAGCCATATCACCTTAGACAGTTACGAGTTCTGTAGAGCCAATCACATACATGTCATTTCCATACCACACACGTCACATAGGCTGCAACCTCTGGATCTGACTTTTTATGGACCTCTTAAGAAGGCATTTAACACAGAGTGTGACAGGTTTTTAAAGGCTAACCGGTTCCAAAGGATAACCATCTATGATATAGCATCAATTTTTAATGTAGCTTACATAAAAGTATCTACAATAGAGAAAGGAGTTTCCGGGTTCAGAAAGGCAGGAATTCTTCCACTAAACCCTGATAAATTTGCTAAAGAAGATTTTATTCCTGAAGGGCAGATTCAACCTCCAATCATCATCGATCAGGAAATTATAACTGACGAAATTGGTGACATTCGGGAGTCTGTAGGCCTAAATGTTGAAGCCTCACAGCCTTCTGGACAGTCCAGTTCTAAAGAAACTACTGCGAAAAGTCTCAACTCTGGAAATTGTAAGCCAACAATCGCAGATGAATGGTCCTAGCGCTGAATAGTTTAAAGAAAAACTTCAATCTATATCCCCTCTGCAATCAACAGAAAAGCAAAGTCAACACAAATCAAATGGTAACAAAAAACAACCCTCAGTAACAATTAAAATTTAGTTGAGTCGATTTTGTAACACTACATCACTTACTTTTTAATTTCGGAAAACATGTTTTCCGAAATTAAAAAGTAAGTGATGTAGTGTTACAAAATCGACTCAACTAAATTTTAATTGTTAAAACACATCACTGTCTCAAAGTCCACCATATATCAGGATAACCCTCAGTAATTTTGACTGCTACTCCTATGAAAGCTGCATTGGAAGAAACAAAGAAGAAAAAGACGCAAAAAGATGCAAAAGCTAGGTTGAGACTAGAGAAGCTATTAGAAAACTCAAAGATAGCCTCATCAAACAAACTTAAGGGAATTAAAAAAGAAAAGAACTTCAAAAAGGTCGAGATTGGAAAAAACAAAGAAACCAACAGGGGTGAAAAAACTTCAACTTTAAAACCTAAGAAACTGGAAAAAACATGCCGCAGACAAATATCTTTTGAAGAAACTTCTGAAGATGTAGATGAAGCTGAGTTATGTGACGATAGTGATTCAGATGACAATGTTGATCTGTTTGCAAACGATTCAGAGGTGTGCTTAGTTTGTGGTGAGTTTGGTGCAACAGAGCTGTGGATTGTGGCAGGTGGGCCCATGCTGAATGTAGCGGATCTGATACTGCTAAGAATTATACATGTGACTTTTGTTGTATGGGTTATTAGGTTTTTCCTCTTTGAGAATTTGAGATGTTTACATTTTAAACCACAAATCAGCTCATTTATCCATATTGTTCCTATTCTGTGTATAATGCATTAGTTGATGTTGTGTTAATAAAACAAATTTTATGTTCAACTCTAATCAGCTCATTTCTCAAGCTTCAGGCAATGTCGGTATTGCCCGGCAAGGGTGTCGGTGTTGCCCCTGTAAGCGGGGCAATACCGACACATAGTAGCTATGACAATAAACGTGTGAAACACACTTAATTTCATAGTAATATATCAGCATTATATATGCAATGCATAGGTTATATTCCAAATCATTTTGTGCTCTAATATGCGGAACGTAACTATCATACCAAAAATTACAAAAATAAAAATGTGTTAAGGTGTCGGTATTCCCCCGGTCTACCCTACAGTTAGAGGGAAATAACAGACAGCAGCTCCAGGAAAGTAACTAGGCAGGCAGGCAGTAAGGCAGGCAGGCAGGCAGGCAGGTAGGTAGGTAGGTAGGTATGAAGTTTGTAACTGAAAAGATGAAATTAGTTATCTATATATCACAAGTACTGAAGCATACAGAGCAGTTTCCAACAAACTGACTGCACTTCTCTTTATAAGTGCAGGTAGACATTGGGTTCTAGGCTAGATGCCCAAACTAAAATTAGTTATCTATATATCACAAGTACTAAAGCATACAGAGCAGTTTCCAACAAACTGACTGCACTTCCCTTTATAAGTACAGGTAGACACTGGGTTCTAGGCTAGATGCCCAAACTAAAATTAGTTATCTGCACATCTTCATGCTTTATTTGAAATTCATGCAAAATATGAATGTTTGTGGAATTTAAACTACCTATTTCTCCTTTCTTTTCTGTACAGCAATGAAAAGGAAGACTTTTAATAGTATATGTACTGTTGTGCAAGTTTTATTCAGAAATACTTATAATGAACCTGGAGTGGGTAAAAAAGGCACTAAACAGTGATGACCTTATAATATTGCATTTTCCAAAATAACAAAAGTGAGGGAAAATAAGCTGAAAAAGTGCTATATATGGATATGAGTACATATAACTGCTGTAAGGCGAACACAGTTTCCTTCCATTCTTCCTTACCTGTCATCATCATCATCATTGCCATTATTGTTTAATGTTGCTAATCTGTGTTTAAATTAAAAAAATTTTTGTAGGCCTGATGGAGAAGGAAAAAAGTACAGTGATTTAGTAATGGATCCAACATGTACCAGATTGCCCTATGAGGGAGTAATTATATATACTTCTGTCAGTATATGCTGCTAAAGGCTAACTTTAAAATAAAAGATAATAATATTGCTGCTATATTATAACATCATTACAGACAGGTTAATTATGATTTTCTGTTGTTTATTAAACCGAATTATATACAGGGTTTATGAAAAGTCCAGTAACACTTTCAATGTTTTATTATATAAAAACTACAAAATATGATAGCACTTTCAAACACATGTCTGTTTAAAGTCAAACTCTCAAAGTTTCAAATACTACCATATAGCTGCATAATTTACCGATAGATGGTGTTAGTTGGCATTAATTACAACAATGGTGATTACTCCTATTGAGTGAGATTTCTGTATGCTACAATTTCACACAAACAAGAGTGCAACCAATGTGCAACAAAAATTCCAGACCAAGTATGGCAAAAAGGCACTAAGTAGGAAGGAAATTTACCATTGGTATCATAAATTTGAAACCACAGGTTACTTGTGTCCGCAAAAGAGGAGTGACTGTCCCAGGGTAAGTGAGGTGAATGTTGAACATTCATAATGAGGAGTGGCTGTCCCAGGGTAAGTGAGGTGAATGTTGAACATTCATAATGAGGAGTGGCTGTCCCAGGGTGAGTGAGGTGAATGTTGAACATTCATAATGAGGAGTGACTGTCCCAGGATGAGTGAGGTGAATGTTGAACATTCATAATGAGGAGTGACTGTCCCAGGGTAAGTGAGGTGAATGTTGAACATTCATAATGAGGAGTGGCTGTCCCAGGATGAGTGAGGTGAATGTTAAACATTCATAATGAGGAGTGACTGTCCCAGGATGAGTGAGGTGAATGTTGAACATTCATAATGAGGAGTGGCTGTCCCAGGGTAAGTGAGGTGAATGTTAAACATTCATAATGAGGAGTGACTCCCAGGGTGAGTGAGGTGAATGTTAAACATTCATAATGAGGAGTGACTGTCCCAGGATGAGTGAGGTGAATGTTAAACATTCATAATGAGGAGTGACTCCCAGGGTGAGTGAGGTGAATGTTAAACATTCATAATGAGGAGTGACTGTCCCAGGATGAGTGAGGTGAATGTTAAACATTCATAATGAGGGGTGGCTGTCCCAGGGTAAGTGAGGTGAATGTTAAACATTCATAATGAGGAGTGACTCCCAGGGTGAGTGAGGTGAATGTTAAACATTCATAATGAGGAGTGACTGTCCCAGGATGAGTGAGGTGAATGTTAAACATTCATAATGAGGAGTGGCTGTCCCAGGGTAAGTGAGGTGAATGTTGAACATTCATAATGAGGAGTGACTGTCCCAGGATGAGTGAGGTGAATGTTGAACATTCATAATGAGGAGTGGCTGTCCCAGGGTAAGTGAGGTGAATGTTGAACATTCATAATGAGGAGTGACTGTCCCAGGATGAGTGAGGTGAATGTTGAACATTCATAATGAGGAGTGACTCCCAGGGTGAGTGAGGTGAGTGTTGAACATTCATAATGAGGAGTGACTCCCAGGGTGAGTGAGGTGAATGTTGAACATTCATAATGAGGAGTGGCTGTCCCAGGGTAAGTGAGGTGAATGTTGAACATTCATAATGAGGAGTGACTCCCAGGGTGAGTGAGGTGAGTGTTAAACATTCATAATGAGGAGTGACTGTCCCAGGATGAGTGAGGTGAGTGTTAAACATTCATAATGAGGAGTGACTGTCCCAGGATGAGTGAGGTGAGTGTTAAACATTCATAATGAGGAGTGACTGTCCCAGGATGAGTGAGGTGAGTGTTAAACATTCATAATGAGGAGTGACTGTCCCAGGGTAAGTGAGGTGAATGTTGAACATTCATAATGAGGAGTGGCTGTCCCAGGATGAGTGAGGTGAATGTTAAACATTCATAATGAGGAGTGGCTGTCCCAGGGTAAGTGAGGTGAGTGTTAAACATTCATAATGAGGAGTGGCTGTCCCAGGATGAGTGAGGTGAATGTTGAACATTCATAATGAGGAGTGACTCCCAGGGTGAGTGAGGTGAGTGTTAAACATTCATAATGAGGAGTGGCTGTCCCAGGATGAGTGAGGTGAATGTAGAACATTCATAATGAGGAGTGGCTGTCCCAGGGTAAGTGAGGTGAATGTTGAACATTCATAATGAGGAGTGACTCCCAGGGTGAGTGAGGTGAGTGTTAAACATTCATAATGAGGAGTGACTGTCCCAGGATGAGTGAGGTGAATGTTAAACATTCATAATGAGGAGTGACTGTCCCAGGATGAGTGAGGTGAGTGTTGAACATTCATAATGAGGAGTGACTGTCCCAGGATGAGTGAGGTGAATGTTGAACATTCATAATGAGGAGTGACTGTCCCAGGGTAAGTGAGGTGAATGTTGAACATTCATAATGAGGAGTGACTGTCCCAGGATGAGTGAGGTGAATGTTGAACATTCATAATGAGGAGTGACTCCCAGGGTGAGTGAGGTGAGTGTTGAACATTCATAATGAGGAGTGGCTGTCCCAGGGTAAGTGAGGTGAATGTTGAACATTCATAATGAGGAGTGACTCCCAGGGTAAGTGAGGTGAATGTTGAACATTCATAATGAGGAGTGGCTGTCCCAGGGTAAGTGAGGTGAATGTTGAACATTCATAATGAGGAGTGACTCCCAGGGTAAGTGAGGTGAATGTTGAACATTCATAATGAGGAGTGGCTGTCCCAGGATGAGTGAGGTGAATGTTGAACATTCATAATGAGGAGTGACTCCCAGGGTGAGTGAGGTGAATGTTGAACATTCATAATGAGGAGTGACTCCCAGGGTGAGTGAGGTGAATGTTGAACATTCATAATGAGGAGTGGCTGTCCCAGGATGAGTGAGGTGAATGTTGAACATTCATAATGAGGAGTGGCTGTCCCAGGATGAGTGAGGTGAATGTTGAACATTCATAATGAGGAGTGGCTGTCCCAGGATGAGTGAGGTGAATGTTAAACATTCATAATGAGGAGTGGCTGTCCCAGGATGAGTGAGGTGAATGTTGAACATTCATAATGAGGAGTGACTGTCCCAGGATGAGTGAGGTGAATGTTGAACATTCATAATGAGGAGTGACTGTCCCAGGATGAGTGAGGTGAATGTTGAACATTCATAATGAGGAGTGGCTGTCCCAGGATGAGTGAGGTGAATGTTAAACATTCATAATGAGGAGTGACTGTCAGGGTGAGTGAGGTGAATGTTAAACATTCATAATGAGGAGTGACTGTCCCAGGATGAGTGAGGTGAATGTTGAACATTCATAATGAGGAGTGACTCCCAGGGTGAGTGAGGTGAATGTTGAACATTCATAATGAGGAGTGACTCCCAGGGTGAGTGAGGTGAGTGTTGAACATTCATAATGAGGAGTGACTGTCCCAGGATGAGTGAGGTGAATGTTGAACATTCATAATGAGGAGTGACTCCCAGGGTGAGTGAGGTGAGTGTTGAACATTCATAATGAGGAGTGACTGTCCCAGGATGAGTGAGGTGAGTGTTAAACATTCATAATGAGGAGTGGCTGTCCCAGGGTGAGTGAGGTGAGTGTTGAACATTCATAATGAGGAGTGGCTGTCCCAGGATGAGTGAGGTGAATGTTGAACATTCATGAGTCCGAGGATGTCAGTAAACAGAGTGTCTCATGAGCTTCAACTTGCTTCAATGTCTGTGGGGAGCATTTTACATAAGAGGCTGGCTATGAAACCAGACACACTGCAGTCTCTGCATAAACTAACTGAAGATGGCAAATGCAAGCGCTATGAGTTTTCTTGCCAGCTACAACAAATGACACAAGACAACAATTACTTATTCAGCGACGAAGCGATGTTTCATGCAGTGGGAAAATTAACAAGCACAACTGTCATGTTCGGGATACACAGAAACCTCACTGGATCATTGAACATGAGCATGATTCGCCAAAGGTGAATGTTTTCTATGGGCCTTTCTTCTTCATTGAGGCTGGACAAGTTGGAGCCTCAACTTAGACAAGATCTCGATGATGCTTTCATCTTTCAGCAAGATGGGGCTCCACCACATTTCCTCAATATGGATAAGATGTGCTGGTCACCTGATATCACTGCATTTGACTTTTTCCTATGGGGGTACATAAAGGACTGTGTTTGTACTGCCTTTGCCACGTGACTTAGGGGCACTAAAAACCACAATTTGAGAAGCTGCCACCACAGTCACAGAGAATATGTTGAAAAGAGTATGGGAAGAGTTTAATTATCATTTAGAATCTGCCGAGTCACTCATGATCCACATATTCAATCTCTGTAAGGTGTAAACATAACTTCCAGAGTTTGACTTTAAACTGACATTTATTTGAAAGTGCTATCATTTGTAGTTTTTGTGTAATACAACATTGAAAGTGCTACTGCAGTTTTGATAAACTCTTTATTATACATAAATATAAATTATATATATAATCAAATATTATATCATTAAACCAAAGGCACCCAGAATACCTAATGCTTCAAAATAAACATTATTGACTTCTAAATCTTATTTAGGAAATACAGTAAAGTTGTTTAATTTATATGCCAAAACTGAAATTATTTTATCCTTCTAGCTTCACTTAATTTATCACAGCTTATTGGGACCACAGCCTCCATCTTCAACCTGAACTAACTACTGTGCCTCTTCCTGTGCCTAATGAATAGGCACTCTTTTATTAGACTTAACCATACGATGGGATCTTTTTCACATGGGAGTTTGCAGTTAACCACTTCATCAATGGCCATTTAAACCCTGTATGAGCCAAAAATGGACACACCACAAGACATTTAAACTGTTAAATGGGACAAAAATACCTCATAAATACACATTCGTATCTTCCATATTTACTGTTATTTTAATGAAACAAAAACTGTTTTAAGGCTCATTAAAGGCAGTATGGTATCAACAAATTAGAGACTCTATTAACAAAATGTTGAAATTTCACTGTTTTGTGACTCTATAGCAAACGTCATATTCCTAATGTGTGAGTCAGCTTATTTTTGTGTGTATATAACTTCCTAAGTGAAGTGTTCTCTGCTCCATATTTGTGTGTGTTATGAAACGTGCCAGGCTGTCAGCATTTATATGTACCTTAGATATTTTGCCAAAGTTTATGGTAGACTTGCGGAGCTGCTGTTTTCACTTAGTTATTTAGACTGTCTTGAGGGTCACAATGATTTCTATTAGTTATCGGGAATTAACTGAAAAGCACACTTGAAGCTGTTATATACTAGAGCTAACCATGGCTTCAATTAGTAATATAGCAAATAGTTCATGTAGGAAGTGTATGGGCTTCTGAAAATTTCAGATATGACAGTAATTGGGATATTTATAGCAAGTTCTCAGATTTAGAGGGGTTGTTGAGGATGTAGGTAGCAATGAGGAAGAAAATGACACTTTTCTCTCAGGTGTTTGTGAAGAAACAACATTGTGGAGTGGTAAAAATAACTCTAACACAAATTGACATATCTTCATGAGCACAGCCTCTGATGACTTCTGACAGCCAACTAATTGATATATCTTCATGAGCACAGCCTCTGATGACTTCTGACAGCCAACCAATTGACATATCTTCATGAGCACAGCCTCTGGTGTACAGCACCAGGCTCTGATGACTTCTGACAGTCAACCAATTGAATATCTTCTTGAGCACAGCCTCTGGTGTACAGCACCAGGCTCTGATGACTTCTGATACAGCCAACCAATTGACATATCTTCATGAACACAGCCTCTGGTGTACAGCACCAGGCTCTGATGACTTCTGACCGCCAACCAATTGACATATCTTCATGAGCACAGCCTCTGGTGTACAGCACCAGGCTCTGATGACTTCTGATAGCCGACCAATTGACATATCTTCATGAGCACAGCCTCTGGTGTACAGCACCAAGCTCTGATGACTTCCGACAGCCGACCAATTGACATATCTTCATGAGCACAGCCTCTGGTGTACAGCACCAGGCTCTGATGACTTCTGACAGCCAACCAATTGACATATCTTCATGAGCACAGCCTCTGGTGTACAGCACCAGGCTCTGATGACTTCTGACAGCCAAACAATTGACTTATCCTCATGAGCCCAGCCTCTGGTGTACAGCACCAGGCTCTGATGACTTCTGACAGCCAACCAGTTGACATTTTCACAACTGCTGGTCCACAGATAACATGTTGACTACTCCATCTAAAATAACAGGTTTACAATTTTACTTCCATTTTGCAGCTCCTTCATTTCACCTGCATAGGAAATATAAATGATAGACTACACTAAATCAGGCTGGTTTTATACTTATTTATTTTAAAATTCAAGAAAAATTACATGCCTAGTGAAAAGGTCACTGCTGATGAAAGCTTGATGCTTTGGAAGAGCTGCTTAGACTGGAAGTAATATATCAAAACAAAGAGGGCCAGATTTTGCACAAAGAGTTTTGATGTTTGTGAGTGACATGGGATATCTTTCCAAGCTGGTCAAGGCACTGATGATACTGGAGATAAACATTTGAGGTTCTCCATAGTAAAGCAACTGATGGAACCTATTCTTTATCAGGGTAGGACTGTATATTTAGATAACTGATACATGGCCTTATACTAAACAAAAACAAATGCAATTGGAACAGTATGTTCCAATTGCATTGGTTTGCCAAAGAATGTGAATACAAAGGCTCTAAGGAGAGGAGAAATGCAGGTGTGTAAGCCAGCCTTTGATCAGCATTGCTTGACAACACAGCACGGTAGTTGCAACATATCCAATTGTAGCTCTAAGATTTTGATGATTGATATAAATATGATTGCCCACATCAAAATGTCAATTTTCAAGCCTAATGTTATCCAGGAATACAATATGCATATAAGAATTGCTAGTATATCCCTCTTTACGAAAAACAGTTTAATGGTATAAACAAATATTTTTGCACCAGTAAGGATATAACTATATACATTCTGTTTGGTAATTTGGAAAGCTCTAAGCTCACCTATCTAGATTTTTGTGTATTAATTGCTCACAGTCTAATTCATCACTATTAAAATTCAGAAGCCTCTTCATACTGGGGTAAGAAACCCAAAACCGCTGTACCCCTCAGACTTGAATAAAACCACTTTCCTAAAAGGATATCTATCACCCACAGCAGAAAAAGTCGGACCATTTCGAAAGTGTCTGGTGTGTCGCATAAAAGGAGTTTGCAAGGAGACGAGTATAGTTTGCCGTCAATGTGAAGATATGTCATTGTCTGTTTATTCAAGTTTAGAGGTGTACGATTAAATAAGAAATCTTTTAAACGTAAGCCTTGATCTTTTACAGAAGTTATTTAAATTTATTATATAGAGAAAAATTACTATTACTAAGGTCAAATAAGCATTAAACGCATGTATATGCAGGACCTCTATTGACAACCATATCGCGGAAAGGGTTAATAAGCTGAGTTTATTTTTCTGGATGAACAATATCTACTGATAATATCAGTAGTCTTTGCAGTTAAATTGTTGCATATGTTTGCTTTTCATATTATTTTTACGGAATATTAATTGTAACAGCCAATCCTGCCTTTCTCTTGCCAGGTACAAAGAAGTCAAGGTAATTTTCTGGAGCAACTGACATGCAACCCACAAAGTTAGCTATCATCACATCATCTAGTAGATGGAGAACCAAACCAATAGTGAGTGCTGATAAATACTACCAATTCCTTTTGCGTATAGTTGCCAGCCCAAAATAATTTTCTAATAAGGGAATATACTTTATTAAATTCCTTTTTACTTTTTCAACTCATACTGTGTACACAGAGTATAGAGAAGATATTGTAATGCACCCAAAAATTTGATACCAAGCTTTCACCAGAAATATATGTTTTAGGGTCCCCTGTTACCAAAAAGCACATTTTTAGAAAAACGTCCATGCGTGCTTGCGTGCATGTGTGTGTGTGTGTGTGTGTGTGTGTGTGTGTGAACATAATAACTCAAAAATGAGAAGTCGGTAAAATATCAAACTTGGTATGTAAGTTTAGTATTTTCAAAGGATGCAATATGAAGATTTTGAGGAAAATTCCCGTACCCCAAACTACCCTTTACATGGAAAGATTTTTAAAAATGTTGATTTTCTCAAAAATGGCTCTAACGATTTTGATTAAAATATGGATATTAAAGATTTTACACCAAAAAATAGAATTTATATCTTAAATTTTCTGAGAATACCCTCTGAAGACCTGTTTATTCTGGATGAATTTTGCTGGATTTTGTATAACTAGTAAACTGTAAGAGAGGGACAAAAACTTACTACACAAAATATGTAGATCTCGTTGAAACACACAATTTATGTTATACACAATTTTTTTCGTGGAGTCGACCATTTGTGAGATTTTCATTGTTATTGGTTTCAGTTTTAAAATACTTCAGCTTTTCACCCACAGGAATTTGTCAGCTCCTGGCAATGGATTTCATTCACAACCAGCTTTTAAAAGAGTTTACTATCATATTAGCCTAGTGTATTCCATTATTTTCCTTCTACAGGGTGGACCGAAAGTTTCCTCACCCCCCAGCTTTAAGAAATAACACCCTTTAAATAATAATTAGGTAATTTATTTTTTCAACATCATAAACATCATGTATCTGTCTAACACAGACCAAATTTAGAACTTTGTATGTCTGCCGTTGTTGGCATGGCATGCAATAATGCGTCGAGCAAAACTTTCCGCCAAATCCTTTGTGGTGTTTTGGTCAATGCTTTCCCATTTCTCTTGAACCCTGGTGAGTAATTGATCCCTGTTTCATGGTCTGGGTTGTCTAAAAACACTATCTTGAAGTTTGGCCCACAAGTTGCCAATGACATTGAGATCGGGCAAATTTCCTGGCCAGTCAGTCCAAACGCTGAAGTGTCCCTTTATCACTTTCGTAGTATGAGCTGTTGCCCCATCCTGCATCAAAACACCCATATTACCCTTGGGAAACTGGGAGGGGTCATCCATAGTCTTCTGGAATATTGGTAAAATTGACAGTCTGTAATATTCACCATAGACGGTCTGATTTTGTGGGACAATGTACAATTCTGTTTTCCCATACCATGATATGCCACCTGCGACCATGATTTTCAGGGAAGATTTTGGAACAAGGACAGGTGAAATACTGAAGGATCATTCTTACAGATCCTACGATTTTGTCTATTTGGTTTTGGGTTGAGTTCAATGGGTAAAAAAGATATGTGCCCGTTTTGCACGTCCTTCCGGAGTATCGTCAACAAAACCTTCCCGGATTAATCTTTCACAAAATTTCATTCAATCGTTGTTATTTTTTTCACTGAGCAAAGGCTTGACTGGTTCCTTAAATGCAGTTTTACCCCAATCAGTGAACCTTACATAGCGCCTCACTATTGTGACCCCAATTTTCTTCCCATTGTCTTGAATTCAATCGAAAAATTCAGTTTCTTGACAATGCTTCATAAGGCCGCAACTTTATCCTTACAGTTCCCTCTGATCCTTCTTTTTGTATTTGGAGTAACTTTAGATGGTCTACCACTTCGTTTTTCATCCTCAACAGCACCCTTCTCTTTTCCAGCCCACTTTCTCACAGTGCTTCTGTAAACCTTCAGATGTCACGTAATTTCTTTTATTGACACCCCTTGTGCACTAAGAACTTGAATTTTTGTGTGTAAATATTCCCTTGCTATGGGCAACATCTGTTGAAAACAAAAACAAAAAATGATTTAAAACTCTATACGCATCGATAAATTAATTAACAATAATAAAGACAAAAGAACTCTAAAGGGTCCAAAAGTTTCTCATCCGGGTGAGAAATCTATGGTTTATTTTTACCCATGCTGTGATGTGCAAATCAACAGCTCTGTAAACATTTCTTAATTGAATGCAGATCACAGACACTTGAAGATAAATACCACCTTTAAGTCACCTTTAAGCTTCATAATAATCAGCTTCCTCGGAGAGTAAGAAAGAACATGTATCTAGCACATCTAAAGATCACACTCACACTGTGCAAACAATGGAAGTAACAGTAACTGGAATCAATACAACACACATTGTTAACTTATGAGAGATATATTGGGCACCAAAAGGCGATTGAATTTAAAACTGAGAATCGAAGCAAATGGCGTGCTGAAATGTTTGGGGGGTGAGAAACTTTCAGTCCACCCTGTACTTACAAGAAAGCATTTCTGTTAATTGATTAGCACGAAGTAAATAGAAGAATAAGCTTTTAACAATAATTTGCTACACAGAAAGTTATGTGAATGTAACACCTCATTTGTATTATATTTTGAAAGTACTGCAATGAGGAAAATAGTACAGCTACCCTCTTGTAATTATCCCTTCCACAGTTCCAGATGCACATGCAAAGGTTTTATGTCATTATACATGCTTACTATGTTTAAATTTTAAATCTTTTCCTTACTATTTAAGCTCAAATAAGTGATTATTTATTTACTTCATTTCAGCAGGACATGGGATTTGCTCATGCCTGACTCAATGAAAACAGTGGTACAAGAAATTACACATTAAAAACACATGTACTCACTTACTTATGTCAAATAGTTAAAAACTAGGCATTTCAAGAAGCTTTCCGCTGATCACTGGAGCAAACAAGATGTCCAGAATTTATAAAATAGAATGTTTAGACTATATATATGAACAAAATAAAACATAGCCTGGAAAAAAAGAAAATTTTTTGAAAAATCAGATGTGTTCCATTCACATGACTTTCTCTACAACAAATTATTGTTAAAAAGCTTATGCTACTATCTACTTCAAGCTAATCCAGATCAAATTAGCAGAAATGCTTTCTTGTAAGTAGAAGGTAAATAAGGCTAAAACGATAGTCAAGTCTTCCTAAAGCGGGCTGTCATGTGGATTAAATCCGTTTCTTTGCATTGCCAGGAGTCAATAAATTCCTATATGTGAAAAGTTTTAAGTGTTTTAAAACTGAAACCAATAATAAGGAATATCTCCGATATGATCAACTCCATGAAAAAATGTATATAACATAAATTGGGCATTTTAACAAGATGTACATTTTTTTGTGCAGTAAGGTTATATCTACCTCTTAGAGTTCACTAGTTATGCAAAATCCAGCAAAATTCATCCAGAATAAGGACTTCTTCTCAGGCTATTCCCAAATAATTCAAGATATACATTTTATTTGTCATGTAAACATCTTAAATATACAGTATTTTAATTAAAATCACTAGAGCCATTATTGAGAAAATCAAAATTTTTTAAAAATTTTCCATGTAAAGGGTAGTTTGCAGTGGGGTGATTTAACTCAAAATCTTTGTGTTGCATCCTTAGAAGATACTAAACTTAAATACCAATTTTGGTATTTTATGGACTCTTAATCTTTGAGTTATTGTGTTCACACACAGACACACATACACCACACACATGGATCTTTTTTTTTAAAAATGTTTTTTTTTCGATATAGCGGATCCTAAAAAGTGTATTTCCGGTGAAATCTCAGTATTGAATTTTGGGTGGAGTGTAATACCATCTCATACACTATGTATATAGTACGTGTAGAGAAAGTAAAAATAAAGTTAAAGAAATGAATGAGTCTGGAATTATAACTATGAGATAAAACAGGAAACATGTTCATCATTAGGAACAAACCATGCTTCATGAATGTTGATATCATTATGCTTACTACGGACAGTGACCACCATTCAGCTAAGAGCTCCAGTCCATCATTAGAAACAAAGTATGCTTCATGAATGTTGATATCATTATGCTTACTACAGACAATGACCACCATTCAGCTAAGAGCTCCAGTCCGTCATTATGCTTACTACAGACAGTGACCACCATTCAGCTAAGAGCTCCAGTCCATCATTATGCTTACTACAGACAGTGACCACCATTCAGCTAAGAGCTCCAGTCCATCATTAGAAACAAAGTATGCTTCATGAATGTTGATATCATTATGCTTACTACAGACAGTGACCACCATTCAGCTCAGAGCTCCAGTCCGTCATTATGCTTACTACAGACAGTGACCACCATTCAGCTAAGAGCTCCAGTCCGTCATTATGCTTACTACAGACAGTGACCACCATTCAGCTAAGAGCTCCAGTCCGTCATTAGAAACAAACCATGCTTCATGAATGTTGATATCATTATGCTTACTACAGACAATGACCACCATTCAGCTAAGAGCTCCAGTCCATCATTATGCTTACTACAGACAGTGACCACCATTCAGCTAAGAGCTCCAGTCCATCATTATGCTTACTACAGACAGTGACCACCATTCAGCTAAGAGCTCCAGTCCATCATTATGCTTACTACAGACAATGACCACCATTCAGCTAAGAGCTCCAGTCCATCATTATGCTTACTACAGACAGTGACCACCATTCAGCTAAGAGCTCCAGTCCATCATTATGCTTACTACAGACAATGACCACCATTCAGCTAAGAGCTCCAGTCCGTCATTAAGAACAAACCATGCTTCATGAATGTTGATATCATTATGCTTACTACAGACAGTGACCACCATTCAGCTAAGAGCTCCAGTCCGTCATTAGAAACAAACCATGCTTCATGAATGTTGATATCATTATGCTTACTACAGACAGTGACCACCATTCAGCTAAGAGCTCCAGTCCATCATTATGCTTACTGCAGACAGTGACCACCATTCAGCTAAGAGCTCCAGTCCATCATTATGCTTACTGCAGACAGTGACCACCATTCAGCTAAGAGCTCCAGTCCATCATTATGCTTACTACAGACAGTGACCACCATTCAGCTAAGAGCTCCAGTCCATCATTATGCTTACTACAGACAGTGACCACCATTCAGCTAATAGCTCCAGTCCATCATTATGCTTACTACAGACAGTGACCACCATTCAGCTAAGAGCTCCAGTCCATCATTATGCTTACTACAGACAGTGACCACCATTCAGCTAAGAGCTCCAGTCCGTCATTATGCTTACTACAGACAGTGACAACCATTCAGCTAAGAGCTCCAGTCCATCATTATGCTTACTACAGACAGTGACCACCATTCAGCTAAGAGCTCCAGTCCATCATTATGCTTACTACAGACAGTGACCACCATTCAGCTAAGAACTCCAGTCCGTCATTATGCTTACTACAGACAGTGACCACCATTCAGCTAAGAGCTCCAGTCCATCATTAGGAACAAACCATGCTTCATGAATGTTGATATCTTTATGCTTACTACAGACAATGACCACCATTCAGCTAAGAGCTCCAGTCCATCATTTAAGGATGGGAGGCAAGCTTGTTCACTTCTTAAGTTTTTGAATAAGTACACTATATGTGTATTTACTTTCTCTAGCATGTATGTGCAATGTACATAGTGGATAGAGAAGTTAATGTTTTCCACCCTAGGGTTTTATACCATAATCTCACTTAAAATACATGTTTTGAGACCCCCTGAATAAAAAAAAATAGAAATGTATGTGCGTGTAGGCAGCATAGCTCAAAAAGAAAAGTATATTAAATAGCAAACTTGGTATTTAAGTTCAATAACTTCCAAGGATCCGGCAGAAATATTTTCACAAAAATCCCTTCATGGAAGGTTTGCTCCAAAATATTAAAATGCCATATGCTTAAGATATTTTCATGGCAAAAGAAATGAATATCTTGGATTTTCTAGGATTAGCTCTGAAGACCTCTTCATTCTGGATGACTTTTGTCTAAATTTTGTATCACTGGTAAATCGTAAGAGATAGAAAAAATCTTAGTATGCAAAAAATGTGCGGATATCTGCAAAAGATGTAGACCTGGTTAAAATATGCAATTTATGCCATATTAATTTTCTGTAGAGTTAACAGTTGTTCAGCTATTCTGAATTATTGGTTTCAGGATACTTACATTTTTCTCAAACTGAAAGTCATCTTTCTTTTCATTTCTCTTCTGTTTATTCCTAGCAAGCAAAGGGAGCATAATTTCAATTATTTTACATAATGACCAGCCTTTAAGATACTTGACTATAATTTGTTCTAGTACACTCCCTTAGTCCCCTTCAATTTAGAAAGAACCAAATAATAAGACCAATTATACTAAGTTTATCTTGATTAGTATGATATAGATAAAAAGATTAATCTTTTATAAGAAAAGTTGTTCATGGAACATCTAGCGAAAGTCATGTGAGTGGAGAACACCAGATTTTTAATGTATAAATGTATAATTTAATGATACTGCTCCACTGTAAGGATTGCTTCAAATCCATTTTTCATAACAGTGGTAAAAGTTACCCTTCCCCCTTACCCTAACGATCTCATATTTCAACATGAAAAAGCAGGATCAATATTCATAGATATAAAAAAAATATATATATATATATATCTATATATATATGTAAAGAGGTTGCACAAATGGAGTTAGGGAAATTTGGAAGTAAAGCAAAAATTATGGAAAGAGTAGTGAAATACTGGTGGAGAATTAAGAAATTAGAAAATAAAGGTAGAAGGATTAAACACAGCACTAGATATAACCACCACTTGTGTACTAAATTACTTTAAATCAATAAATCTACACTGTTACATGAAAAAAAAACTAAAATGATGCAATTCAATAAAATAGTAATATATCATTAATAGTAGACAGTAATAGTATATTTAAAGTTAAAACACATAAGTTTTTAGGTCTTCTTGTTGATAATAAGCTACCATGGGCTGAGCACATTGAACACATAAGTGGGAAAATTAGCAAAACAATATATCTACTTAGATACTTTAGCAATTATGGTGATGGTAATGTAATGAAACTAATATACTATGGATGTTTTTATCCCCACATACTCTATGAGATTAAAATTTGGGGTGCTGCTGCAAAATAACATTTGGATAAATTGCTTATATATCAAAAGAAATATATCAGAATAATATTTAAGTTACCAGCAAGGGAATCATGCAAAAAAAGTTCTATTCACAATAAGTTTCTTACGATGTACTCACTCAGAGCAATAATCTATGTAATAGATAATGAGCTTGTCTAACTACACACAACCACAAGGTCACATTGACTACTTTAGGCATAGCGTGAACAAAATACATTTTCTGTACAATTTCTGTACATATTTCTGGAATTACACTGTATAACAAACTACCTCCAGAAATTAAATCTGTAGCAGATGTTTCTAAACAACAATTTGAAAAGAAGTTAAGGATGTATCTTATAAATAAATGTTTATACGATTTAAAGGAACTTGAAACTAATTAATGTAAATGTAAATGTGTAATTATATTGTAAATGTAAATATGTATAATCTTGACATGTCCAAAATATATGTATGATAAAATGGATGAAATAAATAAATAAATAAATAAATATTATTATTATTATTATTATTATTATTATTATTATTATTATTATTATTATTATTATTATTAAAGCAATGTTCAGAGGTTCAAGGAAAGCTTAAAAAAGAGGATACTTGGTATAAGCTAGTAAAAAGAACTTTAGACGATACAGGATGTGGGGATATTTGGAAGGACAGACAGTCAGGTGAGAAAGGGTGTTGGAAAAGAGTTAGATTGAGAATTGAAGATATGAAAAGACAGGAAATAATTGGTAGTTTCAACTCCAAAAGTTCATTGTGTATATATATGAAACTTAAAACGATATGGAGGAAAGAAAATTATGTTGATGTTTGTAACAAAGCAGCAAGAGAGGGTTTTGCATAGGCTAGGACAGGAGTGGTGAGGTTAAAAGGCTTAGGGGAAGGAGAAAACCAAAGTAAATGTCTTTGTGTTATAAGAAGTTTAATAATTATTGTAATTTAATTCTAGGATGCAAAGGAATAATGAATATGAGATAAAAATTACAAAAAAACAATTGGTCTAGTTTACCAAATGAAATTATAGGCATAACGATATTAAGAGCTAAATCAAAAGAAAGCTTAACAGAAATAGGAAAATATTTATGTAGAGTAAGAAGTAGCTGGATGAAGGAAATTAGAAATGAGGAATAGCCAGGTAACCATGGTGTTGGATGCTATGGGTTTTCAGAAGTGCAGCAACTCAGTGAAGTGAGAAAATGAGATGTAATAAGTAATATTTGGGCTAGAATTTAAGTATGCCCTCCTCCTGCGTGCCTGCCCTCTGACCCACCCATCCACCTATCTATATATACATGACCAGAATTCAACCATATAAATTGGCAGGATTGTAGAGGTATCCTAGATAAACAGTTTGAGATAGGAAATTTATTATCCCTTTTGCAAAATGTCAAAATTATGACATGTTTTCTGGCATAAATAAAAAGAATGCGGATGTGTGTCCTATTTTCACTCAGACTGCCTCATGTATGTCAGTGGTCAAAGGAATGCAGTATTGGTGTACAATCCATATGACATTTAAAATTATTGGACTCGCAACTTTGGCAAAATTGTCGGTTCTTTGAGGGTGTGCATGCTGCTGATAGTAGTTTGGTTGATTTCAGATCATACGTACTTAGCAAGAACACTCCACTATGATGTGCTGGAGGGTGAGCTCTGGTCACACCGCTCTCTCAAGTTCCCATTTTTTAATTGTTTAATATTCTTGTTTTTCTCTCAAAGAGGTACACAATTTGAGCAGCACTAATATGCTCAGTTTGCATTTCTGAAGCTAAAACGATAAACCCTCCAGTACAAATTACTTTCAAAAGACAGCAAATGATATCTACATAGCTATTAAGTGCAGTAATTGTCAAAGAACCTGTATAGATTAATGCAATAACACGATTGAACACATTTATGTGCTTTGAAAGGTACTAACTGAACTATGTTTTTGGGGTAGAATAAAAAAAATTATTATTGCTTAGATTCAAACTGTGGTACATTAATGTAGCCATATGTAGATATTATGCCATTTTCACCACTTGAGCTACTCCGGTTCTGCGAGAATGTCTTTCTGAAAAGTTTGTCTAAGCCTACATGAAGAGAGGAATGAAGTGAGAACCATGAATTGCTAAACATTGTGTTTACATTGTAAAAGTATACACATTATGTGTAAGGAAAGAAATTTTTTCAACAAGGTGTGAAACGAACATCAGACTAACATCCTAAGCTGCGAACTTCTGAGCTCAAATCCTTTTTGGTGCCATGTGGTACCATTGTGCATGCTTAAGAACTTTGCTTACCCACTGAATCAGATGAACAATTACTGACACAAACTTTTAGCTGCTTATGGTGAGGTTCACAACACTCCTGGGATTTTTAACAGAGTGTGAAGACCATTTCTATGTAGGTGAAGGATATTGTAGGTTGTCACATTGAACAGTTCCTCTAATGAGCTATTGTATTTTCTGCTTTGGACATTATAGTATTCCTCTATTTGCCTTTCTTGTAGAGATGAAATGACTGAATGCACTTTCCTGACTAGTGCATAGTTCTTAATTAATTTTACATAGTACTTGTTTTACTACAGAGCTAGTTGTCCATTTTATTTTGTTTGAAGTCTATTTGTTTTGTAAACTGTGAACTGTCCTGCAAGTGTAATAATTGTATATACACAACACACCAATGTATGATACATGTATTTTAGAAACTCCTTTGAGGTGTATGGAGAAGTGTACCCCCTCAGGTGTTCATGTAATTGTTATTGAAATGTTCTACATTGCACCTACGTACATGCTAATCATATATTACATTTATTTTATTTGTCAGTATGAGTTACTCATATTACATAATGCAACAAAGTAGAAATGCCTCATAAAATGCAAACAAAGGAGACAACATAAAAATAAAGGTATTGATGGAGACTTAAATCTTCAACTCCCTCAGAATCTTGACCCGATGGCCTCATACTTACTGTAGCACTAAACAATGTCACAAAATCCGGTTTCATCAGCTAACTCTTAATACATTTTATGCTGTAGCAAAGAATTTAGAACCCATAGCGCACAGGCTCCCTATCTCAAAAGTTTATCTTGGACCCCTCTCAATCCTGCCAATTTGTGCAGTCAATTTCTGGGACACCCTGTGTGTGTGTATATACATAATAAAATATAGAATTGCACCTTTTACTTAGAGAAAAACTTGTTGATGCAAATCAATGAATCTGATACAAAAGGACCATTAAAAAGTGTATACTCAAAATTTTAGCATAAAGCGCTTCTGAGTCAATTCAATGGCGTTTTCAGAAATTGCTAATTAAAACAAATCTGATGTGTTACACTCACATGACTTTCTCTAGCTGCTCTAGGAACAAATTTCTTACAAAAGATTATTCTTATTTCTACACAATGCTAATCGAGATAAATATTAGATCAATGTTCGTATTACTTAGTTTCTTATAGGTAGTACACTAGGCTAAAAGTGATAGTCAAATGATTTAAAAGCTGTCGTTATGCAATTGTCATTGCAAATCGCTTCTTTACTTAGCCAGGAGAACAAAAGAAAAACGGACACTTCCTGTGTGAGAAACAACAAGGAACACCTCGGATGGTTACCTCCACAACAAAAGCGTAAGGACATATGTATGTTTTGTCGAGATCTACGTTTTCAGTGCAATAAGTTTTTGCCTATCTCTTACGGTTTAGCAGTTAAGCAAACTTCGGTAAAATTCATCCAGTATAAAGAGGTCTTCAAGCGCTATTCCCAGAAAATTCAAGATACCTATACATTTTATTTGGGATGTAAATATCTTTAATATACAGTATTTTAATCAAATTCGTTAGAGCCATTTTTGAGAAAATAAAAAATTTCGAAAATTTTTCCATGTAAAGGGTAGTTTGTGGTGGGGGGATTTTCTTGAAGATCTTCGTATCGTATCCTGGGAAGACACTAAACCAAGTTTGGTATTTAACGGCCTTTTCGTCCACGGACACACACACGCACGGACTCTTTTCTAAAATTTCTTTTTTTCGGACTCAGGGAACCCCAAAACATATAATTCCGGTGAAATCTCGACATCGAATTTTTGGGGGGAATACAAAACCTTCTCAACCCACTATGTACATTGTACATGCGGACTAGAGAAAGCAATAAATACAGAAAGTTGAAAGATAAATATGGCTAAAAGAGTTCAATGTAAGAAGAAACCGAAGAGAATACTTCCAATCCATGATGCAGCCTCATCTACATTTTGAAGCAAACCACGGCTTTCTACAGCAAATAGTTTCGACATAACATGTTTAAGCGGACAGGAAGGGGCAATTGAATCGCATTTAACGTTTTATTACGTAACGACTGAGAGCAGCACAAAATGTAACCATATCAGTGCTAAATGAAATGTGTACTCCTTTTACACAATTTTCTCTACCTGTTCTGCAAACGAATTATTCTTACAGAAGATTATTCTCTTATTTATATCATGCCAATCGAGATAAACACCACAACAATGGTGTTATTATTTGCTTCCTTGTCAGTAGAATGGAAATTAGGAAATACTTTAGTCCAAAGTGATGGTCAAATCCTTTAAAAGTTGGTCGCTACATGATACATTGAAATTTGGCTTTCGGTGCATGGCCAGAAGTAAAACAAATAAGATAAGAAAAATATAAGTATTTTAAAACTGAAACAAATAATCAGGAATATGCCTCTTAAAAAGTATGTATCTGATATAAATTGTATGGTTTAACGGGGTTTACATTTATTGTTAGTAAGATTTTATTTATCCCTTACTTTTTACCAGCTAGGCCTTAGAATGAAAAATACTTCAGAGGCTGCACGATATATATTTAATTTATCATAAATAATATAACGGGAACTCCAACATTTATCTAGTGACATTTTGTGGCTCGAGTTATATTTAATAAGACTATTTCGTGAATAAAATAGTAGTGATTAGCCTATATGGACACGAAGAATTATACTTCTAAAATCCCAAGACGTATATTTACACCGAAATTGCTGCAACTTGATGTCCATATCATAAATTTCAGATCTTATTGTATTGCTACATTATATAATTGTGGCGTAAAATAAACACATGGGTGCAATAAATTAAAAAAACAATTGCACGTGGGTGTGATAAAAAAACGATTAAAACGCAGAGATAATAAGTTCCAATTGTTTGGAATTTTACGCGCCAATGTACTGGATTTTCCACTTACTATGATCACGTGTCATGAACAAAATAGTCATGAAAATATCTTAAATATATCATCGTATTTATACTATGTTAATATAATCAAAAAATCTTTGGTGCAATTTTCAAAAAATGTTCCTTGTAAATAGTAGTACAGGTTGGAGGGATTTTATTGAAAACTTTGGTATCGCATCCTTGGAAGATGCTGAGCTTAAATATCAAATTTTGTATTTAACGGACTTTTCATTTTTGAGTTATGCTGTTCACAGACACACATACACACGCGCGCGCGCGGATCCATATCTAAAACATTCTTGAGATTCAGGAAACCTCAAAACACGCATTTTCGGTGAAATCTTGGTATAGAATTTTGGGGGAATACAATACCTTCTCTACCTATTATATACTAAAGAAAGTAAAAAAGTTGTTATGATCGATGATGCATGTTTGATTGAATTGTTTAGTTAGTACTAATCTAAGTAAGATATCGATTTCGTTATTACAGTACATCTCTGAACACAATAATGGCTAGAAAAAATTCAGGTATCAATCTTCCTCTAATTGCCTTTGAATTCTATTTTAAGCTAATATTGCGTTGGCGAGGCATCACAAAAAGCTGGAATTATTTTCAGATATTCCATTTTAGTAGTGAAAATGCAGTATACTCTACACCACATCAAAAGCAACGACAAAGAATTCTCAGAAATATCTCTGATGCACCTTTTTATTTTGTATTTTGGAAGTGCTAAACGACCCTTTTAGCAATTCAGATATGTAGAAGAGGTCAAATAACAAGTGTGGAATAATTCCCAGAGGAGCCCAGGGTTCACTGAGCTGAGGTTTGCTAGCATTTTTCTGAGGAGAATAAAAGAAAATGCGAGAAAAATAGATATGCTGTCACATAGCACCAGCTTAGATTCGAGCCCGGGCCCTTGAATGTAAGACAGACAAACCACTCCAATTCAATCTTTGTTTGCCGAACCACGAGAGGACATCATGAATGGAACACATTAGGTTTTGTTCCCCTTCTACTTACAAGGACAATGTCTGCTAATGTTTATCTCGATTTGTATTCTGTAGAAAGAAGAATAATTTTTTGTAAGAAGCTTGTAGAGCAGCTAGAGAAAGTCATGCGAGTGTAACACATCAGATTTTTTTCTCCCTCCATTCTTTAGCTTTCTTCTTATCTCTCCTGTTCCATTTTATCTTGTATTTATCACTCTGTCTCAAGTTCTCTATGTTCAATCTGGGTACCTGCGAGTTTTAAAAACTAGTTGATATCAATAAAAATTAAATTCTAATCTTATGTTTATCCAGACTTAAAAATATCTTATGTGTTCCATTCACATGACTTTCTCTATATCTGAAACAAATTATTGTTAAAAAGCTTGTTCTTCTATTTACTTCATACTAATCGATAAAAAATCACAGAAATAGTCCTATTACTTGCTTCCTTGTAAGCAGGAGCGAAATAAGGGAGTACCATAAGTTAAAGTGATAGTCAAAAGCTAGTTGCTAGGTGACTGAAGTTCCTTGTTTGTATGGACAGGAGTTGACAGATTCCTGTAAGAGAAAAATATGTTTTTTAAAGCTGAAACCAAAATAGAGGAGTATCTCAAAAACGATCAACTCCACGACAAATATATATAAATGTTGTGTTTTAAGGTGCTCTACAGTTTTTGTGTTGTAAGTTTTTGTCCATCTCTTACGGTTTAGCAGTTATTTAAAATTCCATAAAACTCATCCAGAATAAAGTAGTCTTCAGAGGCTATTCCCAGAAAATTCAAGATATACATTTTATTTGTCAGGTAAATATCTTTAATATACGAAATTTTAATCAAAATCGTTAGAGCCATTTTGGAGAAAATTAAAATTTTCGAAAAAGTCGCAAGTTGGGGAGGGGGGACTTTTCTCAAAATCGTCGTGTCGCATCCCTGGAAGATTCTAAACTTAAATACCAATATTGGTATTTTACCGACTTTTCGTTTTTGAACTGTGTTAACAGACAAACGGGCAGACGGACACACACAGAGACCTTTTTCTGAAAATAATTTTTTTTTTGGATACAGGGGGCCCTAAAACATATATTTCCGGTGAAATCTCGGTATCGAATTTTTGGGTGGAGTACAATACCTTCTTTATACACTATTTCATAGTACGTATAGAGAAAGTAAAAAAAGCTTGAGTTTCTTGTAAAGTACGATTCGAATGCAGTGAGCGTTTATCACTGTTTCCTTAGAATGCCTGTTATCGACAGGAAGCTTCCTCTTACTGATAGTTATACCATAGGCATCATTCTTTTGTGAACATGTCTTAGAATATTGAACTTTCGAAAATCCACGTCACGTATGCTTCACATATTTCGTTTCTGCTAACTAAAGAAACAATGATTTTCTCTTCAGTCGTTAACATATTTTCAGAATTATCAGTTTTTATTACTTATTCGTTTATTAATTGCTATTATTTATCGTTTATCAATCTCATAAATACTGTTAAATAAATACTGCGCTACAAAATCTATGCAGTATACGCATTTATTTATGTTCGGCTAATATATGTTAAATTGTAATTTCTTTTATTATTGTTTTAAAAGAAATGTTTGATACTTGAAACACTTTATACCCAAGTCTTTGCGTACTTTTAAGTTTTCATGGAAGTATATTGAGGAGAATACCATAAGCAAAAATATGTTTTTTTCTCCTAAAGCTCATTGTTGCTATGTTTCCTGCACTCACATTTTGTGCTTGGCATAGAATGTGTATTGAATTCAAACATCAAATGTACCTGTTCTGCAAAAACAAAAAGAAAGCTTCTTCTTGTGGTTTTTCCTTTCTATTCAGCTGCGAACATTTAAAAATGTCCATAAACATGGTTTACTATTATTATCATTATTATTATTATTACCATTATTATCATCATCATCATCATCATCATAAGCCATTGTGTTTTAAGTTCTTGCCTATTTCCTAAGCAATTTTCTAGTAAATGTAATGGACTAAAAAGCATGCGAACCGCGCGCCCACACATATGCACGTCTCGATCTTTCTTTATTCTTTTTATTTGTTTACATTTTTTTTTAAAAATTTGACTCTTTGGATTCAAACAGATAACTCTGTAAACTATCGGTATATATACATATATATATATATATATATATATATATATATTTATATATATTTTACTCTAAACCTTGCTAGTGCAGGTTTCAAACTTTTAAACCACGAAAGCGCTTGAAAGAATGATAGAAACCACGCCAGCATTACTTCTGCCTCTTTTACTCTCTCTCTTAAATTTGATTTTCTTGGCTGCTTACTACATTTTCCCTCTCTAACACAAGGCATAAGCTTTATGTACCTTGTAAACAACCTGATGGTAAAAGATTCTTATCAAATGTTTCAATATACAATGACTAAGTTTTTTCTACTGAGACTGATTCATTTTTTGCTGTGTAAGCCCCTGTTATTCTGTATCTAAAGTGCTGTGTTTTAATACAGTTATTACCAGTGAGAATGGCCAGACCTTCGATGACACGCCCAGCCACTAAGGCCTCGTAGCAACCATGCAGCTTTGCAGCAGCTTTTTCTATAAGTGGCACCCAAAGCTGCCGGCGACGTGCTTGAGAGTATACAAGGCGACCAAGAGAATCACTAGGAAACAGATCATCTAAGAGGACACATCGCCAGCGTCCATCCAGACAAAGACGTACCAAATAAGCTCCCGGAGGACAGAATTCTCGTGTGACGATCACTTGCCTCACAAGCTCCTCGCGTTCGGCTAGCACTGCTAAGGCACTCAGAAACCAGCAGTTTCCTAGGGTACCCTAATAGCAACAAAAAACACTACATTAGTTGACTCACTACTGGTTGGTACTCATTAATTTACTAAAATATATATGATATAGAATCCATTTTGTAACACCGTCACTTACTTTTATTATTGGAAAACATGTTTCAGAAGCTTCATTGTCAATTCCTTTAGTCGACTGCTGGCATTTCTTGCTGTGGTGGTTGTCAGTGCCCCTGGTGATGGTTTGATAAACCTCTGTATCAATAGGTCACCTGGCAGGATTTCAAAGTTAAAAACACGGATCTTGTTTTTCCAAATATCTATGTTTTTCAAAACTTTGAATTCAGTCTTCCTTGTGATATTTTTGAGTATTTTTGGACTTCTATTTATGCTGTGTTTCTCTTTCCAAAAATGCCAAACTACCACCGATGCGTTCTTGTTTAAGTTTAATATTTCTGTGGTGTTCTTTTGCTCTTGTTTTTGTTTCTTTTTGTTTGTCGAATGTACATTTTTTCACAGTCCTTGTAACTGAAATGACATATTCCTGCTTTGTTTTCTTGTGGAATATCATGCTTTAATTTATAATTTAATATTTTTTTTTTTTATGGATTAATTGTTTTTTTGGGTCCAGAATGATGTCGTTTGAAGATCCCCTGGAATTTGTAGAAAGTTGTAGGGTAGTATGTAAGCTTCTTGTAAATCTTGTTTTCTTTCTTTTTTGAAGTGAGTGTATTAACTTCTATTATTCTCTTCCCATTTTTGGCCCTGTTAACTTTTTTATATACCATTTCTGCCCAGAATCCATTTTCTGTAGTTGTGTCCATATTTTTGCCAGTTCACATTATATTCTTTTTTGCCCATTGGTACATTTACCAATCTATATACAAGGCTGTTGAGTACTGCATGCTGATTATAACTCTTTTTGCCCATTTGGTACATTGGTACTGCATGCTGATGGGGAATGGGATTACAACTCTTTTGAAGAGCCAAAGAACACCACAGAAATATTAAACTTAAAGAAGCAGATAAATCTGCAGTAGCTTGGCATTTTTGGAAAGAGCAACACACCATAAATAGAAGACCAAAATTATTAAATATCACAAGGAAGACAGAATTAAAAGTTTGGGAAAACATATATTTGGAAGAATTAGAACTGCATTTTTAACTTCAAAATCCTGCAGAGGTTCATCAAACCACCACTAGGGACAATGACAGCCACCAAGAAAGCAGTACTGGCAATCGATTAAAAGCATTGACAATGAAGCAGTGCATGGCTTCTGAAACATGTTTTCCAATAATAAAAGTAAGTGATGTAGTGTTACAAAATCGACTCAACTAATTAATTTCAATTGATAGAACACATCACTGTCACAAGTCCACCAAACATCAGTAAAATGATATAGAATCATAAGCTTTAACTTACTCCAGAGTAAAAAGGACTTGACTACATTAAAACTTAGCCTTAGCTCTGTAAGCTACCCACTACTTAACAGGTCTTAAAATACTGTACTTTTAAATAGAAATATTGAATTTCCTTGGACTGCATATAGAAACTTGAACTCTTAAAACTGTCATAGAGAACACAGAATATTAATGAGTGTTCTTGGATTTGTACATCAACTCTTCAGGTTTATATTCTGTGGTTGAATTTAAGAAATCACCTCCTTGTGGAATAGTGACCACATCAACCATAAAATGTCAATGCACATGTTTTCATTAGGGACATCCCAGCCTACAAAATTGAATTAAAGGTAACTTGCTGCTTTAACATTCCTCAAGCGAGCAAGCACAAAAATTAATGAGGAACCTTGAATAAGCAACGATTAAGAATTAAAAGCAAATTGAGAAGAGTTAAAGAACAGTATGCCTCCTGGTTGGTTAAATTTTAACTATAAGATGAGAAATACTACATTTGGAAGATAAGTTCTTTAACTTTTAGAATCTAATTTGTTAGTAGATTATTACACTGGAGAGTTGTTGTACAATGTGATATGTAGGTCACATTTTCAGTTTTTCTTTAATATTACTTTTACCTCATTTATGACAATTACAGTTAACATTCCAGTTAACCAAAATCTATTATTATTATTATTATTATTATTATTATTATTATTATTATTATTATTATTATTATTATTATTATTATTATTATTATTATTATTTTCATTCCTATTATTTACATAAAAACGAAAACAAAAGAAATGTCATGTATTACATTGCGTATTATTTTCGATACCCTTCTACATTTATTTTGTGTTACACATTTGGGAAAAGAACTAAAGAGGCAATGTTTAAAAATCTGACGTGTTCCATTCACATGACTTTCTCTACATCTCTGCAATAAATTATTTTTAAAAAGCTTATGCTTCTTATTACTTGCTTCCTTGTAAGTAGAAGCAAAATAAGGGAGTACCATAGGTTAAAGTGGTAGGCAAAAGCTGGTTGCTATGTGACTGAAGTTCCTTTGTTTGTATGGACACGAGTTCACAAAGTCCTGTTTAAGAAAAGTATAAGTTCTTTATAGCTGAAATCAAAAACAAGGAATATCTCAAAAACAATCAACTCCACGAAAAAAATGTATGCAACATAAATTGTTGCTTTAAAGTTCTCTATATTTGTTGTGTGATAAGTTTTTGTCCATCTCTTATGGTTTAGCAGTTATGCAAAATTCCGTAAAATTGACCCAGATTAAAGTAGTCTTCAGAGTTATACTGATATATGGTGGACTTTGAGACAGTGATGTGTTTTAACAATTTAAATTTAGTTGAGTCGATTTTGTAACCCTACATCACTTACTTTTTTCTTTCTTATTTTTTTTTTTATTTCGGAAAACATGTTTCAGAAGCCATGTGCTTCCATTGTCAATTCCTTTGGTCGACTGCTGGCATTTCTTGTTGTGGTGGTTGTCTCTGTCCCTGGTGGTGGTTTGATGAACCTCTGAATGAGTAGATCGCCTGGCGTGATTTCAAAATTGAAAACCCGGTTCTTGTTTTTCCAAATATATATGTTTTCCCAAACTTTTAATTGTCTTCCTTGTGATGTTTTTGAGGATTTTTGGGCTTCTATTTATAGTGTGTTTCTCTTTCCAAAAATGCCAAGCTACTGCAGATTTGTCTTCTTGTTTGAGTTTAATATTTCTGTGGTGTTCTTTGCCCTGGTTTTTATATTTCTTTTTGTTTGGCCGATGTAGATTTTTTCACAGTCATTACAGCTGAACTGATATATTCCTGGTTTGTTTTCTTGTGGGATATCATCTTTTAATTTAGAATTTAAAATGTTTTTATAGAGTAATTATTTTTAGGGGCTAGAATGATGTTATGCCCTTTGAAGATCCTCTGGAATTTGTAGAAAGTTGTAGGGTGGTATGTAAACTACTTGTAGATCTTGTTTTCTTTCTGGTTTTGAGTGAGTGTGCTGACTTCTTTAATTCTCTTTCTATTTTTGGCCTTATTAACTTTTTTGTACACCAGTTCTGCCCGAAATCCATTCTCTGTAGCTATGTCCAATGTTTTAGTAAGTTCACATTGGTATTCTGTTTTGCCCATTGGTACATTTACCAATCTGTGTGTAAGGCTATTGAGTAAAGCATGCTGATGGGGAATGGGATTGTAACTCTTTTGTTTTATATAGCTGTTGGTGTGGGTAGGTTTTCTGTAGATGCCAAATGTAAAGTGATTATTAGTTTTGATGATTTTTAGGTCGAGGAATGGTAGTTGTCCATCACATTCCTTCTCCATTGTGAACTGTATAGACTTTTCTTGCATATTTAGGAGTTTTAGTGCATTTTCTAGGTGTTTCTATTTCTGTTTCCAAGCATACCTACAGAAAGCATACAATCTCACATCAAAAACTGGTTACTTGCAATAGGGAAAACAGCAGAAGAAGTCCAAGAAGACATCATATTAACGAATCTGTGCATGAATCAAAATTTTTTCACATTTAACGGGAAATATTACAAACAAACATCTGGTTTAGTTATGGGCAGCCCGCTATCACCAATATTAGGAAATCTCTTCATGAGCACTATGGAAACTAGGATTAAAAACGCATTCCCCTGGATGTTCAAAATATGTTACCGCTATGTAGACGACATCTTTGCAATAGTCCCAGAAAAACACCTAGAAGATGCACTAAAACTGCTAAATATGCAAGAAAAGTCTATAAAGTTCACAATGGAGAAGGTATGTGATGGACCAATACCATTCCTCGACCTAAAAATCATCAAAACTAATTATCACCTTACATTTGGCATCTACAGAAAAGCTACCCACACACACAGCTATATAAAACAAAAGAGTAACATCTACAGAAAACCTACCCACACCAACAGCTATATAAAACAAAAGAGTTACAATCCCATTCCCCATCAGCATGCTTTACTCAACAGCCTTACACACAGATTGGTAAATGTACCAATGGGCAAAACAGAATACCAATGTGAACTTACTAAAATATTGGACATAGCTACAGAGAAAGGATTTCGGGCAGAACTGGTGTACAAAAAAGTTAATAAGGCCAAAAATAGAAAGAGAATTAAAGAAGTCAGCACACTCACTCAAAACCAGAAAGAAAACAAGATCTACAAGAGGTTTACATACCACCCTACAACTTTCTACAAATTCCAGAGGATCTTCAAAGGACATAACATCATTCTAGCCCCTAAAAACAATTACTCTATAAAACACATTTCAAATTCTAAATTAAAAGATGATATCCCATAAGAAAACAAACCAGGAATATATCAGTTCAGCTGTAATAACTGTGAAAAAATCTACATCGGCCAAACAAAAAGAAATATAAAAACCAGGGCAAAAGAACACCACAGAAATATTAAACTCAAACAAGAAGACAAATCTGCAGTAGCTTGGCATTTTTGGAAAGAGAAACACACTATAAATAGAAGCCCAAAAATCCTCAAAAACATCACAAGGAAGACAGAATTAAAAGTTTGGGAAAACATATATATTTGGAAAAACAAGAACCTGGTTTTCAATTTTGAAATCCCGCCAGGCGATCTACTCATTCAGAGGCTCATCAAACCACCACCAGGGACAGAGACAACCACCACAACAAGCAATGCCGGCAGTCGACCAAAGGAATTGACAATGGAAGCGCATGGCTTCTGAAACACGTTTTCCGAAATAAAAAAAAAAAAAAAAAAAAAAAAAAAAAGTGATGTTGTGTTACAAAATCGACTCAACTAAATTTTAATTGTTAAAACCCATCACTTTCTCAAAGTCCACCATATATCAGGATAATTCAGAGGAATACAAACCTTGTGGACGTAGACTGCCGTAAACATACACAACACGTGGTGAAAGGAACAGAAGATGGACGCTACAAAGGTAGGATTAAATTCAATATTCATTTACGAGGCTTTTAACGAAACCAACCACAAAAAGGATATAAAGTTATTACAAAAACTACAAGAAAAGAAACGCAAATTAGCCACGGATATCCGGTTTCTAAATTTATGTAGAATTAAAAAGGCCACACCAAAATTTGTCAGAAAAATAATGAAAAATGATAACAATAGTAAACTAGAAAAAGCAGCCGTCAAAAAAGTCTTGGAAATGGAGAAGAACAAACATTACAAAAGTAGAAGTGAGTTAGAATTACAGCTATATGAATTACATTTGAAACTAACCAAAAAATTAGGAAGCATCATTTGGGAAAATTTAGAAAGCAACCTTTTGGCTAAATTAAGCATCAAAATGAGAAACAAAACTTTAACGCAAAAACTAAACTTGAAAAGCTGTGCAAAGAACAGGGGATAAAAAAACCAATTCGAAAATCCACACCACAAATGAACGCCAAAAACCTATTGGACCAAACTTTCACCAAATCAGAACTGGATTTCTTAAACAAAGGGATGAAAACTTGTGTCGATTTTTCAGATAAAATTGACGATTACATTGCGGACGTACATATAGCCACCCAGCACATAAATGATATTGATAAAAGCATAATAAAAAGTGAATGTTGCCAAATTATCGAAACAATAGAAAGGAAAAAGAAAACTAACCCCCTAAAAAATGTAATAAGAGCATTAAAAAGCAAACCGGTAATTTATAGCAAAGCTGACAAAGGAAACACGATAGTAATTATGGACAAAACTGAATATGTAGAAAGAATGGAAACACTTTTAGAAAAAGAACAATACTCTACAGTACAAAAGAACCCTCTAAACCAATGTATAGTTAAATTAAATGCCAGTATTCAAGAATGTAAACTAATAGACAAAAAAGAAAAATGCTAAATTAAAGTTGATAATCCAGTTCTGCCCAGAATTTATGGCCTTCCAAACATACACAAGCCAGTTAATGCAATGAGAGCAATTATAAACAATATAAGTGCACCTACATATAATCTAGCAAAATGGTTAACAAACAGATTCTCTTCCTTCCCTAAATTTGAAACAGCAAGTATAAAAAACTCTCTAGATCTGATCGATAAAATTAAAGACATAAAATTGGAAAAAACCGATATGTTAGTTTCCTTTGATGTTACTGCTCTGTTTCCAAGCATACCTACAGAAAGCTTACAATCCCATATCGAAAACTGGTTACTTGCAATAGGGAAAACAACAGAAGAAGTCCGAGAATACATCATATTAACGAATCTGTGCATAAATCAAAATGTTTTCACATTTAACGGGAAATATTACAAACAAACATCTGGTTTAGTTATGGGCAGCCCGCTATTACCAATATTAGGAGATCTCTTCATGAGCACTATGGAAACTAGGATTAAAAATGTATTCCCCTGGATGTTCAAAATATGGTACCGCTATGTAGACGACAACTTTGCAATAGTCCCAGAAAAACACCTAGAAGAAGCACTAAAACTGCTAAATATGCAAGAAAAGTCTATAAAGTTCACAATGGAGAAAGAATGTGATGGACAACTACCATTCCTCGACCTAAAAATCATCAAACTAATTATCACCTTACATTTGGCATCTACAGAAAACCTACCCACACCAACAGCTATATAAAACAAAAGAGTTACAATCCCATTCCCCATCAGCATGCTTTACTCAACAGCCTTACACACAGATTGGTAAATGTACCAATGGGAAAAACAGAATACCAATGTGAACTTACTAAAATATTGGACATAGCTACAGAGAATGGATTTTGGGCAGAACTGGTGTACAAAAAAGTTAATAAGGCCAAAAATAGAAAGAGAATTAAAGAAGTCAGCACACTCACTCAAAACCAGAAAGAAAACAAGATCCACAAGAGGTTTACATACCACCCTACAACTTTCTACAAATTCCAGAGGATCTTCAAAGGACATAACATCATTCTAGCCCCTAAAAACAATTACTCTATAAAAAACATTTTAAATTCTAAATTAAAAGATGATATCCCACAAGAAAACAAACCAGGAATATATCAGTTCAGCTGTAATAACTGTGAAAAAATCTACATCGGCCAAACAAAAAGAAATATAAAAACCAGGGCAAAAGAACACCACAGAAATATTAAACTCAAACAAGAAGACAAATCTGCAGTAGCTTGGCATTTTTGGAAAGAGAAACACACTATAAATAGAAGCCCAAAAATCCTCAAAAACATCACAAGGAAGACAGAATTAAAAGTTTGGGAAAACATATATATTTGGAAAAACAAGGACCGGGTTTCCAATTTTGAAATCCCGCCAGGCGATCTACTCATTCAGAGGCTCATCAAACCACCACCAGGGACAGAGACAACCACCACAACAAGCAATGCCGGCAGTCGACCAAAGGAATTGACAATGGAAGCACATGGCTTCTGAAACATGTTTTCCGAAATAAAAAAAAAAAAAAAAAAAAAAAAAAAGTAAGTGATGTTGTGTTACAAAATCGACTCAACTAAATATTAATTGTTAATACACATCACTTTCTCAAAGTCCACCATATATCAGGATAATTCAGAGGAATACAAACCTTGTGGACGTAGACTGCCGTAAACATACACAACACGTGGTGAAAGGAACAGAAGATGGACGCTACAAAGGTAGGATTAAATTCAATATTCATTTACGAGGTTTTTAACGAAACCAACCACAAAAAGGATATAAAGTTATTACAAAAACTACAAGAAAAGAAACGCAAATTAGCCACGGATATCCGGTTTCTAAATTTATGTAGAATTAAAAAGGCCACACCAAAATTTGTCAGAAAAATAATTAAAAATGATAACAATAGTAAACTAGAAAAAGCAGCCATCAAAAAAGACAACACCAGAGACAACCACCATAGCAAGCAATGCCGGCAGGCGACCAAAGGAATTGACAATGGAAGCACATGGCTTCTGAAACATGTTTTCCGGGAAAAAAAAAAAAAAGAAAGAAAAAAAGTAAGTGATGTAGTGTTACAAAATCGACTCAACTAAATTTTAATTGTAGTCTTCAGAGGCTATTCCCAGAAAATTCAAAATATACATTTTATGTGCCAGGTAAATATCTTTAATATACAATATTTTAATAAAAATTGTGAGAGCCATGTTTTAGAAAATAAAAATGTTCGAAAAAGTTCTATGTAAAAGGTAGTTTGGGGTGGGGGGATTTTTCTCAAAATCTTCGTGCCGCATCTCTGGAAGATACTAATTTTAAATACCAAGTTTGGTATTTTACCGACTTTTCATTTTTGAGTTATCATGTTCACAGACTCACGGACATACTGACATACGGACACACACACACATGGACAGAGATTCTCCATTGAAAACGGTGGCAAAAGCCACCGAAACATGTTCGAAATAAGATACCTTATTTCAAGAGTGAAGTTTGATTGTAATCTATGTTTTTACTCCTATTTAATTAGTTACTTCATTGTGCATTCCCATTAATGTTCTAATTCAAGATATAAATTATATTATTCATACAAACATTTTAAGCGTATGAGATACTCTAATATAAACTATCAAAGAAAGAAATGAAAGAAAAGAGAGGACAGGAAAGAAAGAGAAAGAAGGGGGGGAGGAAGGAAGGATCACCTCAAAAAAGTATTTTTAATTCCTACATCTTATAACCTTGAAAATTGAAATTTAGTGCCTTTCTATTGACTATGTCATTTTTTCAGAACTTTTTTGTCTTTGACTTAAATTATGTTTTTTGCTATCTAAAATAACAATAAGGTGAATTTTTTTCAAAATCTACTCCAGACATTTCACTAAAAGCTGGTGGTGTTATTTTTTATATACCTACACCACACAATCCCGTAGAAAGAACTTTTATATGTTTTTGAAATAAAAAAATAATATATTGTTACTCTGATATAATTCTTAGAAATCCATTCAAGTAAACTCTCACCAAAACTTAACTGAAGTCTTTACTGAAATTCTGTTCTACAGGATTATGAAGCATGAACTTTGCTATCAAACTGTCAAATTTGATAAATCTATTTTGAAGTTATGGGGAGGCTGCGAATTAATCTTCATAAATAACAATGCAGAGTTTAACTTCTTTCTTCTTTAATTTAATTATTTTACTTCACAATGAAAACAAACCATACTTACTGGGAACAAACCACCACAACACCAAACATTAAAAATCTTATGTCTTCCATTCACATGACTTTCTCTACATCATTGTAATAATTTATAATTAATAAGCTTATTCTTCTATCCACTTCATGCTAATTGAGATAAATGTTAGCAGAAATGATCTTATTACTTAGTTCCTTATAAGTAGAAGGGAAATAAGGGAGTTCACTAGGCTAAACCGACAGTCACATGTTTTAAAATGTGGTTGCTATGGGCATGAAATCCATTTCTTAAGAGTGTGCAGCAGTTGACAAGTTTCTGTATGAGAAAAGTTAAAAGTATTTTAAAACTGAAACTAATAAAAAGAAATATCTTGAAAATGGTCAACTTCATGAAAAAATGTATGTTATACAAATTATGTTTTTTAAGAAGTTCTACATTTTTTTATGTAATAAGTTTTTGTCCAACTCTAATGGTTTACTACTTATGCAAAATTAAAGAAGAAAATCATATAGAATAAACAGGTCTTTAGAGGATATTCCCAGAAAATTCTAGATATATATTTTATTTATCACGCAAATATCTTAAATATATGCAATTTTAATCAAAATTCTTAAGGCCATTTTTGAGAAAATCAAAATTTTTGAAAATTTTTCCAAATAAAGGATGGTTGGGGTGAGAAGATTTCCATATAAATCTTCATATGGCATCCTTGGAAGATATTGAACTTAAATATCAAGTTTGGTATTTAACAGACTTATCGTTTTTGAGCTATGATGGCCACAGATTCACTCACACACGAATCCTTTTCTAAAATGCTTCTTACTGTCCCTACACATACTATGTACATAGTGTATAGAGAAGGTATTGCATTCCACCCAAAAATTTGATACCAAGATTTCACCGGAAATACATGTTTTGGGTCCCCCTGAATCCAAAAAAAGCATTTTTGGAAAATGGTCTGTGTTGTGTGTGCATGTGTGTGTGTGTGTGTGTGTGTGTGTGTGTGTGTATGTATGTGTGTCTGTGGACAACATAGCTCAAACACGAAGAGACCATTCAATGGCAAACTTGATATTTAAGTTTGGTATCTTCGAAGGATGCGATACGAAGATTTTCAAGAAAATCCCCTCACCCCAACTACCCTTTACATGGAACTTTTTTCAAAATTTTTATTTTCTCAAAAATGCCTCTAATGATTTTGATTAAAGTATTGTATATTAAGGATATTTACCTGACAAATAAAATGTATATCTTGAACTTTCTGGGAATAGTCTCTGAAGACTACTTTATTCTGGATGAATTATACAGAATTTTGCATAACTGTTAAACCATAAGAGATGGACAAAAACTTACTACTCAAAAAATGTAGAGCACATTAAAACACACAAGTTATGTTGCATACATTTTTTTTTTTTTTTTTTTTTTTTTTTTGTGAAATTGATTGTTTTTGAGATGTCCTTTGTTTTTGGTTTCAGCTTTGAAAAACTTATTTTTCTCGTACAGAAATCTGTTACTCCTGTCCATACAAACAAAGGAACTTCAGTCACATAGCAACTAGCTTTTGACCATCACTTTAACCTATGGTACTCCCTTATTTCACTTCTACTTGCAAGAAAGCAAATAACCAGACTATTTCTGCTAGCTTTTTCTGGATTAGCATTAAGTAAATAGAAGAATAAGCTTTTTAACAATAATTTGTTGCAGAGATGTAGATAAAGTCATGTGAATGGAACACATCAGATTTTTTTTGGATTCAAGGGGTCCCAAAACATGTATTTACAGTGATATCTTGATATCAAATTTTTGGGTGCAATACAATACCTTCTCTATACACTATGCATATAGTATGTGTATAGAAAAAGAAAGAAAAGAAAACAATAACATAAACAACAGTTTCCTCATAAAAAAAAAATTATAGGCATGGGAATGTGTTGTGTTGCTCTACTTATCTTTACACTCTTCCAAATGTTTCATGTAAATTTAGCTTATTCACTAAGTTCTTAAACAGTTTACTTAAAGACTTTGTTAATATATCAACTATTTATGTATTTCACATTTATTAAATTTTCTTCAACATTCTCTTTTATGCAATTAAATTTAACATTCATTTGTCTAAGTTGTTTCTGATGAGGATTTTTAATAGATTTAATATTACTTTGACTGTCTTAAAAATTTTAAGTATATTAATTTCAATATTTAAATGTGAAAGTAGTTTAATCATCTGACAGCCTCTGTAATTGCCCTTCAACTTTTGTAGTGTTAAAGGCAACTATACTGCTTCATAGACTTCCATACAAATATATTATTAAAATTTTTAAACAGATATTCTGAAGTAGATTTTCTGTCCGTATCTCTAGTCCTCCAATCTGCATTAGCATACCTCAACAGAGATAAATTACAATCATATTTTGTGTAAACTAATATAAAACTAACAGTATTGTTAATGTATCTTAATAATCTCTTCAGAGTTCTCCAAAGTTCAGCATTTGGCTTTGTTTGTAATCCATCTAAATAATACAGAGGCTATATTGATATAAGGTGGACTTTGTGCCAAATTTTAGGTGGTTTTCATTTTTGATGATTTCAAGGTCAAGGAATGGTAGTTGTCCATCACATTCCTTCTCCATTGTAAACTTTATGGATTCTTCTTATAGATTTAGTAGTTTCAATGCATTTTATAGGTATTTTCTGGGACTATTGCAAAGATGTCATCTACTTAGCGGTACCATACTTTGAATGTCCAGGAGAATGCCTTTTTTCATTCTTGTTTCCAAAGTGGATATAGTATACAAACAAGCTAACAGAGCCAAAAATAGGAAGAGAATAAAAAAGTCAGCACACTCACTCCAAATAAAATTTACAAGAAGTTTATATATCACTCTACAACTTTCCACAAATTCTAGAGGATCTTCAAATAATACAACATCATTCTGGCCCCAAAAAACAATTACTCCAAAAAAAAAGCATATTAAATTCTAAATTAAAAGATGATGTTCCACAAGAACAAATCAGGAATATATCAGTTCAGCTGCAACAACTGTGGAAAAATCTACGTTGGCCAAACTAGAAGAAACATAAAAACAAGAGCAAAAGAACACCTGAGAAATATTAAATGAAAATAAAAAGACAAATTGGCAGTAGCTTGGCATTTTTGGAAGAAGCTACACACCGTAAATATAAGTCCAAAAATACTCAAAATATCACAAGGAAGACAAAAATAAAAGTTTGGGAAAACATATATATTTGAAAAAACAAGAACTGCATTTTCAACTTCAAAATTCCACCAGGTGCTCTACTGATGCAAAGATTCATCAAAGCACCACCAGGGACAATGACAATCATGCAGCAAGCAATAGCTAAAGGAATTGACAACGGAAATATGTTTTCCAACAATAAAAGTTAGTGATGTTCTGTTACAAAAGTGACTCAACCAATTAGTTTCAATTACTGTACAGGCTGCTAAATCTGGGCCACACTCAATAGTGACATACATGAGTGAGCCAATCAACGACCAAAATTGTTTTCCATATGGCATATCGGTATCACTATTTCCATAAAATTTGAAGTTCACGTCCATTGGTGCATCATAATCTTTGCAATTCTGCAAACCAAAACTGTTTAATATATTAATTAAATGCTTACACTGATTTAAAGACATTCCCTTGCTATTTTTCCTAATTTCAATTCCCAAATACACTAAATTTTCATTTTTTATATCCCACCCTATACTTTGTTTTATGGAATCTTTTAACCTTTTCTATTTCATTAATTCTGGTCTTATAATAATTAGCAAATCAACCACATGTAAAAGAAGATATAAAGTTCTCTTTAATGTATAAGCAGTAGTCATGGGCAGAAGAGAATGTAACACATACTGCAATATTCCAGAAATATTGGAAATAAAATAACTGGTTAAGCAGTAATGTTTACAAACATAACAACTGCAAAGTAACTAGTTTACAATAACAGTTACAGAAGTAACAAATACACAGTAACTAGTACTCAATAACAGTTACAGAAGTAACAAATACACAGTAACTAGTTACACAATAACAGTTACAGAAGTAACAAATACACAGTAACTAAAATAAGAACTGAAGCTTTCCTGGTGACGTGTTAATTCAAAATCTTCTCGGGCTTCTAGCCAGGTAAAAACTTGGCTTGACACCAACGTTTCGAAGAAGTGCATCTTCCTCGTCTTCAGGGTGAACTGAAGACGAGGAAGATGCACTTCTTTGAAACACTGACGAGTAACAATTGACAGACTTGTAGACATGTTACAGACTTACCATGGCAGTGTTTTTTCAATTCTGCATAATCACTTAAATATGAGACGTGTTTGTGCGAGGTGGGTGCCTGAACAGAAGTTGATGCGGCTGGAAGTGTGTATGGAACTGCGACATCTAGTTGGGATGCATATCTGAATTCCATCTTTACAGGTGATGAAAGTTGGAAGTCAAACAGGCCTCCTCAGTATGGAAATCCCCTGATTCTCTGATGCCAAAGAAAGCAAAGGTTGTTCGGTCAGTGATGGTCATTTTGTTCTTTGACTGCCATGGGCTGGTGTTCTAACATCAAGTGCCTTCTCATATGATGGTTATTGGCGAGTATTACAAGTCTATTTTGAATGTCCTTGCTAAACACATCCAATGAAAATGACCAGAACTGCATCCTTCTGGTTGGCACCTGCACCATGACAATACCCACCCTCATGTGTGCACCATTGTTACCCAGTATTTGGCCCAGAAATATTGAAAGGGTTCCCATCCTCCAAACTCTCCAGACTTGGCCCCCTGTGACTTATCTTTTTCCCTGTCTGAGAAAGGAACTAAGGGGGCAAGCATTTTGCTACTTCAGAGGCCATCGTGAAGAAGGCTGAGGTGATTATAAAAAAGATATCAAAAGAAGCTTCCAGCATGTATTCCATGACTTTGGGCAAAGTGCATTCGACTCAACAAAGAATACTTTGGAAGAGACCATACCATCAAGAGCAAGACTGGTGTATTTTATGTATAAAAAAAACATTCTCAGTCTTTATTGACTTGCCCTTGTACATAGTGTGTAGAGAAGGTATTGTATTGCACCCAAAAATTTGATACAGAGATTTCACCAGAAATACATGAGTTGAGACCCCCCAATTCCAAATAAAGCATTTTTAGAAACATGTCCATGTGTGTGTATGGTGTGTTGTGTGGTGTGTGCATGTGTGTGTGTGTGTGTGTGTGTGGGGGGGGGGGGCAGCATAGCTCAAAAATGTAAAAACTGTTAAATAACAAAGTTCATATTTAAGTTTGCTATCTTCCTAGGATACAATATGAAGATTTTCAAGAAAATTCCCCCATCCCCAACTACCCTTTACATGGAACATTTTTTTAACATTTTGGCTCAAACTATTTTGATTAAAATTTTTTATGTTTAAGGTATTGTTTATGGCAAACAAAATGTATATCTTGGATTTTCTGGGAATAGCCTTTAAAGATCCATGAGTTTAAACCTAGGAGTTGCATTTTCTGAAATTATTTCAGCTTGGTATTTAAAATCTGAGGAACAATTGCTTTGAGGTTAATTATTTGTAATATACAGTTTTTCCTCACCTTTTAAAACGCCTTACTGCTATATCTGCTCACATTTGTCACAAGATTCACTGTGTTTAATAATATAAACACACCACAAATAATTATAGAATATAATTATGTAGATATGCATACCCTGAATTTGTTTTTAAAAGTATACAACTTCAAATGCATTTCACCATCTTGATTATAACCTTTTGAAAGTGTACAAACAATATTCTCACGAACCTGACAGTCAAAACTGCAAGAAATAAAAAAATGGCAAACTCTTGTAAACAGAAAGTAAAATGGGGACGTGGCAAAGTAACATTCATTGCTATTTAAATTATTTTTTAATACTTTGAATAATGATAGAAGTGTAAAACTCCAGAAATATAATTGCAATACTGCAAATCATTTTTGTGGTGAAAAGAAACAAAAATATGTAATGTTTTAACAATTTTAGATACCTACAGCTACCCTTAAAGCGCAGGGGGAATTTTTTGAGGATCTGCTTGTCATACCTGTAATATGTGATATTCTTCCAGTTTTATCACTCCTTTTGGGCTGAATGGATCTAAAAACATGTATTTTTGAGGAAATTTTAATATTGAATTTTTAGGTGGAATAGGTAGAATAGGTGGAATAGGTCTGTCATAAGTATGTCATAAAGAAATTAAAACAGAGTAATCTGCTTTATTTGAAAAAGCAACTAGCATATAAGGGTTTTGAAAAATAATAGCTGTCTGATATTAAGATCCTTGATCAGATTTTTATCCCAAAATCTAATGTAACCCAAAATGACATAGAGGGCAAAACAGCACAGTGATCATTATTTTAATATGGAGGTTAATGGATGGTAAATTTTGCTGTATTGTTGTATGCATTTGGGCTACAATGTTATCTGTTGCTCCCAAACTTCATTGGCAGCATGAGGACCTCAATGGCAGAAGGAAGGTAGCAGATTCAACATTGCAGTATTGAACACTGTTAAACTATTCACCTTAATAATTTTTTCAAGAGTGTTAATATCCAGAATAGATTATAAATAAATAAATAATATGTGTATTATCTAATGTTAAGCGCTTGATAATGCCATTGCACTCCATAATTTAGCTGGGAGGTTGTAATCTTCTGTAAAAGTTGGACAATGATGATCACGATCCATTTCTTCACTTAAGTTGCAGAAAAGATATATAGGAGTCTCTGCCCTGCCAAACCTGTATAAGTGTTTTTGTAAACAGTCATGTCCTGTTACTAGTCTGAAGGTTGCTACTGCAGATTTTCTTGGTAATGTAGAAATATTGTAATCTTGTAAATTTTTCCATTGTTTTCCAGATGTTTTGTTTGTGTATTCTTCATTGACTTTGTTTTAGTACTTATTTGATATTATTCCTTCTTTGATTTACTTACCCTTTGATTCCTTCTAATGATTAATTAAATATTACTATCAATATTTATTGAAAGATTGAAGGCTTAAAGAAACTGACCTGGACAAGGGCCTAATGTGTGATCCCTCACCTTCACATGGTGCAGCTGTTAGTAGTCACATGATAATCTTATATCTTTAATCCCTTCTAAAGGAACTGATCTGAAGAAAATCATGTGATGCTACTCACCAATAAACACTGGTCAGCTTGGTGAGTTACTAACCGAATTGGTATTCCTTCATCTTCTTGTATCAATTCCCTCTTTAAACGTTTCTATCCAGTCTCTCTTGACTCAACTCTTGTTTTCTTTGACCCTGACGCCAGCAGAGAATTCGAGGTCTAGAGGATCATTTGAACTTCCTTCCTATAAATTCTTCCTAATACTTGGGTGACAAAACCACCAAATACATGGTGCCCACTACTTAACGGTTACAGTTAGTTTAATACACTCCAATACTCCAATGTTCAATACATTGTAAACATAAGTCTTTCCATGCATAGCTATAATCTTCAATATCTGCAAGTTAGTTTGCAGGTTATGAACACAACATTTTTTTTTTCTTTTTTTTATTTAAACCTCGTTTATATTTACCCCCCTAAGTTTACTGTATAATTACTGTTATGATTACTGGTTTTACTGTTTCTTTACACAAACATATAAACATTGCACAAACATGTAACACCCATGCCCAAGGCGGGACTCGAACCCACTATCCAAAGTGAGACGCCTTAGCGAGCGTGGCCATGGGGACCGACCAACATTGGATGTCAGTGAGAACGGTAGATGGTATTTAATTTCAGATTTCTTGTTTTCAAGGCAGCTTTGCAGACAAAAAATAAATAAATATGAAACAAACAAATGTGAACTGAAATGCTATGAAATGTGCCACTTTGCCATCAAAGAAGGCAAGGCATAGACACCTACTAGGTGCCTCAAGCATCACTAGGCAGGCAAAACCAAGGTAGCAACTGATGGTTCTTGGTCACATTAGTCCTGTATTTAACACACATTTAGTCCATCACATCTTACGTTTAGAATCATGGTCTACCAGCCAAAAAAGTTTGAAGCCTGCCATTTGAACTGGCACCTTGTCCATTTAATGTTGAGTATCAAATGGCAGGAAAAAATTGGTCAATTGCTTCCAGCAGAGGAATTCTCAGATTAGTGTTTGCTGGCGTGATACCACTTCAGCAGTACATGCACAAGCTTTAAATAAGCCACAAGTACAAACATTTTTTGCTTTGTTGTGTGAGATAACAAAACTTAGGCACGATATGGATGAATCAGCACTCACCAAGGTGCTTGGCAAAAGAGGAAAGGAACTCTCATGAGTGCTGAGCGTGGTCTTTGTGTTACTGTGGTAGCCTGCTTTAGTTACTGTGAATCACACCACTCACATTTTCATTGGAGCTGCATTTGCTCAATGAAAGTGGCAACATGACTAAAAAAGAAATAAATAAATAAAATCCGAATATGCTACCTCGGCACCTAGGTAATTATACTAGAGCATATATTCAAACTTTAAATTTATTTCCAAAACAAAAATTACAAGTTTTATCTACAGTGGTGGAAATAATTATTGCATCACCTTCTATATATCAGTATTTTTATTTTTGGCAGCTGTTTGCTTCAGGTAATGGCAGTCAATTGTTGTTAAGTTATTGGTGGCGTATTCTTGCCTTTATTGTTAAGACTTCCTATCAAATGTTTCCAACAATACACTGCTCTTTGTTGTCATTGTTTTGATTTGCAATGAAGCTTTATGAATACAGTCATTTTATGCTGAGACACGACAGCGAAAAGATGGGTAGGTCGGTGGAATTAACATCAGACAAGAAAGCTGCTATACTTGCTTATTCATCAGTTGGCCTCAGCACAAGAGGAATAGCCTCTAAACAGGTTTTAATCAGAGTAATATTTCAAGATTACTCAAAAAATACAGCGAGGAAGGAAATGTTGATCGGAAGAAAGGAAGAGGTTGAAAAAGGGCATGTACTGCCAAAACAGGATAGGGTATTGAAAAGACTTTCTCTAAGTGATTGTCGCCTATCATCCACTGAACTAAAGCGAGACTGGAAAGAAATGTGTGACATCTCAGTAACCAGTAAAACTGTCAGAAACAGACTACTGGGAGACTAAAACCATGCAACAACAGTAACTAAAATGGGCAAAAGCACATGTTACATCGACACCGGAGATGTGGGACAAAATAATCTTTTCAGATGAATCTAAATTTAATCTGCATGGCTTCAATGGAAAAGTGTTCGTACGACGAAGATAGGTGAAGAATTTTTACCTTCGTGTATAACACAAACAGTCAAACATCCACAAGGGAAGATGGTCTGGGGATGGATTTCCAGCCATGGAGTGGGCCGTCTTGACTTCATAAACGGTACTGTCAATGCAAATGTTGCACGAGCATCCTTGAAAGAAGGCTCATGCTCACAATAAGAGACCACTTTGGAGATGTTTCCAATTGCATTTTTCAGGATGATGATAAGCTCCTTGCTACAGAGCTTTGAAGGTAAGCCCTGTGGTCAATATTTGTACCACGCATGAAGCAGAAAATGTTCCAGTGTAATAAATATATATTTCTACATGAAACTTCCTTAGGCAAAACGGGGTTCAAGTGGCCTGGAAATAGTCCTGATTTGAACCCCATAGAGAATTGCTGGAAGGTTATGTGGAATCTGTTGCTAAAAAGAAGCTACGAAATAAACAGAAATTGTTGTAGGCTCTTGTGCATATGTGGTTTCGTGAACTCAATCAGGAATATGTTAAGAATTTAATTCTTTCCAAGCCTTCACGATGGAAAGCGGTGATAAAAGCTTGTGTTGCAGCTACTAGGTATTAAATGACAACAGTACATTCATACGAGGCAGTTATATATTTACAAATACTAAAAAGTATGAGTTTTAAATGACAACACTAATGTTTAGTGTTTGCCCATCATTTGTATTAATGTTTCAGAAGAAAAAAACAGACTAGCAGCCAGATGTGCTTACATCCCTTTTTTTCTAAAAGTGCTAAATTATAAATAAGTATTTGTTTTGTAGAAATCATTCATGAGAAGAAAATAAAATTAATAAAAAGTATTGTGCATAATTGTATTTAATAGTTCCTAATACAAATAGAGAGTAACCCAGCCAATTTAGCTCAGTTATTCAATGATTAGAACAAAAATACTGAAATATAGAAGGTGATGCAACAATTATTTCAATCAGTGTATTATATAATTTTACCAGATAATTAACTAATCTGAAACTAAAATTTCAAATGAATCCTTAAACAAGGATCTAGAATTTTAAAAAGAAAACTTAAGGTGTAAATGAATTAAAACAGAGTATAATAACTATAATAAGCAAATTATTCTGAAACAAAAATTATTATTGGAAAACCACCCACTTTACAACTGGTATCCAGCTGTTTCCTATTCTGTACCCTCTATAAACGAAAAGTGCTGGTAACTAGCACTAACTAAGTTGTATATTTACTACAATAAGTTTATTCTACCTACTAAAACTAATACTACATGAATGCAGAATTGTTTGTTTAATGGTTGCAACACATTATAACAAACTGCTCCAAATATTGGATAGCCACACTGGCTGTATTGCGGCTCTTAAATATGCCAAAGAGAGCAGAATTGCACTACTGAGTCTTTCACCTCATTCTACACCTAGGCCTCAACCGATTGATCTAACATTTTGGGACCACTTGAAGTGAGGACCAGGCAGCCAGAAAGTGGCTAAAAAAAAAATTCTGGAAGAACCATCTCAATATACCAAGTAGGAAAGCTTTTTCAGGGAGGCTACCTTCAAGGTACCACTTCCAAAGTTGTAGCATTAGGCTACAAAGCTTCTGGCAAATTCCCATTTAATCCAGACCTATTTCTACTGTAAGCATGCTAAAAAACTTGGCTGTCATACATAAGGTCCATCTCCTGGTCACAAATTGAACACTTGTCTATCATACATATGGCCCATCTCCTGGTCACATACTGAACACTTGGCTGTCATACGTATGGCCCATCTACTGGTCACAAATTGAACACTTAACTGTCATACATACGGTCCATCTCCTGGTCACATACTGAACAATTGGCTGTCATATATACGGTCCATCTTCTGGTCACATACTGAACACTTAGCTGGCACTTGTATGGTCTATCTCCTGGTCACATACTGAACAATTGGCTGTCATACATACGGTCCATCTTCTGGTCACATACTGAACACTAGGGTGTCATACATATGGTCCATCTCCTGGTTACATACTGAACACTTAGCTGTCATACATATGGTCCATCTCCTAGTCACATACTGAGCACTTAGCTGACAGTCGTATGGTCCATCTCCTGGTCACGTACTGAACACTTGGTTGGCAGTCGTATGGTCCATCTCCTGGTCACATACTGAACACTTGGCTGGCAGTCGTATGGTCCATCTCCTGGTCACATACTGAACACTTGGCTGGCAGTCGTATGGTCCAACTCCTGTTCACATACTGAACATTTGGCTGTCATACGTAGGATCCATCTCCTTGTCACATACTGAACATTTGGCTGGCAGTCGTATGGTCCATCTCCTGATCACATACTGAACACTTGGCTGTCGTACATACGGCCCATCTCCTGGTCCCATACTGAACACTTGGCTGTCATACATACAGCCTATCTCCTGGTCACATACTTAACATTTGGCTGGCAGCCATTCAGTCGCACATGTATGGGCGTCAAATAAAATCTCAAATCACATTAACAATTATCAAAATAAGCACAAATAATACCTTGACACTGGAGATGTAAGAAATATCGTCCATCCGCATCATTATCTACATCAACAGCATCCTCTGAGGAAATTTTCATTCACCCGCATTAGCTCAACTTCCAAATTAGCATTTAGGATGCGCACACAGTCAAAAGCAATGAAGGTCACATGGGTCGTGCACTGACAGCCAAGTTTGCAAACATTTATATGCTCCTAGTAGAACAACTATCCCATCAAGAGAGAAGCTTTCCCCTGAGCCATTTCCACACATTGCTGCAGCCATTTAGAACAACCAGATGCAATTCTTGCTCATTGTAGAACTGGCCATGGCAGCCTGCAATATGTCTGCTGCAACTGTTGACGGAAGGAGAAGAAAGATACAGAGCTGACTGACAAAGTCTAAAGGATATGCTGTGACAGATGATTAATATTAACTTCACCAGAGGGTGCTAATGAAGAGCCAGACCACTAGAGGAAATACCTAGTGATGATGCTGATGGTGATGATGATGATGGTGATGATATGATGATGATGGTGATGATGGTGCTGATGATGATGGTGATGATGGTCATGATGATGATGGTGATGATAATTGTGATGGTGGTGATGATATGATGATGGTGATGATAATGATGGTGGTGATGATGGTGGTGATGATTGTGATGGTGATGATGATGTGATGATGGTGATGATAATGATGGTGGTGATGATGGTGATGGTGTTGGTGATGGTGATGTGATGATGATGGTGCTGATAATGATAGTGGTGATGATGGTGATGATGATGGTGGTGATGGTGATGATGGTGATGATGATGGTGGTGGTGATGGTGATGATGGTGATGATGATGATGGTAATGGTGATGATGATGATGATGGTGGTGATGGTGATGATGGTGCTGATAATGATGGTGGTGATGATGGTGATAATGATGGTGGTGATGATGGTGGTGATGATGGTGCTGATAATGATGGTGGTGATGATGGTGCTGATAATGATGGTGGTGATGATGGTGATGATATTGATGGTGATGCTGATGATGGTGATGCTGATGATGGTGATGGTGGTGGTGATGGTGATGCTGATGGTAATGATGATGGTGGTGGTGGTGGTGGTGGTGATAGTGATGATGATGGTAATGATGAGGATGGTGGTGGTGGTGATGGTGGTGATAGTGATGATGGTAATGATGGTGGTGGTGGTGATAGTGATGATGATGGTAAAATGATGATGATGGTGGTGGTGGTGATGGTTGTGGTGGTGGTGATGGTGGTGAAGCTCACATATAATGTTTATTTATTCAATCAGAACCAAATGAAATATGACTAAAATGTTCAAGTTTCTCAAAGTGAAATCACACTGACTGTGATGGTTTGCAAAAGAGAACAAAACAGTTTGTTGGGGAACTGTGCCTTTAAGGTTATTATTGTTTTTCATGCTAAAACACAAACACAAAAGAGATATTCTCTCCTACAAAACTAGATCAGCCAAACACATATGCATAGAAGCAGTTAACTGTACCAAATATGGAATAAAAAGAATATTCCATAGTGTCACCCAAACATACAACAGTCTTCCACTTAACATTAAACAATTAATGGAATTTGGGATAAGTTAAGTGATTCTTTAATGTTAATTAAAGTGTTGAAGTTAACAGTAATACTGGTTAGGATAAACAAACATCAAACAGTAACAAGTGGAGAACCCCAAGGTTCTGTATTAGGGCCTTTATTATTTCTGATCTATATAAATAACCTATCACTTTTTAAAGCATTGCTCTGCTCGTTGATGACATTAGTATGCTGGCTCTTAGCAAAAACCTAAAAGAAAGTGATCTATGTTTTGAAGTGTATGTCATGTTGGCTTAAAGCTAATAAATATCTGTAAATCAAGACAAAACAAAGGTTATTAAAATTATAACTCATCGAACATAGCACAGTCCAATAGAAATTGGTACTAATGATATGTTATTGGAACAAATAATGTGCTTCAAGTAGACAGATATTTAGGTTGGAGAGCTCACATTAAGTATATCTTACCTTGACTCGCTCTGTCTGCTACATAGCCAAGCACTGCTGAATGCAAGTTCTACCGATATGCCTAAACTAGTTCACTGTACACATTTTAACTCAATCATAGAATATTTTTCTGGGAAAATGAGTAGAAAATAAACGAGTATTCTCCATGCAAAAGAAGGCTATAAGAATCCTTTCTAATACCCATTGCAGATACTTACAAAGATCTTTTCAAAAGACTGAAGATATTAAGTCTACCTTGCATATATGCCTACATACATTCTCTATTTTAACCTTGCTCTGCTTGCGTGGCGTATGGAAGACTCCACATGAGTTATTTTCGCATATTATAAGAAAATGGATACAGCCATTGACCGGTGTCTCCATCTACCTTTCAATCATCTAATCATGCATATATAGTCACAGCCACAAACGTTGGAGCTCAAAAAAGCAGGTTGCTTCCTTACAAGTGTGATTGGAGCTGTGAGACGCCATACTACCTTCATTGTTATAACGGTAATTTCATTTCTTTTGCATTTGGCCTCACTATTCGTGGAAATTCTTAGACAAATACAATTTTGAAGCACACAATTTTTATATTACTAGGGTTCAGATGGATTTGAAGAAAAGATTTAATCCCAGATATGAAGATTATTCTTGAATTAGTAGAGCAAGAAGTTAGTGACTTAGAATTTTACAGTGGTGAGGAAGAAGATGTTGTAGAGACAAGAAAAGAAAGCACGGATATGGAACCCATGAGCTGTCTGAAGATTATTTGTGGTTTCAGTGTCAGAGTCAAATTCTTCCTAAGAAACTGAAAATAGATATCGCAAGTATCTTTCTTGACACTGAGTAAACACCAGAATTTGCAAATGATGCTTCTTGTACAGAAAGGCAAAGGTGTAATGATTGTGGTTGCTCCTAGAACTGATATACACGATACAAGTGCCGAAATTGTAAAAAGCTAATAAGCATATTTGCCTGGAGCTCGTGAAACAAATGTGTGGTGAATGGCAATGAACAGTTATGTTCAACTTACAGCACGTACAGCAGTAAGCTGAACACTCATTGTGACTTGGTAACTTTATGGAACAATTGGCTTGCTTATACTGTGATTAGGCAACAATGGGTTCTAGTTCCTTTCTTGTCTTGTTTTATGTTATTGTTTAGAAGCACACAAATTTACTATCTCACTGTTACTTTTATATTTTTACTAAGGTTTCTGAAGTTCGCTGCTTATTTCTTTGTGTGTTGTCCTTTCATTTATTGCAATTGTTGACATATAATTATTATTGTAATTTGTATTTTATGGAATACCTTTTTTGTATCTACTTTATACTCTTATCTAAACATTATAGACCTGTCTCTGTAAATTTAAATATATGATTTGTTGTAACAGAACGGTTACGTTAGAAATCCAACTTTTTTCAAATGTAATATGTATTTTGAGCTAATAATTGTTATTTTGGGTTAGATATTACCCCAAATCACTTTTGAGTATATGTTAACTGCATACTGCATTAGCCATGCAAGCAGAGCAGGGTTAAAATTCTCTGTATGTAATTGAGTCACATTTATATCAAACAATGAAGTTCATGATATAAATACTCAAAAAGAAAGGCAACATCAATCATCCCAGTGTAAAACTTTCTTGTTTTCAGAAAGGTATACATTATAAAAATATTCAGTGTTCTTCCTAATGATCTAGAGGGAAAAGCTGACACTTGCAATACTTTTAAAATTCCTACTAAAGACTACATTTGTTCAAAATCATTTTATTTTATATAAGATTATCCGAGTGAGATATTATCCGGATGATAAAACTTATGTAGCTCTGAAAGTAGTATCTAGCTGTTTTAATGACAAATCATTGTAAACTATGCATGATACCTGATCTAGAACTAATGAAAGCTATTTAAATATATGTGTATCAAATTAACAATCAATGCTATGCACTGTAAATTGATTCTAACAAAATGTTATGACATACAGGCTATAAAACCTAGTGAAAGTTTAAACATAAGCAATGCAATTCATATGCAATCAAACTGCATTTGTTTATACATATCATATTAGTATTACAACTGCAGGGAAGTATACAAAATCATCCTGGCTTTGTTTCATACCACTTGTACATAAAGTGCTTTTATGTTCAATATCCATATATAATGTTTACATACAAGTAACTGAACTGTACATTTCCTTGACATGCTCAATGTTTATAAGCCTTTATGGCTACTGGTAAATCTACTGAATGCAATCCAATCCAAACGCTCTGCATGCTTATGATCAACTGAACACATTCAATTTTATTAAAAGTAAATTAATTGTAAATACATTTTTTTAAAATTTTTCTTTCATGCCTAGCAAGTATTCACAGTTTATAATACAAACTATCCAAACTTTCAAATTTTCTGTAGCTCTAACCACTGTGGAGTGGAAACAGAATTAGATGAGTTAACATTTTTACTTTCTCTATACTCACTATGTACATAGTGTATAGAGAATGTATTGCACTCCACCAAAAAATTCGATACCGAGATTTCACTGGAAATATATGTTTTAGGGTCCCCTGTAACCAAAAAAAGCATTTTCACAAAAAGGTCCATGTGTGTGTGTGTGTGTGTGTGTGTGTGTGTGTGTGTCCGTGTGTCTGTGAACACGATAACTCAAAAACGAAAAGTCAGTAAAATACCAAATTTGGTATTTAAGTTTAGTATCTTCCAGGGATGCAACACAAAGATTTTGAGAAAAATCCCCCCACCCCCAACTACCCTTTACGTGGAATTCTTTCGAAAATTTTGATTTTCTGAAAAATGGCTCTAACGATTTTGATTAAAATTTTGTATATTAAAGATATTTATCTGTCAAATGAAATATATATCTTGAATTTTCTGGGAATAGCCTCTAAAGACTACTTTATTCTGGATGGATTTTTCATAGCTACTAAACCGTAAGAGATGGACAAAATCCTACTGCACAAAAAAGTAGAGCACATTAAAACACACAATTTATGTTATATACATTTTTTTCGTGGAGTTGATCATTTTTGAGATATTGCTTTTTCTTGGTTTCAGTTTTGAAAAACTTATACTTTCTCACACAGGAATTTGCCAACTCCTATCCATACAAACAAAGGAACATCAGTCACATAGCAACCAGCTTTTGGTTTTCACTTTAACCTATGGTACTCCCTTATTTCGCTCCTACTTACAAGGAAGCAAGTAATAAAACTATTTCTGCTAATTTTTTCTGATTAGCATAAAGTAAATAGAAGTATAAGCTTTTTAAGAATAATATGTTGTAGGGATATAGAGAAAGTCATGTGAATGGTACACATCAGATTTTTTATACAAGCATATGAATAAGCTTGGGATAAAATACAGAGAAATATTCCATACTCACTTGTGAAACATCTGAAGGGAGTGCTGTTCTGAATACTGTCCAACTGCCTGCTGCTGAATCTTCAGTTGTTATCTGGTGGGGTCTGAGCCAGTGCGTGACAGTGCGACTCAAGAATGGACCACTCTGAACACGGCCAGAAGAGGGGCACTTCTTATTGAAATACAGTGAGCTTGGTGCTGGAAGAAATGAATCATCCACAAACAGTTCTTTATGTGCAACACAAAAAGCAACTATGTCCCGCCAGGTTTTCTGAGCTGTATGCTCTTCAGCACGTCGTAATTCATCAGCCAATTCACTTTCACGCCTGATAGCTGAATCTGTTCGGGTCACAATCATGCCATTTGCTCCTCGTCGAGCAAAACTACATCCACTGCAAAAATGTGCAGATGTTGAATTAGCATGTGTACATCGTATGCACTTCCATGTTTCAGAGTTGTTTGCTTCAGGTTTTTCTAAAGCACAGGCTCTGCACTTTGTATCAGTGAGAGGATTTTTTAATGTGCACTGCATGCAAGACCACATACTTGGAGAGGACGGGAATACCCTTATGCTCTCACTTCTCCTTGATCCTCCACATGTAACACAATTGCTGCTGCTTGAGCAATTTCTCACTGTGCAGTTCTGACATGTCCAGCTATTAGTACCAGCCTTAGAACTGCCACAGGAACATCTTTCATTATTTACTGGATTCTTCACACCACAATTGCTGCAAGTCCAGGATGAATAAACCCGGATTCCACCCACATTACTGTCCCTAGGTGAGCTACATGCTTTGCAGGTTACGGTACCAGCTTCATTTTTCAAGGTGCATCTATTGCAGTTCCAGGAAATTTGATTGTTACAATTTCCACAGAGCTGACATCTTTCAGAACTCAGATAGTTTCGGGCCTTGCACTGGGAACACACCCACTCAGAGGGAGATAACGGCCTTCGTCGAGAATCTGCCTGCCCCATTCCTCCAGATGTACTTGCCTGTAATGAAATTATACAACATTATCGAGGTGTTGGAACACCAAGCTGAACTTACTCTCCTATCAAGTGCATCAAAACTTTCCACAACAATACGAGGACCTTCCAGAAAGTGACACACCATTTCGTATAACTAAATAATAACAAAAATTATCAATACAAAATTTTATTTTCAAATTACAGTACCTTACTCTATTTTTCATTATAATCCCCATTCTGTAAAAACATTTAGTGTCCATGGCACCAGTTGTTCAATGCCGATGTTACAGTACCTTACTCTATTTCTCATTATAATCCCCGTTCTGTAAAGACATTTAGTGTCCATGGCACCAGTTGTTCAATGCCGATGTTACACTTTTCTACTGCCAAAGAACTTATTCATTTTTTTGAATGCACAAAATGTTCGGCCAATCAAATAGCACAAGTGTATGGTGATAATGCAATGAACAAATCTTCAGTGAGGAAATGGCGCATAATTTACGAGTACCTACTCAGGGATGAACCAATGTGTACAATATTAACCAGAGTGGAAGTTCATCAATCGTTATGGAGGTCTTGAAAGCAAATGTTGATAAAAGAATTAAGAAAATCTGGAGTTTCACTTTGGACACTATACATGACTTTATGGATGGAAAATATTTCCCAACTAATGAAGACCTCAAAGTGGCAGTGACATCTTGATTCATATCTTTAGCGGTGGAAGAGTATAACATCTGCATTAAAAAACTGGTAGCACGTGACAATAAATACCTTAATAGCGATGATGATTACATTGAGAAATAGAGTAAGGTAGTAAATAATGTTTTGTGCTGATAACTTTTGTTACTGTTTACTTATGCCAAATCGTGTGGATGGTCCTCGTAGAATACCTCATCAGTGTTAACTCCTGATTTGGTTATAGCAACTCCTACATGCTGAGTGGCCTTTCTTTTTCTTACCCTTATTCCTGGTCTTTTGTTGCATACAGAGTACTGGTAGCCTGAGGAACATTAAAGCACTATTCAAAACTAATCAATGCCCTCTACTAAAAAATAAAGAAATGAAAACATTTTAATCTGTTTTAGTAGGAAAAATGCTTCAATATTTTATTGGAATGAAATGCTTATACATAAGTACACATTCAAAAGACCTTTATTGCTTTAAAAATCCTGAATATGAAGTAAAATGGAACAGAAAGTTAATATATACAATAGTAGCTTTTTGGTGAAAAAAAATTGTATGCCCTTTATTTTAATGCAATTTAATTGATTTAGAACTGGAATAATAGTGTAATAAAGTGTGTAGAAGATAATTAAGAATAGGTATGTAAAAGTGATACAAAAATATTTAGGTTTTACATTTCTTTCTTTCTAACCACAGAGAAATTGTTAATGCTTGGCACATCTCTCTATAAATGTCTAGCTTGTTTTATTAACATTATATTACAAATCCTGATTAATTTTTAAAAATTTATGTAGCCTATAGTTTTCACAAACCACATTAAATGTGGTATAAATTTTATATCAACATAGTTTTACCTTCAAAGTTTGACTGCCCCCACATTATACCTTATAAATAATGATCATGATCAACATTTTAATTATGAATTTTCTCCCAGGTTTCTAATTTGTAGCTGTTTATTATTGGTTTCAAAATGTTATGCCGGGTTTGAGGTCAGAAATAATGTGCTGCTGCTGATTTCTCTAACTGTTTTTGGTATAAATATCTCATACGTTGTTTTAGTCTTGTTTCGAGATTTCTTTTGGTTCTGCCTGTGTATACAAGATTGTGCTACATTCACAATGAAATGCAAGCGCAAGAATTTGGACTCCTGTTATTTAATGTAAGCATTCACATAGAAACACACAAGATGCAACACAATGCAATGCAACACAAGAGTTTGCAAACTGCGTGCAGAGAGGAGGAATTCTGCTGCAAGATTTTACAAGGCCTGCTGTACATGCATGCTCTTCTATTTGGCCGTGCCATGCCGTCTCTAATTTCCCTCAAGAGGTTATAACAGTCTCCTTGTGAATCTTTCTTTGATTTAATTAATGTAATTATCATCTGTGTCGATTTCTTGGTTCTCATAAATCGAAGACGCAGAGAGCAAATTCTTAGTTCATTAAATGTGTAGCTTTACCACTTTCTCTAGGCTCGTACTATTTTCAAAAAAAAAAAAATTTGAATGAGAAATTATTGTGACATCACTGTCACGAGCATCAGTTGTTAGTATGTAATTTTATAACATATTTATTTGTAAAAGATTGAGTGAATTTTTTTATGTGATATTGTTGGTTGTGTTATTCAGTTTGTAACTTGCGGAACACTTGGAAGATATTTGCATGTAACTAACAGATCCAGAAACCTGTGCTACTTACGCTACGTTAAGTCTGCTCTTGCATCTCATTATAAACATTGCAATCTATTTGGTATATTCCAGCTAACTTTTCTCTAGGGATGTCTTTAGTTTTATTACACAGCAACCTCATGGTGACTGAGGAGCTAAGGTGATGTTTTGCTTTTTGACTCTTTTTTTGGAATTTGTGGTGTGCCCAGGGGTGGTAAGTGAACATCACCCCACTACCAGCTTCCCCCGGACAGGAAACAAAAGCAGCACAATCAGTTGGAAAATTGTCGAGGATGATTGGAACAACACACGCTGTTCCTGAAATGTGTCCAGGTGTTTTTTCAGTAATGTTGTGTTAGCAATTGCCAACTCACTTATTATATGACTACACATCACAGTTATTAGCTTCTATTCCCTCAAATTAGTGCACTCTTAAGCTTCATTATATTAGGTATTTACCAAGAACATGTTTCACAGAATGTTTCTCACATTTTCAACTAGAGTCAACTGTCTGAGAAACTGCAGTTGGCAGTCCCATCCTCCTGAGGAGGTGGTTTGACGAACCTATAGTTTACATTTCCTTCCATATTTCCTTCTCACACTTCTTCATGTAGAATTTTTGCCAGGTGTTTAACTGAATATGGTTCCTTATTCTTGTAACAGATGTTCTTCAATGTTGTGGTGATTTTTCCAAAACTGATAACCTACAATGCCCTTGTGTGTTTCCTTATTATACAAGTTTTTGAAATGCTTCTTTAATATGGTGTCTACTTCCCTCTTTATCATTCCTATGTAAATTTTGTTGCATTGCTTACAGTTGATGTGCTAGATACCTGATTTTTCTTCCACCGGCTTTTTGCCTATTTTATTGGAGCATTTGAACAGGTATTGAAAACAGCAGAGCACAGTGGTTTCGCAAAATATTTGGTAGACAAAAATATTTTTAAAAATGTCTAAATGCTAATTTTTGAGCCTCATTGTGTGAATTCCCATTCTTAATTTGGACAAGCCCTGTTTATTCCGCTTTTATTCTTATTTCTTAATAAATGCCTAAAGTAACATGTTGCGATGGTATTCTCATATATAAAATATTATAAATTACTACACTTTATATACAGAGAGGCCAATTTTTAGATGGAACACTATTAGTTTCGGATACATTATACAGTATTACATTTTGTAAACCACTTATATACACACATACCTAGTCTAGGCACAAGTCCTGTTACAACATTATGGAAGGAAACAAACATTTTTCTGTTTTTACTTTCTCTGTATGTAGAGTAGAATGGGGTAAAAGTTTGCACTTAAGCTTTGTCTTACATTTTCTACATTTAAAAATATTAGTAGGATAACTATTTTTTTACCTTGGCTGCTATATATCTTTCTCTTATTATTGCCATCTGAACTAACATTGAAAAGTAATAAATTCTTTATGGAAATTGAATTTTATATTTAACTGCACTTTCGAAGTTTTACCCCACCGGTGGGGCAAAAGTTTGCATGAGCTGATGAGTGACAAACAATGTACATTGCTTATTATGATGGAAAATTTTAATATTTAATTCAAGAACACAAATGATCCAGCACCTTCATAATTGGTACTTGCTTCATGCCACCATTCCTTGCACATTTTACACATTATCCAGTCTTCATCTGGAGGATCAGAGTATTCAGTTTCACAAGCTGGACAAACTATGTCCTCTGCACTATTCTGCATTTTCTTCCTTCTTGATGAAGAGGCAGCCAGGGCACCACTTCCAAGAGCCTTTAAAGAGGGATTTTGTGTCATTTTTTTTTCTTCTTTGCTTCATCCTTTTCCTTCAAAATAGCCTGTAATGATTTCAGACCTGTGACCCCTTTTCCTCTATTGCGTTGGTTCATTTCTCTTAAAAAGAGGCCTGAATTCAGCTGGAGATACTGCAGAAATGTTGTTTTTAGAGAAACTCTGTGGATTATTTCTTTTAGGTGTTAGGAAATTATTGCTGTTAGAAGCTGATAAGGTGAAATTGAGGTGGCTCATAGAAGCCCGACCATTAATGAGCTAGAGGACAGTTGTGCAGCACCAGAGGAATCATCAAGGTCCTGGACACAAGGCAGGGATATGTTGGAGGATGAACCATGGTTTTCAAAAGACGCCTGGTCACAAATTTGCTGGTCTGTCACATTAGATGGAGCGAAATCTTCATCTGCCAATACGCCTGGATTTCTAGGGAAAATACCGCACTTCTTGAAGGCACTGACTGTCTGGCACACCTTAGATAAGCAATACCAAACAACACTGCTATCTGATATTGTGTGATGACTCTTCCAGGATTACTTATGAGCCAGTTGTTGCACTCTTGTGAAAAATAAGTCTTTAAAGAATTGAAGAAGCACCTGTCCAATGGCTGCATTTTGTGGCTGCTATGAGGTGGGATGGAGAGCAAGTTAATGTAGTTCTGTCGGCAAAATAGTATAGCATCTAATGATAAATGACAGGTATGGTTGTCCAAAATTAATAGAACTGGACTGTATTCTGTAGCCTGAGCATGGGTTTGAAAATGTTTGAGCCAATTGCAGCAAATGTCAGTTTGCATATCCAGTATCATTATTGAACTTGGAGGTGCACCATTCATGAGTTCTGCTTTCCCTAGTTTCCTTTTGAATATATGGGCTGGAGGAATATAATTCCCTGCAGCACTCATTGCACAGATTATTGTGCTTAGCTGTCCTTGCTCTGCCGAACTAACCTTATCCACAGATTTCTTTCCAGTGCTGGACACCACTTTAGAAACATTGTTAAGCACCGTTGAAATTCCACTTTCATACATATTAAAGATTCTTTGAAAATTTGTACTGCTGTAGCAATTCGCTCAGATTACTGAAAAATATTCCCAATTGAACTCTATTAAATTCCATTGTTCTTGCAAGAATGGTTTTTTGCGAGGTTCTGCATAAAACTCAATGCCCAATCTTTTCTTGCTAATTTCCTCTCCTTGTCAAATCCATGATTTACTGCATTTGCTTCAGCATACTAGTTTCTGCAGTGGGTGGCCAGTTCTTGTTCCTGGTGTGGCATAAATGTTGACTGGAATCTACCAAGTTGCTTAACACCAAAGGCCTAGAAAGAAGAAATATGTATGTTATCCTCATGATGTTTACTGACATTATAGAAATATACTACAAAGATATATATCCATATATTAAATTACAGCGTTACCTTCTTTAATCTCTCGCATAATGCAGTGTCTGTAATTCCTAGTTGCTGAGCTACTCGATGCTTCGAATATCAGTCTTTTAACATTCTCCTTGCTTCCTCCAACATTACTGGAGTACAAACTTTCCAGTTAGTCTTTATTGTAAAGTTTATGAAAGCAAAAGGAAATACAATGTGAATTACAGATTAATAACTCGGGATACTCCAGAGCTAAAAAAGAATTAAGAGGTAACATAATAAGAGCTCCAGTATACAAATTCCCGATGGTAAGATGTTCATTATGCAGCTGTGGAATTAAGATTTATGCAACCATGCTTTAATGAATTTTCAAAACATATTCCTTGCTTTGATTTATAATTTATATTTAACTATTGAAATATTTCATTAATTTTTATTTTTTCGGTGAGCCCACACTGTTTTAACGTTCACTGAAATTTAAAATTAACCGGGGTAAAAGTTCGCGCTGCAAAGTTTTACCCCACCACACTGTGCAAGCTTTTACCCCAACTGACCAGTCTGCCCTTTATGGATAGTGGTGCCATCTAACGATAGAATTTCCACAATGTAATAGAATCAGAACGTACTTCATACACAAGAGTATCTAGTGCTATACTTCACACTCTGTTCATCTTAGTATACAATAATGAAACTACGTTTGCAAAGAACCCATTTTTTACATCAGAAGAGAGAAAAAAGAAACTTACCTCATGATGGACGCAATTTTAGTCAGACGCACTAACAACACAACATAGTCAGCAAGCCTCATGACACTACTCTACTATGTACATAGTGTATAGAGAAGGTATTGTATTGCACCCAAAAATTTGATACCGAGATTTCACCGGAAATATACTTATTCAGACCCCCTGAATCCAAAAAAAGCATTTTTAGACAAATGCCCCAATGTGTGTGTGTCTGTCAGTGTGTGCGTGCGTGTGTGCGTGCATTCGTGCAGCATAGCTCCAAAACAAAAGGTCTTTTAAATATCAAACTTGGTATTTAGGTTCAGTATTTTCCAGGATGCAACATGAAGATTTTCAAGAAAATCCCCAACTACCCTTAACAAATAAAAAATTTTGATTTTTTCAAAAATAGCTCTAATGATTTTGATTAAAATTTTGTACATTAAAGATATTTATATGACAAATAAAATGTACCTATATCTTGAATTTTCTGACAATAGCCTCTGAAGACCTATTTAATCTGGATGAATTTTGCATATCTGGTAAACTGTAAGAGATAGATAAAAGTTACTTAACAAAAAATGTAGAGCTTGTTAAAACACACAATTTATAATAAGAACTAAAGCTTTCCTGGCGACGTGTTAATTCAAAATCTTCTCGGGCTTCTAGCCAGGTGTTTTCACCTGGCTAGAAGCCCGAGAATATTTTGAATTAACACAATTTATGTTATATACATTTTTTTTTTTTTCTGCATTTGAGATATTCCTTGTTTCAGTTTCAGTTTTAAAACACTTATGATTTTCTCAGACAGGAACTTGTCTACTCCTGGCCACGCAAAGAAATGGATTTCAATCCCATAGCAACCACATTTTAAAACATTTGACAGTCAGTTTAGCCTAAGTAATAAAACCATTTTTGCTAATGTTTATCTCAATTAGCATGAAGTAGATAGAAGAATAAGTTTATTAAGAAGATGTAGAAAAAGTCATGTGAATGGAACACATCAGATTTTTTTTAAAAGTGATTCCGTTTTGTTCCAATTTAGGAATAATTCTATCAGGCCACTCATCAATAGCATCACAAACTGTCTTTGGAGAAATCCATATTGAGAGAGTCCATGTTAGGGTGCATTTTCTTACAAGCAACATTTTCACATATTGAGCTCAGCCTCAAGCTCCTGAGACTGCTAGTGAGCTAATATTCATATTATCATCGTCATCATCATCATCATCATCATCATTGTCATCATCATCATCATCATCATCATTGTCATCATCGTCATCATCATCATCATTGTCATCATCATCATCATCATTGTCATCATCGTCATCATCATTGTCATCATCATCATCATCATTGTCATCATCATCATCATCATTGTCATCATCATCATCATCATCATTGTCATCATCATCATCATCATTGTCATCATCGTCATCATCATCATCTTTATTCACCATTTAGATCCGGTACAAAGATATGGGCTTTGTCAAAGCTTATAAAACTAAAAACTTACAAACTAAAGTACTTATACAAAAGGCATTACATTAATTATTTACATAAGAGAAAGTTATAGGAAGCACAGTAGAGAAACTAATCTAAATATTCTTCCACTGAATAAAAGCAGCCTTCCATTAAAAATGTTCTTAGGACCAATTTGTACCTCTTTTCCAAAGTTCTATTTTTAATGTTATCTGGCAATTTGTTGCATAATAATACTGTGTTATGTTCAAAACTATGTGTAAATAAGGTTGTACGAAAGTTCTGAGATACACAAAAGCTAAACTGGATAAAACCACTTTGACTGCTGCAGCTTTTCAAAGTACTCACCACTACACTGTATGCAATTTCTCATTCTCTCAAACCACTTTTGAAAGTGTTCCTGCCACTCATTTTCATGTAAGTGTAAAAGTTCACTTTTGATTGCTGCAACAGCTTCTTCAGGGCTCAAAACCTCGTTCCACGCATACGACTTCGCTGTGGGGAACAAAAAGAAGTCACATGGAGCCAAATCTGGACTGTAAGCCAGGAACTGGAACCTCCAGAAACTGGACCGTTGCATTGGCTGTGAGCGTAGAGAAGTTACCATGGTGGAGCAGGATTCCTCGCAGTCCTGTTCTTGGCGGCAACTCATGAAACTTCTCAAAAACGTGTGGTAAGCAAACTGTTGTGTACCGTGCGCAGTAACTGTCTTTTGTTCCTCAAGTGGAATAGCAGCCACATGATGAGATTTAGAGAAGAAAGTGGCCAACATTTTCTTCCCGACGCTGCGTGGCTGCTTCACTTTCACACAGCCAATTGCCGCTTAGTGTCAGGGTCAAACTGGTACACTGAGTTTCATTACCAGTGACAATGTCAAGAATCCGCCAAGGATTGCCTCCATCGAATCTGGTCAGCATTTCTTTACACCATTCAACACGAGTGAGCTTTTGCAGATTGGTTAAATTGTGGGCCATCTAACAGGATGACACCTTCCTAATGCGAAGATAGTCATGTAATATTTTTTAAACTGCTGGCGATGCAATCTGCATACTTGCCTCAATTTCCTTAAAAGTCACACGACTGTTTTCATGGACCATTCTTTCCACAACAGCTACGTTTTCTTCAGTCACTGCCATAGACAGACAACCACTCCTAACCTCGTCTTTTAATGAAGTTCAGCCTCTTTTAAACTCCTGAAACCATCAAAAACTGTGGCACGGTACAAGGCAAGGTCCCCACAAGCATGTTGTAAGTGCTCAAGACATATGAGCCCCAAAATCGTTGCACGAAAGTGCTCTCTTTCCACCTCCAAGCTGGCAAGCAACTGACACCACACTTGACCTTGCGCTGTAGACTGCGATGGGAGACGGAGGATGCAAACTGATACAGGTTTACACTCACAAAGAATGTGGCTATTCAATGGTGCAATCTATTTAAATTGATCAGCTTTAGTTTATGTGTATCTCAAAACTTTCACAGTGGCCCTCGTATTGTGGTAGATCTACTTTACCTCTTGTATTGTGAGTATGTGCTTGTGAATTTGTTTTGAATTGAGAGATCCAAGATCTTGTCAGGACAAAGATTTCATAGATATAAACACAGGAGAATGGAAGTATTTTTACAATTTTATAATATGGTTTACAACTGATGGAAGAACAGATATTTACAATGTAGCACAGCACTCTTTTCTGCAATCTAAATATATTTTTATTACATCTTTTGCATTCCACCCAGTTAGTATTCCAGAAGTCATTACAGAATAGAAGAAAGTAAAATGTATAATTCTCAATACTTTGTATTTACAGATTCTCTCATATATTTAATAAAGAAAGTAATTTTACTTAGTTTCAATGAGAGTTGTTCAATTTGTTTTTCCTATTTTACATATTCATCTAACCATATTCCTAGAAGTTTAGTATTTGGCACCTAGAGAAGCGGTTTGTTGCTTAAATATAAATTTGGAAGTTGTGCAGAGTTCTTTAATTTATGGTGAAATCCTATAGCAACCAATTTATCATCAATAATTTTTAGTTTATTCATTTGGAATCAATTGACAACCTTGTTATTAAAGTCAGTAATGTGGTTTGATAGATCATTTATATCCTAGTGTCATCAGCAAAAAGTGTTAGCAGCATCTTGAATAGCAATAACATATGGAACATTTTCAAGTCAAGTGGATCTTGAGTTGGTGTAGAATTTTGCTGGAAGGTTCAGTACCCATTCTTGAGTAAGGAGAGTTGTTTCACACTGGCTGTTATCTTTAAGCCCTTTTGGCATAAATGTAGCTTTGTGACACCATCTTAGTTTACTCCCCACCACATCATCATTGGTGCAGGATGGGGGCCCTTTTGGATCTTTGGAAACCTCTTATGAGCTTCATCAAAAGTCTGGCATTCATTCTAACGGTTGTGAACACTTTTCATCTGTAAAAAGAATTTTTCAGTGTCTGTTGTTAGCATAATGTTCAAGTAGGCATTTGCCTTTCAGTTCTCTCTGCTACGCAAGCCGTGGGTTACAGAACACTGGTGATAAGCTTTCATACCAAGGTTTTATCTGAGCAATCTGGACATTGATCTCTTGGAGATGTAAATTCCATGATGCATCAACCAACTGCCTTATGTTAAAAGCAAGAAAATTGAAATTTTCAGGTTTTCAGGGAAAAGAAAAGTCTGTTTAACTCTTTCATACTAGCTGTTTGGGATTGGTTATTCTTACATCTATATTGGGACATTCCTGCTTCACTCAACACTATAAATACATTTTCTTAAGACTTCTGGTTTTGAAACTTGACTCAATCTGTTTTAACAAAAAAAGAAAGAAAAATATAAAAATAAAAACAACAAAAAAGAAAGAAAAACATAAAAATAAAAAACTTAACAAAACAGAAAAAAAAGAAACAAAACTCTTTAAAAATTTGGAACATCTTCATTATAAATATTTATTTCACTTGTTTTTTGATAATTATTTAAAAATTGCAGCTATTATCCATATTTGAATTTGTGACATTTTCAGAGAGTATAAAATTATTTTTGCAGCAAACTGAGCTCAGCAAAAATTGCTAACAAAAATAGATGTGTAATAAAATACAAATAACATACACTCTGAAAGCATTTGCTAATATAATTGACAAAAACTAATATTCAGCATTATAGATCTAAAAACACATTTGTACACGCATACAATACAAACCATTGCTAGGCACACTGAAATTTCGCAAACATTTAAAAATGTCTTAAATGCCGGAAGATATGCAAACGAAGGCAAATTTGATTAATTTAAATGTGTTTTAGGACACCAACTACTCGCGAAAGTTATCGTATATAGTGAAAAGATGACACATTCAAGCCATTATCCAACTTTGGTTAGCATTTGTCGTAATACGTACTGTGCTAGTCTTGTTAGCAATCTTGTCCGCGTTCAGCTGCAAACTGTAGTACCGGCAGACCAGGAGCTGATATCCGGTATACGCTACGCACGCAATGCATTCTTTTACTTCCGTAAACGTCTCTTATAAGCCTTCCTGGTTCCTGTTGACCATGGGTTCAGTTCCTTTTAGTAGCAGTAGCATATGCACGTAAGTTTGTAAGAATATCGTTCAGCATGCCACCGAAAGTGAGCCTAGAAGAGCGAATAAAGCAGTTCTTGCAGGATGGAATGAAGAGGTCGGGAGAGTTTTTGCTATAAAAGAATTCCATGGGAAACTTCTGGCTAGCACATTGCTGGCCAGAAAGACGCGGATGCAGCAAAAGCGAAAATTAACAGTGTTCGAGACGGCTGAATGTTCAAAAGGAGCAAAGGATACTAATTTCCAGTATTTCTGCATGTATCTACTTCATTCCTGTGATAAGAACCTTTTTTTTTTTTTTTTTTTTTTTTTTTTTTTTTTTTTTTTTTTTTTTTTTTGTTGCTTCGAGTTTGAAACATGGGTATAAAGAGGTAAAGGGATATTTTACCTATATAATATAAATGCCAGTTTGCTTACTTTTAAGGCACATATTTTCTGACTTCAGAAAATCATTTGCAATAGGTATAGGTTTATGGTGCAATATTTTATGTTTTTTGCACTGTTTTTCTTTACTCGCGTAAACCTACTTATTTTGTTCAGTTATAATGTGTCATTTATAACATTGTCATATTTCAGATTTATTATGGTTTAAAACGCGGTATCGGACACTCGGTGTATAACACAGCATCGCTACCTTATTTTGGCGGTGATTTGTATTTCGCGAGCTACATCGCGTGCCGCCATTTTAGCGAGCCGTGCGCTTATGGACATGAGAGCGCGCTACCGTTGCATACAAATAATACACCGGTAGCGACATTGCACATTCTAGTTCAGTTTTACATTTGACTCTGCCATTGGTCGATTGACCAACATGGCTACCCATGCACAAGCAGACAAAACGTACGCAAGACTGTGTATTTCGCATTGAAAAGCAGAACAAGTTTTCAGAAAATCCATTTTTACCCCTTATTTCGATCCAGTTCATTTACATGTACCTAACCTAATGTAACCTAACCCCGAGGAAATCTCGAAACCTGTCGTTCACCTGTCACGTAGCCATATTGTCTCCGTAACCAATAGGAAAGGCTCAGCAAAGAGCCTAGTCTAAAACTGAACTAGAATCTGCTAGCTCGCACGCCGGTATGAGGCAATTGTTTTTTTCTTCTGCTTTCTTTCCATTTACCTATACCCCCACCTTTAATAGCATGGTCTTATCAACACCATTTCCCTGTGGAGCATATTGCTTGGCAGCGATTTTAACTCGTGTACTCTTTGCTATCATTGGTTTCTATTTGCCTTTAATGCTTTTTGTTAGATCTAACATTCATACTTCCAGAATCTGGGAAGATATGAAATAATCTGGGCTGGAGAGAAATTCCCCACTCTCGGCGGGGAATCGAACCCGGGAACCGCAGCACAGTACGAAAAAGCTGTTGTCCTCACGGCGACACTCATTGCTTTTAATAATAAAGGAATGAATAATCAAAAAGGCAACAAACTCACCCTAAGGTCACATATTTGATTCACGACTGGGGAGCTGAATTTTTCTTTAACCAGAATAATTTTGTGTGTGAGTGCATGCGTTTAAAAATATAAATTATTAATCCATTGTTTATAATCTACACTCAATGAGTAAGTTCACAACTTAAAAACCCCCAATATGACCATAGAAGTTAAAGGGAGCTATACAGATGAAAAATAAGGAAATAAAAGGCATTTTTATTTTAAAAAAAAAATCATAAATCTGCGGCATTTGAATCAAAAAGATATAAATCAGTGGTGCCAGTCAAGCAGGCTTTTCTGTATGCCAGAAAGAAGCAATTCCTGCAGGGATGTTTCCAATTCCTGTGGCCTAAAGATGGAATTCCTGGGTAGAAGCAGTTGAGTGGCACCGTTCTCTTTTAATTTGTTTGCTCCCCTGATTACAAAGAACCATTTACTTCTGCATCCTCCCATCTTCAAAATATAGCAGACACTGAGAATGAGATGCTTTATGTGCAAGCTCTGTAGTTTCAGTAATGAACCATTTATTGTTGAGGCTGAAAACAGATCAAAACTTGTGGCTGCAGAACAGTGCGATTCGTGGTCAGTACTTTAGGTGCACTGCTTCCTTTGTCATCGTTTTTCTGAGTCTATAAAATATAGTCGTCCCTCGCTGTGCGCGATCTCATTTTACGCGTCTTCGGTAAAGCGATTTTAAAAAATGCTTATTGTAACACTGTACAAACGATATAAATAGATACCTCTGTTTAAAACACATTTTTTCATGTTTACCTTGAAATATTATCACATTCACCTTACGCGTTTTTTTTTTTTTTTTTTTTTTTTTTGTGTTACGTGATAATTCATGAGAACCAATTACTTGCGTAATGCTAGGGACACCTGTATTCGTAAATTATTTTTAATTTTAGTAGTAGTACTTACCAGTTTACTGGTATGTTAGCTGCAATCGATGAGATTTCTTCAGAAATAGTTCCATTACAGCTTGCGTGAAATTCTCATGAACATCCTTCCGAAGTGTACAGAGTACCTGACTGCTTTTCTATGGACATCATTGACAGAGAGGATAATCTTTCTTGGCCCATTGTAGACCTACAGGGAGATTTCACTCGATTTAAAGTGGAAAATAACCATTCAACCGAAGCTGTAGTTGCTGGTACAGTAAGAATTAGACAAGCTAATTTGCAAACTTCAGGCATAGCTCACACCAAATCTCTTTCGTTCATAATTTTCCCTGTTTCACCAACTGACTTTCCTTCAAAATCTTTATCTCCAGAAGAGCAAACAACACTAACTTCATTTTTCTGACGTTCCAAATCAAAATTTGAGCCATAGATGTCCAACAATTTTGAGAAATGGTGATCAGGAATAGACGTTTTGTAATTCTTGAATTTTGAGTAATCAAGGAGAGCAAGGAAATGTAAAATATCGTAGTCGGAAAACCTATTTTGTTTTTTATAGAGCACATTATCCAAAATTTCATAGAATATCCTCCTGAGCATAGCTTCATTAACTTCACTTGGTTCATTGTTCTTCCTTTTCTTTTGTGCATGTTCATTTATCATTTCAGTAGAAATGCTTCACCAAATATTTTGGAACCCTTCTCTTCTTAGCTCTTCTAAAGTGTTTTAGTATGGGTTACTTTTGAATGACAATATGCAATATCCATAGACTTGTCTTGTAATATGTCGGTATTAACAAATTTTGCCGAAAATGTTTTGACGAGGAAGACAGTATCCAACCGAGTCAAAAAATAAAGAAAACCTTGTGCTTTAACCAATGTATCAGGTTCCCAATCAACATTGTTTTCTGGTTCTGTCATGAATTCAAAGAATAAAATCAGGTTGTCTCGTTGCCCTTGGCGTGAATTGAAGTTCCAGAGTATTGGAGCCACTTTTGGTAACTTTTTATTCATAAAAGCACGCAAAGTTTCCGTTCTTTTAGTGGAATGATTAAATAAATTAGGGAGCCCTGATAGAGTTTGAAAAAAATTCTGCACTACACATAGCTGCCTGTTACAGAACCAAATTCAGAATGTGACAGTAGCAGTGAACAAATAATGCCCGTGGAAATACCTCTTTTACTTTAGTTTAAAGACCACCTAATTGGACAGACATTACGGCCGCACCATCACATGTCTGAGCGACAAGTCTCTTACAAATATTAAATTCTTTAACTCTTGTAAGCACATTGTAAAGTGTCTCCGCAGATCTTTTGCACTGATGTCTGTAAAGCCCATGATCCTTTCTTGAACTTCCCCCGATTTGTCCACATAGCGTAAAATGGTAGAGAGTTGGGATTTGTTCACCATGTCTGAGCACTCGTCTAGAGGAATAGCCACAAAATTAGCGGATGCAAGTTCTTTTGTTACACACTTAACCAAAACACTCCTAACTGCTTCAATTAAATAATTCTGAATGTATGCCGAAGTGCCCCGGAAAATTGTAGCATTCTTTAAATGATCATTTAAAAGTTGATCATACATATTGAGCAAATCCAATATTTCTACGTAATTACCTCTATTAAAGAAACTTTCTGACTCGTGTCCTCTAAAAGCTAATTCCTGTTTTCCTAAGTGACAAACAACATCAACGAATCTATTGAATACTTCTCTGTTCTTTTTTACAATTTCATTATGCTTTGAAATTTGTAATGCTTTCTGAACATTTAGCTGCAGGTCTCTTTGTGTATTGTCAAAATTACAAAGAGTGAATGCACAAAATATGTCATTTTTTGGTTTTTCATGCTTACTTAATGAAGCAGTTAGAGACACTATATTGTCGAATCCTTCTTGAGACCATGTGGTACTGCTGCTTTTGTCGTTACTAAAAAGAAGAAAAGGCCAGCAATAGAGTTTGTTTAATTTGCGGCAACCAGTTAACCATTTGTACCTAGAACAATTGCTAATGAGAATTGTCTGTTATACTTCGTTTTGTGTCTAGACATTTTGCAATCAGACCTGGTAGTTCGGAGTGTTTTTTATTTTAAGTTTTTCAGAAAAGTCAAAATTCCTAAATCCAGTCTTTAACACACGTTCTACTACACAGTCACAAGAACCACTAGCTTCAGTGACACTTACATTGGTCATTTTCACAAAAACTTACACGCAAAACAACACTTATACAGACTAAAAGCGATTGTCAATCGCAAAATTTAGCGGTACGTTTCGACAGCTAACGGCTGGCAATTTAACTTCCTTTCCCCTCGCCTCTCTAGTGGAGTGCGATGAAGTAGATGAGCGCGCACACAGTACTCGCCTTGCCTAGAGCGGAGAATGCTGGGAGCATGGTTATCGTTTTAACTTGCGGTGAGGTACATAGAGGTATGTTTAACCGCACAAACTTGCGATCATTTCGTATTTAGTTGAGGTGACATACAAAAAAATTCTGATTATTTTGCATGTTTATTGAGAGTTGTTTTGAACCCTCTCCAGCTTAGTACACCGGCGGTGTATGCGGTGTCTAGGAGAATTCACCACTGCTGCAGAAGTATATCCGAAGCTACAGAATTTGAAAAAACGTTTGCAGGTGGTTTGAGTAAAAGGGTTCAGAAAGAGCTTGATGTCTTGAAAGGCAATCTTAGGGGAGGAAATAACAATTGCAGCAGGCCATTTGCGCACTAAGCTGGACAGTCTTATGTTGTACGTTTCTGGAGGCTGTGGCTGCACTCTTCTACAAGCAGAATTTCTTGCTACAGGAGATGAACTGAATGTCCTATTTAGTAAAATACCACCAATGAAGGGTATTCCCATTGATGGGGTGCATGTATACAGAGATCTTCAGATTATTCTGAAGAACAATGTGGATATATCAGTAGAAGATGCTCTTCAAGCAATGCATGAGGATGTTGATGGTGTATTAAGGGCACTGTGGGTTACTGTATCTAATGTGAACTGTGAAAGATCTTTTTATAACCTTTCTTGTGTGTTGACGGACCTCAGAACCAATCTCAAAATGAGAAACCTGGAGCTGCTGTCAGCTTACAATTATGACTGTAAGCCATAAAGCTTAGAGAAGTAAATTAAGATCCACAATCAATTGCAAATGGAGTGGAGGCAGCTAAACACTGGTTTTTGCTCCCCTAATCTTTTTTTTTTATTCAGGACCATGCTGTTGCCAATCTGTTATTGGCATTTTCGGCTGCACTTACTGAGTACAGAATTAAGAGTTACTTTGAGTGGAGTTGCACCCTCGTGGTCATTGGATGAAGCTGAAGAGCAAGTTTTCTTTGTCCATCAAATCGAAGTTCATTAAGTTTTCCTCAAATTTCTTAATATATTTTTTTCCCAAACATCAACTCCTTTAAGGTCTGTACCAGTTTTATGAGTCCAATTTCTTGTTCTATTTCATGGTAGGTATTTAAGAAAGTGCCACCACTGCTGATTTTTCTATTTGATTGTACTTTTTATTTCTCCAATGCTCTTTGAACCTGATGGTGAGGCTTCTGTTTGTTTTACCTAAGTAGATTTTGTAACAATCGAAATATTTAATTTTGTAAATCTCATTTTTCTTCTGCTAGGGTGTGGTCTATTTTGTTTGATTTTAAGAAATTTTTCACTGTCTCACTGTCCACTGCCCACCATTTCCTTGTTGAATCCATTATTGTGTGATTATTATATGCTGGTATTCTTCTAAATATTCATTTTTTCTCAATGGAATTTTGATTAATCTATTTATCGTACTATTACAGGCAGCTTCCTTATGTGATTTTGGATTTTGACCACATGTTTTATGTAGTCATGGTTGTGGTAAATACTGAACTCCAGTTTGTCATCATTTTTTTATGATTTTCAGGTCTAAAAAAGAAAGTGTGTTGTCCTTTACTGTTTCAATGTTGAACTGAATGGATGGCTTCTGTAAACTGAAAAATTTCAGAATATCTTCTGTGTGGTTTTGTATATTATGGCAAAAACATTGTCTACATATCAGACAGAACTTGAAAATGAAAGGAAGGCTCTTGTCAAGAGAATTTCAAAAGAAGTTGTGTATAAATTGGCAAGGGAAAGGGATAAGGGACTTCCCACGGTTAAAGCTGTCGTTTGGTTGTAGAATTCTTTGTCTATGCAAATTTGCATAAGATGGATGAGTATATCTTTAGCAGTGGTATTTGTGGATTCCGATCACTTTTTTTAGCTGTGTGAGCAGTTCATCTTTTGGAATACTAGGAAAAAGAGTATTTACGCCAAAGGATACTAGAGTGTTGGTAGGAGATAGGTGTGTAGTTTTAGTTTTCTTCAAAAAGTTTCTCAGGCAGCATGTTTCAAAGATGGTAATGACTGCACACATTTTAATAGCCAACTCGCAAGATTGTATGTGGGGGTGTTGATGTTGATGATGGGTCTCATGCACTTGCTGGGTTTGTGCATTTCTGGTAGGCCGTATATTAGTGTGAATGTTTTATCTGGAATGTTTTATTTAACTTTTTATAACCTTTTAAAGTTAGGCACCATAAATGACATTTACATCACCTAAGTAAAGAAAGGTATGGACAGGAAAGAAAATGAAATGACCCCCTAGGCATAACTGTCTCAATAAACATTTATTCAAGATTGGTATAGTCCTCTGTGTCTTTTCTGTACACTTAAAGAAGATATGGATGGAAACCACCTACTGCACTGCCAAACCTTTAGTCAACACGATAACATAACATCAAAATACTGGAATGCAAGAGAGCAAATGGCTTCATTGCCAACTGTTCAACATTAGATACCAACCAACCAACCAACCAATCAACCATATTAGTGCCAATTTGAGATTATCCATTTTGATTGTGTGTTGTTTATTGATGGGTAGGATTTTATAGTTCATAAGACATTCATTTACTGATTTAATGTACTTTTGGGTTTGGTCTGCTGGGATTTTAGTGTATTCCTTCTCCTTTAGTAATAATTCTAATTTCTCCTATCTGGACTTCAAGAGCTACTATGTTTGCATTAGCTTTTTATATTCGATTATTAAACAAATTAATTGTGTGTTCATGATATTTTTGTAGGTAATCATCATTTTGGAATAACATTAAAAATATCTAAAATATTTCCTGCAAATTTTATTTCTATATGACCATTTGTATCCAAGAATTTTCCTTTCCCACCCAAGAATTTCACCTTATCAATCAAGAATTTTTACTCTTATTACTCAAGAATTTAGCAGCATTTTATTCAAGAAATTTGAGAGTCCCTAATTATAAATAACAGTTATCATACATAACTAAAAATAGCATTCAGCATTTAGATTTTTCAAATTTTCTGTTTATTCCTTCTCTTCAACAATAAATAGGTCATAATATTGTTTCATCATAGAAACCCTTGGATTCTGAGGATACATATTTCACTATTTTTTATATCTTCCATCTTTTTCTTTGCAAGGGAACTTAGCTGACAGGATGTGCTAGTTTTAATATTCCAATGATAATGTTGCATATTTTTCTCAATTGAAATGTGTTATCCAGAATGTCATCAATGAAGAGAAGGACAACCAATTTTCCAAGAGAAAGATTTCAGAATTCCTTGAAACTGATTGGTGTGAACATTATTTCCTTGTGGTGAGGTTTGCAATAACATAGCAGGCTTTCTGTGATACTTTGGCAACACTGACCAAAATCTAGTATGTCATGGGTATCAGCATATTTTAATCACGTTTGTTTTTCTATTTGTTGTTAGTTCAAGCTACTTGAAATAGATTCCCTCAACTATTTTTGTTCTTTATTTGAGAGCCCCAAAATCCCTGTCACAAGGTGCAAAAAGTGTGCTCCTTCAGAAAATCTGTAGATTAGATTCTTCAGCTTTCAATGGTGTAGTACCCAAACATTTTGCTGATTTTCAGCTTCTTAAAGGGTCTGAAAAACAGGTGATGAATTTTCAACTCCATGGAAGGCCATCATAGCAATAAGATTTTCATAATCTTCTCCATCCATGACTAAACCTTTTACTAGCATGTTATTAGCTGCACAATATATAAGGAAGAATTTAATAGCAGGCATGTTATCTGATCATCCAAACCCCTGGTATAGAATCCCTATCAGAAATCTGCAACAGAATACATGACCAGCTTATATAAAATCTAATTAGTATTTTTATTAGTGTGTATTCCTCCACAGGCTATGAGCTGCATCTATCAAACAATTTTTTATTTCTTTCAATTTCCAGGTATCCTATATGTGATATTAATTTGTTGAGTTGGTTTTTTAACACTAAGTCACTTACATTCTTATTATGAGGGACTAGTTTCGGAAGTCTCTGCTTCCATTTTCACAATTTGTGCATTTAATTTGATATATTCATGATGCACAAATTGTGAAAAGTTCTACATAGGACAAACAAAAAGAAGTTTAAAAATCAGATCCAAAGAGCACTTTAGAAACCTAAAATTGAAACAAGAAGATAAATCAGCAGTAGCATTTCACTCCTGGAAAGAAAACCATAACCTAGATCCAAATCCAAAATTGCTAAAAACCATGTCAGGACATATAGAACTCACAACCTGGGGAAAAAAATCCTCATATGGAAAAACAAAGATCGGCTAATAAACTTTGAAATCCTGTCAGTAGACAGCTTAGTTAAAAAGTTCATTATTTTGCCACCAGAGAAGAGAACACAAGCAAACACAACCAGCAACGACAGTTGGACCCGTGAGGTTAAAAATGGAAGCATAGGCTTCCGAAACTAGTTCCTCATAATAAGAATGTAAGTGATGTAGTTAAAAACCAACTCAACAAACTAATATCACATATAATTTGACCGTTACTGTTATTAAATTCCTCCAAACATCAATCCAGGTATCCTCTTTTTTGTTAGTAATATTTTCTGGTAAATTATTGTATAATATTGCTCCTTTATTCTTAATCTGCATACTGTATTACTGTTGTCATTCAGTTTATAAATGGTGTGTATAAGTATGAAACAAATCCAATTGTTTCTACTATTTGCCTCTTTTCTACCCTAATAATGGTTTTTCTTATATTTCTTTCAATTTGGCAGCTTAAACTCCATGCAGTGATTTTTGCCTCTCTCCTTCTCTCTGGAAAACCTTTATTTAGTGATGCTACTTACGTTTTTGCTTTGACGATCACTTGTTATAGTATGGCTTTAGTTTTGTGAACAAAAATCTAACACTAGGTATTCTGGCTCTTTATTTATACATATTACACTTTTACTCACAAGAAATTTCTGTAATGATGGAGAAGTTTTTGAAGCCTGAGAAATTCAATCTAAGTTTAGATTCTCTAACAACCAGCACTGATTGGACACATCTGAAAACTTCTTAGCTGCTTCTCCAGAGCCTTTAACAGACACTGATAGATGGGAGATAATCTCAAACTTTCTTTTGTTCAAAGTTTACAAATTGACAGCTGAATGCACAGCTCACAAAAACATGGTGAAAGCTCTAAAATCCTGCACATATGAAGACCAAAGGTGACATTCATAAACAACGGAGGAGATAGTGTTGAGCTGCATGTTCAAGCATTGAAGTTATTAAGTAAAGACTGTAGCTTCAAAGCAGTTTCTGCAGAGGAGCATGAAAATCAGTACATTGGTGATACATTTATCAATGGTTTACTCTCACCTCAAATCCATCAGCAGCTGTTAGAACAAATGAAAATGCTGGCCCTTGATGGTGCACATCTTGAAATGACAGCAAAGCAAGCTGAAGGGTATTCTCAAATTAATGGCAATTATTCTTGTACAAGTGTAGATGAAAAATGCTTGTTCTGGATACTGCAGAAGGAATGATTGCAGCAATGTGTGTGCTGAGACGCAACCAGAGAAAGGCAGTAAATGTTTCTTTTGTGGATTTGATTACGCCCAGCTGCCAAATCGCAATCTGAGTCACTGTGCTCAGATATGTCAAAAATCTAAGAAGAACCCAAGAAAGTCCAAACCTGTCAAAGCAGCCATCCTTGCTCCATTGAACAAAGGATTTTTATTCCAGTTGAGTTCAGCTGTTACCTTGGGAACTAACCGTTAACAGAATACCTTGTTGTTGCCTGATTGACACAGGAAGTTTAGATAGCTTCATTAGAATGGCTTTTATCAGTAAGTTTAATACGAGGAACGTTCAATAAGTAATGCAACACATATTTTTCTTGGCCAATTTTGGTAGAAATAAATTTAAACTTTGTGACATCTTTAAATATTCCTGCTTCACTTCATACAGTTTCATTAATTTCTGCTCGGTGGCAGCACTATAACTAGCTTTCAAAATGGCATCTGTAACGGAGGTGCATTCCAAGCAGAGTTATTGAGTTTTTTTTGGAAGAAAACCAGAGGATCACAGTTATTCATAGGCACTTGCAGAATGTCTACGGAGATCTGGTAGTGGGCAAAAGCATGGTGAGTTGTTGGGCGAGGTGTCTGTCATCACAACAAGGTGGGGCAAACCTTTCTGATCTCCTGCACACAGCTGTGACTCCTGCAATATTGGAATGCGAGGACTCTCTTATTCAAGGTGTTCCACGGATCACAATCAAACACTTCGCTGCTCAACTTGGCATTTCTGTTGGTAATGCTGACACATTGTCCACCGGTCGCTGGGTTCCTCAACACCCATAAGATCACAGAAGGGCCATGTGTGCGGAATTGCTTGCTCGTTATGAGACTGAGGGTGACAATTTTTTGTCAAATATTGTCACACGTGCTGAGACATGGTTTCATCACTTCGAACCCAAAACTAAACGGCAATCCATGGAGTGGCACCACACCAACTGTCCTTCAAAGAAAAAGTTCAAAGCTGTACTCTCAGCTGGCTACGGTTTTCTGGGACTCTGAAGAGGTTATTCTGTTCAATGTCGTCCCTCAACTGTGAAGTGTATTGTGCTACTCTATGGATATTGAAGAAACAACTTCAGCATGTTTGTAACCACAAAAATGCAAATCAATTTCTCATCCTGCATGGCAATGCAAGGCCTCACACAAGTCTGCACGCCTGAGAGGAGCTCACAAAACTAAAGTGGACTGTTCTTCCGCATCCATCATACAGCCTGGATCTCGCGCCTTCCAACTTCCACCTGTTTGGCCCAGTGAAGGGTGCACTCCGCAGAAAGCACTACAAGCATCTTATGGAAGGTATTGATGCAGCAAGACGTTGGCTCCGACATAGACCAGTAGAATGGTACCTTGCAGGCATATAGGCCATTCCATCAAGGTGGCATTGAACGGAGGTTATGTTGAAAAATAGGGTTTTGTAGCCAAAACATTGGGGAATAACACGTTGTATTTGAATCCTGAATAAAACCAACCTGCTCTAAGAAAAAAAAGTTTTGCATTACTTATTGAACGTCTCTCATATTAGCATTATAATTAGCGTTATACCTATACGTGTCTCCATGGCGTCTATATTCCTATAGACCAAAGTTGAGGGGTATATTACAGTAAAATTGGTGAACACACATATTCAAATGCAAGCTTACTGTTTTGAAAAAACTCTGTTCTGATGTTTTGAATGACCATGATGTATCTTTGGAGCATTTCAACATCCTATTGAGTTTTGGTGGTGATAGCCTCTGCCCACCACTGCCACGATTGAACCACCTCACCTCTTCAGCCTTCTTACCCCAGGTTATCATCCTGTTACCATTAAATCTCATCAGTATTGTGATGTTGGTACCAAATTCACCAAATCTGAAGTAATTTGATTACTTTCTGAAGGAACTATTGAACCAAGCAATTCACCATGAAGAGCCCAAGTGCTTGTTGAAAATGGAAAGAACAAAAAATGTCTTGTGGTTGATAATTCCCTGATTCTTGAAGCATATTACCTCCATTCCATAAGGGGTGACAAAAGGTGTTGTCTGTTTTCAGCATGTGATCATAATTTCTGATAATTAACTTACTGGTGTTTATGCTTACCCACTACTACCATGTGCAGAAGAAATAAGGAAGAGCATCACCAGAATCTCGACAAACTGATTGCTCTTGACAAACTGGGTATTGAAGTCAACAGAAAAGTATATTTGCCCTACAATCCAATCCAATCAGTGTTCTTGGTCACCTCATAACTTTCAACTCAATCAAGCCATCCTTCTTGTCTTGCTCCGTTACTGAACAGGCCTCTATCACATGACTCAGCATCGGTTTTTGTTCATTATTCTAAATAGATACTTCGATTCTCAAATAAAATCAGAAAACTTACTAACTGCTATCCATTCCTGTTGGATTCACAAGCTGCTGCAGATTTTGAAAACCTTAAAAAGTAAATTGGTAACTCTGTCATCATCACTGAGGATGAATCATTTCCTCTGGTGGTGGAGACAGATGCTTCAAATGTTGCGTTGGCTGCTCCTCAAACCCAAGATGGTTGTCATGTCACTTTCTTTTCCCAATCTTTAAGGAAGTCATTCCTCAATCGAAAAGGAGTTACAGCCATCATGGAGTCTGTATGAAAATGGAAACCTTTTCTTCTTAGGAAATATTTTCAACTCTTCACTAACCAACATATTCCATATAAAACATGTAATTAAAATAAAAAGACATCTTTTGGTGGCAACTGGAAGTAGGTGCTTTCTCCTATCATATCAGTTATTATCCAGGCAAAGAAAATACTAAAGTTGATACTCGTCAAGGGTTTGTAATGTTACCAACATTACCGATTTATTTGAACTTCACCAGTCTTTATATCACCCAGACATAACTGACGCGTTCCATTGGCTGAGTAGTAAGAATCTTCCCTATTCTCTTGATGATGTCAGAAAATGACTAACTGTCCAATTTGTACAGAAGTAAAACCAAAATTTGTGAAATCTACAGCGATGCTTGTGAAGGTACCTTCCCATTTGAGTGTCTTAAATTAGATTTTATAGGGCCACATCTGTCAAAATCAAGAAATCCTGTCCATGATTATTGATAAATTCTCTTATTTTCCATTTCCACATGTTTGTTGTGATGTCTCAGCTGGAACTGTAATTGATTGTCTAAAGAACATTTTCTGCCTATTTGGAATTCCAGCATATATGCATTCATATCAAGGGGCTTCTTTTATGTAAAAGGAAGTGAGATGTTTCCTGTATGGAAATGAGTAGCAGCTAGTCAAACAAGGGCCAAATAGAATATCTGAATGTTTCCCTGATGATGGTGTCAGAGAATGTCGTTGATAGCTTGCAAATTTATCCAACTCTTATATGGCTGACATCCCCAGGAGAAAACATTAATAACCAGCACCAGAAAAGTTTCAAGTCCTTGATCTGAATGTTACTTTGTGGAAAACCATTACCATAGCTGAGATAATTCATGAATTGAAAACTCAAGACTGGGAAGACAATTTGCAAAAATCCAATCATTGCTATGTACAGCAACTGTTTGCATGCTTCATGAATGGCAGACTACCAATGGTGTCACTTTACTATCATGAGTAACTCCTGGCCCTGTTGTCGTCAAAGAAAATGTAAAAGTGAGCAAGCATGAAGTTTCAGTCAAAGAGGTTGAACTTTTGGAAGCCAATCCTCAACATGCACTGATTCACAGGAAGGATGGTACTGGATTTACTGTTTCTTTACAACAACTGGCTCACTATTACCAAGGAGCTTGAGGAACCTCTGAACTCTGAAATGGATGCATCTGAGCCTCAGTGTCCTTGACCTAGCTATGAACCCACCTGTAGAAAACCAGAATTTAAGTAATACTTTGATGTACCGGGTGGTCCAAAAGTATCTGAACTGTCCGTGCCCTCGCCGCTCATTGCCATCTCCCGCTATCATAGAAAGGCACAGATGAAACCATGCAACATTTTTAAAACTGCTTTTTAAGGCTTTACTTACCAATGTTACAATGGAATGGTATATATACCATCAAAAACCTTGCTAAAAACGAGGATTAGGGAGATGCTGAAACTGGTCACTGCCATTGTCCATACATTTTGCAACCTCTTTAGGAAACTATCCATCTTTCACCATAGTTCATGTTGAGAAATGCTAACAATTTCCTGGCAGATATGTTGTTTTAATTCTTCCAGGGTGTGTGAGTTTGTCTTGTACACTTTATAGTTTAAGTTATCCCAGAGATAGAAATTGCAGAAGGTTAGGTCGGGGGAACAAGGGGACCACAAGTCTCTACTAATAATACTGTCCAGAAACAAACTTTCAATTGTTTTCACTGAAAGATTGTTGCAGAGTCTTGTTGGAAAAAGGCTAAACCTCATCCCCTGTCTGTTAATTCTTTAAAAAAAGGGGGCAAAATTGTATTCACGTACATATGGGTGTCAACTGTTGATTCGAAACAAAATTAGGCCTATAACTCTTTCTCCTCTTATGGTGTACCGTACACCAAGTTTTTCATCATGAAGGAGTATTTTATGAGCAATATCAGGTTTCTCAGAGCTCCAATAACGATTATTTTGTGTACACACATACGCATGAAGGTGGAACCAAGCCTTGTCCGTGAAAAATATTAAATGTGGGTCAATTTCCCATTGTATACACTATTGAGAGTACACTCACAAAATGTGTTAAACACATATGAGTCATAAATAAATACACACTGTTGAGCTGTAATACACTTTGTGACTAAGTACAGGACAAATTAATGCATCATACAAGTACTAACTCGATCACCATATCACCTTTAGCTGCATATGAGTTCTAGGTATGAAGTTTTGTCTCCTGACTTTATTGTAAAACTTCTGCAGTTATATCTGTCTACTTTTAGTCTTTAGCTATGTATCCAGGTTTGAAATAAATGGATTTACTTCATTTTATCTTGAAGCTTTCCAGTTTATCTTAGATTACCTCACTCTTAGATCATTATGACTCTAGGGTGATAAAAATATGTTCAATATAAATTCATTTAAAAATCTGCACAGTGGCTTTTGTTGTATTAGCACTATACAAATGAACTACATAACATGATTATTAAAACTTTGTTGAATCTCACCTTGTCAGCGAGGATTTGGGCAAAGATGTTCCTTGATGTTGAGAGCCTTTCTCTACAGACTCGGCAAAGATGGCAGTTTCTCTTACAATGGCTGCACAATTTGTGGCCACTGCTACAAGTGTAGAAAGGGGCCTTTAATGACCCTCCACAAGTTGGGCATAATTCCAACATACTTCCTGTTGAACATAACAATATGTAAAATATCAGCACTGGAGACAGTGGTGTTGCTTCTATATCTTACTACATTCAGAGCTAAATGTATCACATATTTTAAAATTAAATAATTCTTAGATAGACATGTAATTTTTCAAGTGGTACACAAAACATTAACGTCTGTTTTGCCATTTTGTAAGTAATAAGATTCTAACTACCTGGTGATCCAAAAACGTCCGAACTGGCTGCGCAGTGTTTTGCCTGTCTGCACCCTAGCCACTTCTTGCCATCTGCCTTTATATCACAGAAAGGCGCAGATGAAACCTTGCAACATTTTTAAAACTTTTAAACTTTTAAAAGCTTTATTTACCAATGATATTAAAGGAGGCGCTGAAACTGGCCACCGCCACTGTCCATACATCTTTAGCCCCTCTTTAAGAAACTATCATCACTTGCCATAGTTCACGTTGAGAAATGCTGGCAATTTGCTGGCAGATATTTTGTTTTAATTCTCCCAGGGTGTGTGGGTTTGTCTTGTACACTTTATGCTTTAAGTTACCCCAGAAATAGAAATCGCAGGGGGTTAGGTCAGGGGACTGAGGGGGCCACAAATTTCTACTAATAATTCTGTCCTGAAACACACTTTCAATTGTTTTCATAGAAAGGTTGGTTGTATGAGCTGTTGCAGAGTCTTGTAAAAAGGCAAAATCCCATTCCGTGTCTGATAATTCTCTAGGAAACAAAAATTGTATTCACGTAGGCATGTGCGTCAACTGTTGACTCAAAAAAATTGAGACCAAAAATATCCAACTGATGCATACACAGAAACATGATAACACACAGGTGCTGAACCCTGGAACAATTAAAACAAAATATCTGCCAGCAAATTGCCAGCATTTCTCAATGTGAACTAAGGCAAAAGTTTCCTAAAGAGGTGCCAAAAATTATTGACGACGTTGGCCAGTTTCAACATCTCCTTTGGTAAGTAAAGCCTTTAAAAGTAGTTTTAAAAGTGTTGCGTGGTTTCATCTGCACCTTTTTATGATAATGGCAACAAGTGGCTAGGGTACGGACTGGCAAAACACTGTGCAGCCGGTTTGGATCACCAGTACCAGTTAATGTGATAGCCTATACATATAAACCAGTTTTGAAAAACAAATAAGATGTATTTAAGATGCATGCAGTTGTGCAAAAATTCAATAGCAAACTGTGTGAAATGCAATGATTTTGTAACAAAGATGTAGAGAGAAAAGTTTATTTCCTTGCTTAAAACTACCACAGCTTAAAAGAGATTTAATATTCAAATGATGTCATAGCTGATAACATGGAGAAATTCCAATACAGACTAGTAGTGATGTTAAATCTAATATTCACAAGAAATAAAGAAAGAAAATGTATTTCTTCATTCGTGTAGAATACGAGGGTTACTATAACAGTTTTGAGATACACAAAAACTAAACTGCATAAAATGAGTCTGACTGGTGGTGTTTTTCAAAGAGTTCATTGCCACACTTTATGCACTTTCTCATTCTGACAAACCACTTTTGAAAGAACTCAAACCTCTCATTTTCAGTTAGGTGTAGGTAACAGCTCACGTTTATGTGCTGTAGGAGCTTTTTCAGGGTTCAAAAGCATTACAGAGCAACCAGCTCTTAAAGGACTTCACTATGGCTTTGACCTGCGTGTTCTCTTATTCCCGCATATCTACAAGCAAGTATACAATAAACGGTATTTCTGCGTGCAAATGTTTATATCGATATACGAGAAGTAGCCAGAAAGATAGCTTTTGTTACAATAGTTTGTTACAAAATACGTAGAAAAAGTCATGTGAATGTATCACATGAGATTATTAAAGAATACGTCACTATGTATGACTTTGAAATTGGATACTCTTTACAGTATCACGAGAAATAAATGAATAATGATTTACCATTTGAGAAAAATGAGTGCTTTTAAAATTCAAATGAATAACCAAGAATATCTCGGAAATAATAAATTAGACATACACAAAAAAAAACAAAAAAACCTGTCTTAACGACATTTATATTTTTGTTTCCACAACCATGTACAATGTATATAGTAGGTAGGGAAGGTATTGAATTGCTACCAAAATTGTACACCAAGATTTTTTAGGAAATATGTTTTGAGGTCCCTTGAATCCAAAACATAATTTTAAGTAAAAGGTTCCAGCGTGTATGAATAACATAATGAAAACATTAAAAGTGCGGTAAATGCCAAACTTCAAACTTCGCTTTCAGGAATGCAACACAAAGATTTCCATTACTAATACCTACCACGAGTGTTTTCATCCTGTCGATAATTCAGACCGGAGCGAAGCGACGGGAGTCAATTGTCCTAAGAGACGAAAACACGAGTTCTATTTGATAAGTCAATTCAGCAATATTAATCATAGGAAGGGAGACTTCATCAGGTTATGATTGTAATACATTAGTTCTCAAATGGTAGATGGCGCATTCGAAAACGGTAAGATTTCAAAGAAATGAACATCTGCTGCGATAAGATGTTTCGACAATATCGCTCCAGTCAGATGATCGCGTTTGGCTGAAATTGGCTAATCTCGGCCATTGCATTTGCGCTTTAATAGTTGAGCTGAATTGTTAATAAAACTCTCACTAAACTACACTTCACATCGAAATATTTTTTCCAACATTTTTATTTTACTAAAACTGAATAGTGACTTTTATTAAAATACCACACGTCTAAGATATTTTCCTGAAAATTAAATATGTATCTTGAATTTTCTAGAAGTAGCCACTGAAGTCCTCTTCATTCTAAATGACGTTTTCATACGATTGGGAAGCCGTAAGGGATAGACGAAATCTTACACAAAATATTTTATGTGTTACATTCGGCTAGTTTCCGGTAAATTACGAGGACAATTTAGAAAGTTTGGCATAACCAAACAATAACGAAAGTTAACAACACAAAACTTTATTTACAAAGTTATAGTACCTTACTCTATTTTTCAACGTAATCACCATTGCTATCAAGGTATTTGTTGTCACGTGGTATCGGTTTTTCATTGCCGATGTTATACTCTTCCACAGCTAAAGATATGAGCCAAGATGTCACTGCCACTTTGAGGTTTTCGTCGGTTAGGAAATATTTTCCATCAAAAAAACCATGTGCGGTGTCCAAAGCGAAGCACCGGGTTTTTCTTAATTCTTTTATCAACATTTGCTTTTAACTCCTACATAACGATTGATGAACTCCGGTCTTTATCGTACACACTGGTTCATCCTTGATTACTCTAAATTATGCGCCATTTCCTCAGTGAAGACTCGTTCATTGTATTATCACCATACACTTGCGTTATTCGCCTATAAAATTCAATTGGCCGAGCATTTTGGGCATTCAAGAAAACGAATAAGTTCTTTGGTGGTAGAAAAGTTTAACATCGGTATTGTAATAAAGTTTTATGTTGATAACCTTCGTTATCATTTAGTTATGCCAAATGGTCTGTCACTTTCTGGATACCCTCGTAGATAACATATTCACATGATGGCAGAAGGGCTGTCTCTTCTTCCACCAGGTTGTCACTTTCCCCGTAAAACCAGCGCCCAAGAAAAAGTGCGCTCTTGCAACGCTGCGATACAAAGCTGTTCAGGACAATCCCCCATCCAAAGTAGCCTTATCATAGACTATTTTTCGAAATGTTCGATTTTCTGGAAAAGTGGTCTATTTTGATTAAAATACTATATTTGATGAAAGATACATCCATTATACATTATTAAATGTACCTATATCTTGAAGAGCCTCTTAAGCCCGGATGACCTTTGTATACGGTAAACTGCAAGAGATAGACAAAACCTTACTAAATAAAATGTACATCTCGTTCAAACCAACAATTTAGGTCCAATACATATTCTTTGTGACGTTAACTATTTCCGAGATATTTCTTGTTATTTCTTTAAAATTTCCAAGAAGTTTCCGTTCGTTCTCTCTCTCTCTCTCTCTCTCTCTCTCTCTCCCTTTCCTTCTTTCTTTCTTTTTCTTCTTTGTTTTACCATGCAAAAAGAATGGAATTTCAATGTCATCACTTTTCGACCAGTCACTTTAGCCGGGTGTGTATTCACTTATCTATAAAGCAATAAGTAAAAAGCATATTTTTCTTGATTAGCATGGAATAGATAAAATAAATTACAAGAATAAGTTGTTATAGAATAGACAGGGAAAGGCATCAAATATCATGTTGATTAACACGGAGTAGACAAAATAATAAGTTATTGTAAGAATAATTTGTCTTAGAATGGTTAGAGAAAGATATGAGAATGTAACATGCCAGATTTCGTGTGTCCCTTACGGCTTGCCAGAAGAGGTTACATTCCATTTTCAGGATATTTCTGAGATAGTGTATTTTAATAAAGGTCTTTAGTGTTTTTAGTGAAATAAAAATGTGCGAGAGATGCTTTCATGTAAGTAGGTATAGTTAAGCGTAGGGGGATTTTGTTGAACATCTTTGTGAGGCATTCTTGGCAGATGAAGTTTCAGGTTTGGCGTTTAACGGACTTGTACTTTTTTTTAATTACGCTATTCATACACACACGGGCCTGTTTCTAAGCATGCACTTTTTTGGATTCAGGGAATCTCCTGAGAAATCTCGGAACAGAAATTTTGAATGGAACATAATATTACTTCCGCCTGTAGGCAACCTGAGCAGGATGGTTCAGGCGGTAATGTCTGTAGGGAGGTTCCAAGTTTGACACCCGGAGTCTTCCCACTCTGGCTCATGGGTTTTTCGTGGTTTCCCCGGGTCAGCAGGCGAATGCTGCTGTGGTTCATCTTTTACTATGAATTTCCTGTCTATCATATCTTGCACTCGTCAGTCTGATGCAGGGTTGGTGAACCAGGCGACGGTGTTAGACGGGCTGCGGCTGGGCGGTTGCTGTACGCTCTGCAAGGACCTTGGTGTCCGAGGACCACTTTGTCAACATCCACTTTCGGTGCTTTCGGGGCTTCCCCGGATGCTCGGGGTTTGTGTGGCTAAGGCTTGGGCGGCATTCGATATGGAAACGTTAGGAATCCGTCCACTTTTGTGCCTATTTTCATTCGGGTCTGGTCGCCTTTCAGTTCTCTCCCTCTATCCCTCCCAGGGCTGTAAAAGACCACAAAGAGCTATGTGCGGTGCTCTGCCCCCCGTGGCTGGGCCCGATAATGCTAATGCTAATCTTAACCCTACTAACCTGTAAGTAGTAGAAAAAGTAAACCAGCATTAAAATAAATCACCTTTTAAGGGTTTGTATGGCTGAAATTTTTTGAAAAATCACAAAAAAGTAAGCTTTTTATTTTAATTCCATAAAATAATTTAAACATTCCTGAATATAAAAAAGGTACAATTGGCCACCAGCTGCCATTTTAAATGCCTTAACTGGAGCTACAGCAAAACATTAGAAGTACTGTACTGGACTCGGCAAGAAAAACTTCAGTTCGACGAGATCTCATTCTCATCATGCAAAGTAAAAATCGAAGTTATGCAGAAGAAAAGCAGTAATGTAAGAAAGAAAAGGCAGCAGCAGAGGGGAGGAAAAGGAAAAATGGGGGTCTAACCTACCAAACTTGTGGATTTTAATGTGAACCATGTATTCATTTTCTTGGTATTGATTTTTTCAGCATTTTACTTCGTGTAAAATGTTCCTTGCGGAGCAGTTTTCTGTTACACAAATAATATTTGCTGTAAATGTTCACAGATGTACAATGAATAAGAATTGCCCTAGGTTTTGTCAGATGCATTTTAAGCATATGTTTTCAATTTTCAAACATAAAAATGATATATTAAGACAAAAAAAACACATTAATCAATTTAAATATGTTTGGAGTGAGACGGATTATCGCCCAGGTGAATAAGCGCATAACCAATAGTTGTAATTGATTAAATTGTTTAGGTTAATTAGTAAGTAAGATATAATGTATATATTGTATATTGGATGTTCAGAGAGTTTGTTCCTGGAAAGCGTTTCTAATTTCGACCCCAGAGTTCTCAAGCGACGAATTCAGATGTTTACGCTGTTTCTTTGTATATTGCAAGAGGGGACAGACGCTATTGTGTGGTCACGTCTCCGCAAGAGAAAGTGAATGACACAAAAATCGGGGAACCACGAGGAAATTTAGGTCAAGAATCACGTGAAAGACGCATTGACCAATTACAATTAATCTCGCCACGGTAGAAGCGCATCCCAACCCACTTTCGGCGTCAAAAATGGGCCAATGAGATTACCAGGTGAGGGTTTTGCGCGTGGGTAGAATTTGCTATAAATGTAGAGTATTCGCCGCAATTTTCAGGCAGTTGAGATGTAACTCCAAGGGAAAACCTGCGACACCCAAAACAAGAGAACGCGCGAATTAGCAGAGCTACTATAGTGATTGAAGCAATTGAGATGTAGTACCAAGGGGAACCTGCGACACCCAAAACAAGAGAACGCGCGAATTAGCAGAGCTACTATAGTGATTGAGGCAATTGAGATGTAGTAACAAGGGGAACCTGCGACACCCAAAACAAGAGAACGCGCGAATTAGCAGAGCTATTATAGTGATTGAGGCATTTGATATGTAGTACCAAGGGGAAACTGAAACACCCAAAACAAGAGAACGCCAAATTAGCAGAGCTATTGTAGTGATTGAGGCATTTGATATGTAGTACCAAGGGGAACCTGAGACACCCTAAACAAGAGAACGCGCGAATTAGCAGAGCTATTATAGTGATTGAGGCATTTGAGATGTAGTACCAAGGGGAACCTGAAACACCCAAAACAAGAGAACGCGCGAATTAGCAGAGCTATTATAGTGATTGAGGCATTTGAGATCTAGTACCAAGGGGAACCTGAAACACCCAAAACAAGAGAACGCACAAATTAGCAGAGCTATTATAGTGATTGAGGCATTTGAGATGTAGTACCAAGGGGAACCTGAGACACCCTAAACAAGAGAACGCGCGAATTAGCAGAGCTATTATAGGATTGAGGCATTTGATATGTAGTACCAAGGGGAACCTGAAACACCCAAAACAAGAGAACGCGCGAATTAGCAGAGCTATTATAGTGATTGAGGCAGTTGAGATGTAACTCCAAGGGGAAACTTGCGACACCCAAAACAAGAGAACGCGCGAATTAGCAGAGCTATTAAAGTGATTGAGGCAGTTGAGATGTAGTACCAAGGGGAACCTGAAACACCCAAAACAAGAGAACACGCGAATTAGCAGAGCTATTATAGTGATTGAGGCAGTTGAGATGTAGTACCAAGGGGAACCTGAGACACCCAAAACAAGAGAACGCGCGAATTAGCAGAGCTATTATAGTGATTGAGGCAGTTGAGCTGTAGTACCAAGGGGAACCAGAGACACCCAAAACAAGAGAACGCGCGAATTAGCAGAGCTATTATAGTGATTGAGGCATTTGAGATGCAATACCAAGGGGAACCTGAGACACCCAAAACAAGAGAACACGCGAATTAGCAGAGCTATTATAGTGATTGAGGCAGTTGAGATGTAACTCCAAGGGGAAAACTGCGACACCCTAAACAAGAGAACGCGCGAATTAGCAGAGCTATTATAGTGATTGAGGCAGTTGAGATGTAACTCCAAGGGGAAACCTGCGACACCCAAAACAAGAGAACGCGCGAATTAGTAGAGCTATTATAGTGATTGAGGCATTTGAGATGTAGTACCAAGGGGAACCTGAAACACCCAAAACAAGAGAAAGCGCGAATTAGCAGAGCTATTATAGTGATTGAGGCATTTGAGATGTAGTACCAAGGGGAACCTGAGACACCCTAAACAAGAGAACACGCGAATTAGCAGAGCTATTATAGTGATTGAGGCAGTTGAGATGTAACTCCAAGGGGAAACCTGCGACACCCAAAACAAGAGAACGCGCGAATTAGCAGAGCTATTAGAGTGATTGAGGCAGTTGAGATGTAGTACCAAGGGGAAACTGAAACACCCAAAACAAGGGAACGCGCGAATTAGCAGAGCTATTATAGTGATTGAGGCAGTTGAGATGTAGTACCAAGGGGAACCTGAGACACCCAAAACAAGAGAACGCGCGAATTAGCAGAGCTATTATAGAGATTGAGGCATTTGAGATGTAGTACCAAGGGGAACCTGAGACACCCAAAACAAGAGAACGCGCGAATTAGCAGAGCTATTTAAGTGATTGAGGCAGTTGAGCCGTAGTACCAAGGGGAACCTGAGACACCCAAAACAAGAGAACGCGCGAATTAGCAGAGCTATTATAGTGATTGAGGTAGTTGAGATGTAACTCCAAGGGGAAACCTGCGACACCCTAAGCAAGAGAACGCGCGAATTAGCAGAGCTATTATAGTGATTGAGGCAGTTGAGATGTAACTCCAAGGGGAAACCTGCGACACCTTAAACAAGAGAACGCGCGAATTAGCAGAGCTATTATAGTGATTGAAGCATTTGAGATGTAGTACCAAGGGGAACCTGAAACACCCAAAACAAGAGAACGCGCGAATTAGCAGAGCTATTATAGTGATTGAGGCATTTGAGATGTAGTACCAAGGGGAACCTGAAACACCCAAAACAAGAGAACGCGCGAATTAGCAGAGCTATTATAGTGATTGAGGCATTTGAGATGTAGTACCAAGGGGAACCTGAGACACCCTAAACAAGAGAACGCGCGAATTAGCAGAGCTATTATAGTGATTGAGGCATTTGGGATGTAGTACCAAGGGGAACCTGAAACACCCAAAACAAGAGAACACGCGAATTAGCAGAGCTATTATAGTGATTGAGGCAGTTGAGATGTAACTCCAAGGGGAAACCTGCTACACCCAAAACAAGAGAACGCGCGAATTAGCAGAGCTATTAGAGTGATTGAGGCAGTTGAGATGTAGTACCAAGGGGAAACTGAAACACCCAAAACAAGGGAACGCGCGAATTAGCAGAGCTATTATAGTGATTGAGGCAGTTGAGATGTAGTACCAAGGGGAAACTGAAACACCCAAAACAAGGGAACGCGCGAATTAGCAGAGCTATTATAGTGATTGAGGCAGTTGAGATGTAGTACCAAGGGGAACCTGAGACACCCAAAACAAGAGAACGCGCGAATTAGCAGAGCCATTATAGTGATTGAGGCATTTGAGATGTAGTACCAAGGGGAACCTGAGACACCCAAAACAAGAGAAAGCGCGATTTAGCAGAGCTATTTAAGTGATTGAGGCTGTTGAGCCGTAGTACCAAGGGGAACCTGAGACACCCAAAACAAGAGAACGCGCGAATTAGCAGAGCTATTATAGTGATTGAGGTAGTTGAGATGTAACTCCAAGGGGAAACCTGCGACACCCTAAGCAAGAGAACGCGCGAATTAGCAGAGCTATTATAGTGATTGAGGCAGATGAGATGTAACTCCAAGGGGAAACCTGCGACACCTTAAACAAGAGAACGCGCGAATTAGCAGAGCCATTATAGTGATTGAGGCATTTGAGATGTAGTACAAAGGGGAACCTGAAACACCCAAAACAAGAGAACGCGCGAATTAGCAGAGCTATTATAGTGATTGAGGCATTTGAGATGTAGTACCAAGGGGAACCTGAAACACCCAAAACAAGAGAACGCACGAATTAGCAGAGCTATTATAGTGATTGAGGCATTTGAGATGTAGTACCAAGGAGAACCTGAGACACCCTAAACAAGAGAACGCGCGAATTAGCAGAGCTATTATAGTGATTGAGGCATTTGGGATGTAGTACCAAGGGGAACCTGAAACACCCAAAACAAGAGAACACGCGAAATAGCAGAGCTATTATAGTTATTGAGGCAGTTGAGATGTAACTCCAAGGGGAAACCTGCGACACCCAAAACAAGAGAACGCGCGAATTAGCAGAGCTATTAGAGTGATTGAGGCAGTTGAGATGTAGTACCAAGGGGAAACTGAAACACCCAAAACAAGGGAACGCGCGAATTAGCAGAGCTATTATAGTGATTGAGGCAGTTGAGATGTAGTACCAAGGGGAACCTGAGACACCCAAAACAAGAGAACGCGCGAATTAGCAGAGCTATTATAGTGATTGAGGCATTTGAGATGTAGTACCAAGGGGAACCTGAGACACCCAAAACAAGAGAACGCGCGAATTAGCAGAGCTATTTAAGTGATTGAGGCAGTTGAGCCGTAGTACCAAGGGGAACCTGAGACACCCAAAACAAGAGAACGCGCGAATTAGCAGAGCTATTATAGTGATTGAGGCAGTTGAGATGTAACTCCAAGAGGAAACCTGCGACACCCTAAGCAAGAGAACGCGCGAATTAGCAGAGCTATTATAGTGATTGAGGCAGTTGGGATGTAACTCCAAGGGGAAACCTGCGACACCTTAAACAAGAGAACGCGCGAATTAGCAGAGCTATTATAGTGATTGAGGCATTTAAGATGTAGTACCAAGGGGAACCTGAAACACCCAAAACAAGAGAACGCGCGAATTAGCAGAGCTATTATAGTGATTGAGGCAGTTGAGATGTAGTACCAAGGGGAACCTGAGACACCCAAAACAAGAGAACGCGCGAATTAGCAGAGCTATTATAGTGATTGAGGCATTTGAGATGTAGTACCAAGGGGAACCTGAGACACCCAAAACAAGAGAACGCGCGAATTAGCAGAGCTATTTAAGTGATTGAGGCAGTTGAGCCGTAGTACCAAGGGGAACTTGAGACACCCAAAACAAGAGAACGCGCGAATTAGCAGAGCTATTATAGTGATTGAGGTAGTTGAGATGTAACTCCAAGGGGAAACCTGCGACACCCTAAGCAAGAGAACGCGCGAATTAGCAGAGCTATTATAGTGATTGAGGCAGTTGAGATGTAACTCCAAGGGGAAACCTGCGACACCTTAAACAAGAGAACGCGCGAATTAGCAGAGCCATTATAGTGATTGAGGCATTTGAGATGTAGTACCAAGGGGAACCTGAAACACCCAAAACAAGAGAACGCGCGAATTAGCAGAGCTATTATAGTGATTGAGGCATTTGAGATGTAGTACCAAGGGGAACCTGAAACACCCAAAACAAGAGAACGCACGAATTAGCAGAGCTATTATAGTGATTGAGGCATTTGAGATGTAGTACCAAGGGGAACCTGGGACACCCTAAACAAGAGAACGCGCGAATTAGCAGAGCTATTATAGTGATTGAGGCATTTGGGATGTAGTACCAAGGGGAACCTGAAACACCCAAAACAAGAGAACACGCGAATTAGCAGAGCTATTATAGTGATTGAGGCAGTTGAGATGTAACTCCAAGGGGAAACCTGCGACACCCAAAACAAGAGAACGCGCGAATTAGCAGAGCTATTAGAGTGATTGAGGCAGTTGAGATGTAGTACCAAGGGGAAACTGAAACACCCAAAACAAGGGAACGCGCGAATTAGCAGAGCTATTATAGTGATTGAGGCAGTTGAGATGTAGTACCAAGGGGAACCTGAGACACCCAAAACAAGAGAACGCGCGAATTAGCAGAGCTATTATAGTGATTGAGGCATTTGAGATGTAGTACCAAGGGGAACCTGAGACACCCAAAACAAGAGAACGCGCGAATTAGCAGAGCTATTTAAGTGATTGAGGCAGTTGAGCCGTAGTACCAAGGGGAACCTGAGACACCCAAAACAAGAGAACGCGCGAATTAGCAGAGCTATTATAGTGATTGAGGATAGTTGAGATGTAACTCCAAGAGGAAACCTGCGACACCCTAAGCAAGAGAACGCGCGAATTAGCAGAGCTATTATAGTGATTGAGGCAGTTGAGATGTAACTCCAAGGGGAAACCTGCGACACCTTAAACAAGAGAACGCGTGAATTAGCAGAGCTATTATAGTGATTGAGGCATTTGAGATGTAGTACCAAGGGGAACCTGAAACACCCAAAACAAGAGAACGCGCGAATTAGCAGCGCTATTATAGTGATTAAGGCAGTTGAGATGTAACTCCAAGGGGAAACCTGAGACGCCCAAAACAAGAGAACGCGCGAATTAGCAGAGCTATTATAGTGATTGAGGCATTTGAGATGTAGTACCAAGGGGAACCTGAGACACCCAAAACAAGAGAACGCGCGAATTAGCAGAGCTATTTAAGTGATTGAGGCAGTTGAGCTGTAGTACCAAGGGGAACCTGAGACACCCAAAACAAGAGAACGCGCGAATTAGCTGAGCTATTACAGTGATTGAGGCAGTTGAGATGTAGTACCAAGGGGAACCTGAGACACCCAAAACAAGAGAACGCGCGAATTAGCAGAGCTATTATAGTGATTGAGGCAGTTGAGCTGTAGTACCAAGGAGAACCTGAGACACCCAAAACAAGAGAACGCGCGAATTAGCTGAGCTATTACAGTGATTGAGGCAGTTGAGATGTAGTACCAAGGGGAACCTGAGACACCCAAAACAAGAGAACGCGCGAATTAGCTGAGCTATTACAGTGATTGAGGCAGTTGAGCTGTAACTCCAAGGGGAAACCTGAGACACCCAAAACAAGAGAACGCGCGAATTAGCAGAGCTATTATAGTGATTGAGGCATTTGAGATGTAGTACCAAGGGGAACCTGAGACACCCAAAACAAGAGAACGCACGAATTAGCAGAGCTATTATAGTGATTGAGGCATTTGAGATGTAGTACCAAGGGGAACCTGCGACACCCAAAACAAGAGAACGCGCGAATTAGCAGAGCTATTATAGTGATTGAGGCAGTTGAGCTGTAGTACCAAGGGGAACCTGAGACACCCAAAACAAGAGAACGCGCGAATTAGCAGAGCTAATATAGTGATTGAGGCATTTGAGATGCAATACCAAGGGGAACCTGAGACACCCAAAACAAGAGAACGCGCGAATTAGCAGAGCTATTATAGTGATTGAGGCAGTTGAGATGTAACTCCAAGGGGAAACCTGCGACACCCTAAACAAGAGAACGCGCGAATCAGCAGAGCTATTATAGTGATTGAGGCAGTTGAGATGTAACTCCAAGGGGAAACCTGCGACACCTTAAACAAGAGAATGCGCGAATTAGCAGAGCTATTATAGTGATTGAGGCATTTGAGATGTAGTACCAAGGGGAACCTGAAACACCCAAAACAAGAGAACGCGCGAATTAGCAGAGCTATTATAGTGATTGAGGCATTTGAGATGTAGTACCAAGGGGAACCTGAGACACCCTAAACAAGAGAACGCGCGAATTAGCAGAGCTATTATAGTGATTGAGGCATTTGGGATGTAGTACCAAGGGGAACCTGAAACACCCAAAACAAGAGAACACGCGAATTAGCAGAGCTATTATAGTGATTGAAGCAGTTGAGATGTAACTCCAAGGGGAAAACTGCGACACCCAAAACAAGAGAACGCGCGAATTAGCAGAGCTATTAGAGTGATTGAGGCAGTTGAGATGTAGTACCAAGGGGAAACTGAAACACCCAAAACAAGGGAACGCGCGAAATAGCAGAGCTATTATAGTGATTGAGGCTGTTGAGATGTAGTACCAAGGGGAACCTGAGACACCCAAAACAAGAGAACGCGCGAAATAGCAGAGCTATTATAGTGATTGAGGCATTTGAGATGTAGTACCAAGGGGAACCTGAGACATCCAAAACAAGAGAACGCGCGAATTAGCAGAGCTATTTAAGTGATTGAAGCAGTTGAGCCGTAGTACCAAGGGGAACCTGAGACACCCAAAACAAGAGAACACGCGAATTAGCAGAGCTATTATAGTGATTGAGGCAGTTGAGATGTAACTCCAAGGGGAAACCTGCGACACCCAAAACAAGAGAACGCGCGAATTAGCAGAGCTATTAGAGTGATTGAGGCAGTTGAGATGTAGTACCAAGGGGAAACTGAAACTCCCAAAACAAGGGAACGCGCGAATTAGCAGAGCTATTATAGTGATTGAGGCAGTTGAGATGTAGTACCAAGGGGAACCTGAGACACCCAAAACAAGAGAACGCGCGAATTAGCAGAGCTATTATAGTGATTGAGGCATTTGAGATGTAGTACCAAGGGGAACCTGAGACACCCAAAACAAGAGAACGCGCGAATTAGCAGAGCTATTTAAGTGATTGAGGCAGTTGAGCCATAGTACCAAGGGGAACCTGAGACACCCAAAACAAGAGAACGCGCGAATTAGCAGAGCTATTATAGTGATTGAGGTAGTTGAGATGTAACTCCAAGGGGAAACCTGCGACACCCTAAGCAAGAGAACGCGCGAATTAGCAGAGCTATTATAGTGATTGAGGCAGTTGAGATGTAACTCCAAGGGGAAACCTGCGACACCTTAAACAAGAGAACGCGCGAATTAGCAGAGCTATTATAGTGATTGAGGCATTTGAGATAAAGTACCAAGGGGAACCTGAAACACCCAAAACAAGAGAACGCGCGAATTAGCAGAGCTATTATAGTGATTGAGGCATTTGAGATGTAGTACCAAGGGGAACCTGAAACACCCAAAACAAGAGAACGCACGAATTAGCAGAGCTATTATAGTGATTGAGGCATTTGAGATGTAGTACCAAGGGGAACCTGAGACACCCTAAACAAGAGAACGCGCGAATTAGCAGAGCTATTATAGTGATTGAGGCATTTGGGATGTAGTACCAAGGGGAACCTGAAACACCCAAAACAAGAGAACACGCGAATTAGCAGAGCTATTATAGTGATTGAGGCAGTTGAGATGTAACTCCAAGGGGAAACCTGCGACACCCAAAACAAGAGAACGCGCGAATTAGCAGAGCTATTAGAGTGATTGAGGCAGTTGAGATGTAGTACCAAGGGGAAACTGAAACACCCAAAACAAGGGAACGCGCGAATTACCATAGCTATTATAGTGATTGAGGCAGTTGAGATGTAGTACCAAGGGGAAACTGAAACACCCAAAACAAGGGGACGCGCGAATTAGCAGAGCTATTATAGTGATTGAGGCAGTTGAGATGTAGTACCAAGGGGAACCTGAGACACCCAAAACAAGAGAACGCGCGAATTAGCAGAGCTATTATAGTGATTGAGGCAGTTGAGATGTAGTACCAAGGGGAAGCTGAAACACCCAAAACAAGGGAACGCGCGAATTAGCAGAGCTATTGTAGTGATTGAGGCAGTTGAGATGTAGTACCAAGGGGAACCTGAGACACCCAAAACAAGAGAACGCGCGAATTAGCAGAGCTATTATAGTGATTGAGGCATTTGAGATGTAGTACCAAGGGGAACCTGAGACACCCAAAACAAGAGAACGCGCGAATTAGCAGAGCTATTTAAGTGATTGAGGCAGTTGAGCCGTAGTACCAAGGGGAACCTGAGACACCCAAAACAAGAGAACGCGCGAATTAGCAGAGCTATTATAGTGATTGAGGTAGTTGAGATGTAACTCCAAGGGGAAACCTGCGACACCCTAAGCAAGAGAACGCGCGAATTAGCAGAGCTATTATAATGATTGAGGCAGTTGAGATGTAACTCCAAGGGGAAACCTGCGACACCTTAAACAAGAGAACGCGCGAATTAGCAGAGCTATTATAGTGATTGAGGCATTTGAGATGTAGTACCAAGGGGAACCTGAAACAACCAAAACAAGAGAACGCGCGAATTAGCAGAGCTATTATAGTGATTGAGGCATTTGAGATGTAGTACCAAGGGGAACCTGAAACACCCAAAACAAGAGAACGCACGAATTAGCAGAGCTATTATAGTGATTGAGGCATTTGAGATGTAGTACCAAGGGGAACCTGAGACACCCTAAACAAGAGAACGCGCGAATTAGCAGAGCTATTATAGTGATTGAGGCATTTGGGATGTAGTACCAAGGGGAACCTGAAACACCCAAAACAAGAGAACACGCGAATAAGCAGAGCTATTATAGTGATTGAGGCAGTTGAGATGTAACTCCAAGGGGAAACCTGCGACACCCAAAACAAGAGAACGCGCGAATTAGCAGAGCTATTAGAGTGATTGAGGCAGTTGAGATGTAGTACCAAGGGGAAACTGAAACACCCAAAACAAGGGAACGCGCGAATTAGCAGACCTATTAGAGTGATTGAGGCAGTTGAGATGTAGTACCAAGGGGAAACTGAAACACCCAAAACAAGGGAACGCGCGAATTAGCAGAGCTATTATAGTGATTGAGGCAGTTGAGATGTAGTACCAAGGGGAACCTGAGACACCCAAAACAAGAGAACGCGCGAATTAGCAGAGCTATTATAGTGATTGAGGCATTTGAGATGTAGTACCAAGGGGAACCTGAGACACCCAAAACAAGAGAAAGCGCGAATTAGCAGAGCTATTTAAGTGATTGAGGCAGTTGAGCCGTAGTACCAAGGGGAACCTGAGACACCCAAAACAAGAGAACGCGGGAATTAGCAGAGCTATTATAGTGATTGAGGTAGTTGAGATGTAACTCCAAGGGGAACCCTGCGACACCCTAAGTAAGAGAACGCGCGAATTAGCAGAGCTATTATAGTGATTGAGACAGTTGAGATGTAACTCCAAGGGGAAACCTGCGACACCTTAAACAAGAGAACGCGCGAATTAGCAGAGCCATTATAGTGATTGAGGTATTTGAGATGTAGTACCAAGGGGAACCTGTAACACCCAAAACAAGAGAACGCGCGAATTAGCAGAGCTATTATAGTGATTGAGGCATTTGAGATGTAGTACCAAGGGGAACCTGAAACACCCAAAACAAGAGAACGCACGAATTAGCAGAGCTATTATAGTGATTGAGGCATTTGAGATGTAGTACCAAGGGGAACCTGAGACACCCTAAACAAGAGAACGCGCGAATTAGCAGAGCTATTATAGTGATTGAGGCATTTGGGATGTAGTACCAAGGGGAACCTGAAACACCCAAAACAAGAGAACACGCGAATTAGCAGAGCTATTATAGTGATTGAGGCAGTTGAGATGTAACTCCAAGGGGAAACCTGCGACACCCAAAACAAGAGAACGCGCGAATTAGCAGAGCTATTAGAGTGATTGAGGCAGTTGAGATGTAGTACCAAGGGTAAACTGAAACACCCAAAACAAGGGAACGCGCGAATTAGCAGAGCTATTATAGTGATTGAGGCAGTTGAGATGTAGTACCAAGGGGAACCTGAGACACCCAAAACAAGAGAACGCGCGAATTAGCAGAGCTATTATAGTGATTGAGGCATTTGAGATGTAGTACCAAGGGGAACCTGAGACACCCAAAACAAGAGAACGCGCGAATTAGCAGAGCTATTTAAGTGATTGAGGCAGTTGAGCCGTAGTACCAAGGGGAACCTGAGACACCCAAAACAAGAGAACGCGCGAATTAGCAGAGCTATTATAGTGATTGAGGCAGTTGAGATGTAACTCCAAGGGGAAACCTGCGACACCCTAAACAAGAGAACGCGCGAATTAGCAGAGCTATTATAGTGATTGAGGCAGTTGAGATGTAACTCCAAGGGGAAACCTGCGACACCTTAAACAAGAGAATGCGCGAATTAGCAGAGCTATTATAGTGATTGAGGCATTTGAGATGTAGTACCAAGGGGAACCTGAAACACCCAAAACAAGAGAACGCGCGAATTAGCAGAGCTATTATAGTGATTGAGGCATTTGAGATGTAGTACCAAGGGGAACCTGAGACACCCTAAACAAGAGAACGCGCGAATTAGCAGAGCTATTATAGTGATTGAGGCATTTGGGATGTAGTACCAAGGGGAACCTGAAACACCCAAAACAAGAGAACACGCGAATTAGCAGAGCTATTATAGTGATTGAAGCAGTTGAGATGTAACTCCAAGGGGAAAACTGCGACACCCAAAACAAGAGAACGCGCGAATTAGCAGAGCTATTAGAGTGATTGAGGCAGTTGAGATGTAGTACCAAGGGGAAACTGAAACACCCAAAACAAGGGAACGCGCGAAATAGCAGAGCTATTATAGTGATTGAGGCTGTTGAGATGTAGTACCAAGGGGAACCTGAGACACCCAAAACAAGAGAACGCGCGAAATAGCAGAGCTATTATAGTGATTGAGGCATTTGAGATGTAGTACCAAGGGGAACCTGAGACATCCAAAACAAGAGAACGCGCGAATTAGCAGAGCTATTTAAGTGATTGAAGCAGTTGAGCCGTAGTACCAAGGGGAACCTGAGACACCCAAAACAAGAGAACACGCGAATTAGCAGAGCTATTATAGTGATTGAGGCAGTTGAGATGTAACTCCAAGGGGAAACCTGCGACACCCAAAACAAGAGAACGCGCGAATTAGCAGAGCTATTAGAGTGATTGAGGCAGTTGAGATGTAGTACCAAGGGGAAACTGAAACACCCAAAACAAGGGAACGCGCGAATTAGCAGAGCTATTATAGTGATTGAGGCAGTTGAGATGTAGTACCAAGGGGAACCTGAGACACCCAAAACAAGAGAACGCGCGAATTAGCAGAGCTATTATAGTGATTGAGGCATTTGAGATGTAGTACCAAGGGGAACCTGAGACACCCAAAACAAGAGAACGCGCGAATTAGCAGAGCTATTTAAGTGATTGAGGCAGTTGAGCCGTAGTACCAAGGGGAACCTGAGACACCCAAAACAAGAGAACGCGCGAATTAGCAGAGCTATTATAGTGATTGAGGTAGTTGAGATGTAACTCCAAGGGGAAACCTGCGACACCCTAAGCAAGAGAACGCGCGAATTAGCAGAGCTATTATAGTGATTGAGGCAGTTGAGATGTAACTCCAAGGGGAAACCTGCGACACCTTAAACAAGAGAACGCGCGAATTAGCAGAGCTATTATAGTGATTGAGGCATTTGAGATAAAGTACCAAGGGGAACCTGAAACACCCAAAACAAGAGAACGCGCGAATTAGCAGAGCTATTATAGTGATTGAGGCATTTGAGATGTAGTACCAAGGGGAACCTGAAACACCCAAAACAAGAGAACGCACGAATTAGCAGAGCTATTATAGTGATTGAGGCATTTGAGATGTAGTACCAAGGGGAACCTGAGACACCCTAAACAAGAGAACGCGCGAATTAGCAGAGCTATTATAGTGATTGAGGCATTTGGGATGTAGTACCAAGGGGAACCTGAAACACCCAAAACAAGAGAACACGCGAATTAGCAGAGCTATTATAGTGATTGAGGCAGTTGAGATGTAACTCCAAGGGGAAACCTGCGACACCCAAAACAAAGGAACGCGCGAATTAGCAGAGCTATTAGAGTGATTGAGGCAGTTGAGATGTAGTACCAAGGGGAAACTGAAACACCCAAAACAAGGGAACGCGCGAATTACCATAGCTATTATAGTGATTGAGGCAGTTGAGATGTAGTACCAAGGGGAAACTGAAACACCCAAAACAAGGGGACGCGCGAATTAGCAGAGCTATTATAGTGATTGAGGCAGTTGAGATGTAGTACCAAGGGGAACCTGAGACACCCAAAACAAGAGAACGCGCGAATTAGCAGAGCTATTTAAGTGATTGAGGCAGTTGAGATGTAGTACCAAGGGGAACCTGAGACACCCAAAACAAGAGAACGCGCGAATTAGCAGAGCTATTTAAGTGATTGAGGCAGTTGAGCCGTAGTACCAAGGGGAACCTGAGACACCCAAAACAAGAGAACGCGCGAATTAGCAGAGCTATTATAGTGATTGAGGTAGTTGAGATGTAACTCCAAGGGGAAACCTGCGACACCCTAAGCAAGAGAACGCGCGAATTAGCAGAGCTATTATAATGATTGAGGCAGTTGAGATGTAACTCCAAGGGGAAACCTGCGACACCTTAAACAAGAGAACGCGCGAATTAGCAGAGCTATTATAGTGATTGAGGCATTTGAGATGTAGTACCAAGGGGAACCTGAAACAACCAAAACAAGAGAAGGCGCGAATTAGCAGAGCTATTATAGTGATTGAGGCATTTGAGATGTAGTACCAAGGGGAACCTGAAACACCCAAAACAAGAGAACGCACGAATTAGCAGAGCTATTATAGTGATTGAGGCATTTGAGATGTAGTACCAAGGGGAACCTGAGACACCCTAAACAAGAGAACGCGCGAATTAGCAGAGCTATTATAGTGATTGAGGCATTTGGGATGTAGTACCAAGGGGAACCTGAAACACCCAAAACAAGAGAACACGCGAATAAGCAGAGCTATTATAGTGATTGAGGCAGTTGAGATGTAACTCCAAGGGGAAACCTGCGACACCCAAAACAAGAGAACGCGCGAATTAGCAGAGCTATTAGAGTGATTGAGGCAGTTGAGATGTAGTACCAAGGGGAAACTGAAACACGAAAAACAAGGGAACGCGCGAATTAGCAGAGCTATTAGAGTGATTGAGGCAGTTGAGATGTAGTACCAAGGGGAAACTGAAACACCCAAAACAAGGGAACGCGCGAATTAGCAGAGCTATTATAGTGATTGAGGCAGTTGAGATGTAGTACCAAGGGGAACCTGAGACACCCAAAACAAGAGAACGCGCGAATTAGCAGAGCTATTATAGTGATTGAGGCATTTGAGATGTAGTACCAAGGGGAACCTGAGACACCCAAAACAAGAGAAAGCGCGAATTAGCAGAGCTATTTAAGTGATTGAGGCAGTTGAGCCGTAGTACCAAGGGGAACCTGAGACACCCAAAACAAGAGAACGCGGGAATTAGCAGAGCTATTATAGTGATTGAGGTAGTTGAGATGTAACTCCAAGGGGAACCCTGCGACACCCTAAGTAAGAGAACGCGCGAATTAGCAGAGCTATTATAGTGATTGAGACAGTTGAGATGTAACTCCAAGGGGAAACCTGCGACACCTTAAACAAGAGAACGCGCGAATTAGCAGAGCCATTATAGTGATTGAGGCATTTGAGATGTAGTACCAAGGGGAACCTGTAACACCCAAAACAAGAGAACGCGCGAATTAGCAGAGCTATTATAGTGATTGAGGCATTTGAGATGTAGTACCAAGGGGAACCTGAAACACCCAAAACAAGAGAACGCACGAATTAGCAGAGCTATTATAGTGATTGAGGCATTTGAGATGTAGTACCAAGGGGAACCTGAGACACCCTAAACAAGAGAACGCGCGAATTAGCAGAGCTATTATAGTGATTGAGGCATTTGGGATGTAGTACCAAGGGGAACCTGAAACACCCAAAACAAGAGAACACGCGAATTAGCAGAGCTATTATAGTGATTGAGGCAGTTGAGATGTAACTCCAAGGGGAAACCTGCGACACCCAAAACAAGAGAACGCGCGAATTAGCAGAGCTATTAGAGTGATTGAGGCAGTTGAGATGTAGTACCAAGGGGAAACTGAAACACCCAAAACAAGGGAACGCGCGAATTAGCAGAGCTATTATAGTGATTGAGGCAGTTGAGATGTAGTACCAAGGGGAACCTGAGACACCCAAAACAAGAGAACGCGCGAATTAGCAGAGCTATTATAGTGATTGAGGCATTTGAGATGTAGTACCAAGGGGAACCTGAGACACCCAAAACAAGAGAACGCGCGAATTAGCAGAGCTATTTAAGTGATTGAGGCAGTTGAGCCGTAGTACCAAGGGGAACCTGAGACACCCAAAACAAGAGAACGCGCGAATTAGCAGAGCTATTATAGTGATTGAGGCAGTTGAGATGTAACTCCAAGAGGAAACCTGCGACACCCTAAGCAAGAGAACGCGCGAATTAGCAGAGCTATTATAGTGATTGAGGCAGTTGAGATGTAACTCCAAGGGGAAACCTGCGACACCTTAAACAAGAGAACGCGCGAATTAGCAGAGCTATTATAGTGATTGAGGCATTTGAGATGTAGTACCAAGGGGAACCTGAAACACCCAAAACAAGAGAACGCACGAATTAGCAGAGCTATTATAGTGATTGAGGCATTTGAGATGTAGTACCAAGGGGAACCTGAGACACCCTAAACAAGAGAACGCGCGAATTAGCAGAGCTATTATAGTGATTGAGGCATTTGGGATGTAGTACCAAGGGGAACCTGAAACACCCAAAACAAGAGAACACGCGAATTAGCAGAGCTATTATAGTGATTGAGGCAGTTGAGATGTAACTCCAAGGGGAAACCTGCGACACCCAAAACAAGAGAACGCGCGAATTAGCAGAGCTATTAGAGTGATTGAGGCAGTTGAGATGTAGTACCAAGGGGAAACTGAAACACCCAAAACAAGGGAACGCGCGAATTAGCAGAGCTATTATAGTGATTGAGGCAGTTGAGATGTAGTACCAAGGGGAACCTGAGACACCCAAAACAAGAGAACGCGCGAATTAGCAGAGCTATTATAGTGATTGAGGCATTTGAGATGTAGTACCAAGGGGAACCTGAGACACCCAAAACAAGAGAACGCGCGAATTAGCAGAGCTATTTAAGTGATTGAGGCAGTTGAGCCGTAGTACCTAGGGGAACCTGAGACACCCAAAACAAGAGAACGCGCGAATTAGCAGAGCTATTATAGTGATTGAGGCAGTTGAGATGTAACTCCAAGAGGAAACCTGCGACACCCTAAGCAAGAGAACGCGCGAATTAGCAGAGCTATTATAGTGATTGAGGCAGTTGAGATGTAACTCCAAGGGGAAACCTGCGACACCTTAAACAAGAGAACGCGCGAATTAGCAGAGCTATTATAGTGATTGAGGCATTTGAGATGTAGTACCAAGGGGAACCTGAAACACCCAAAACAAGAGAACGCGCGAATTAGCAGAGCTATTATAGTGATTGAGGCAGTTGAGATGTAGTACCTAGGGGAACCTGAGACACCCAAAACAAGAGAACGCGCGAATTAGCAGAGCTATTATAGTGATTGAGGCATTTGAGATGTAGTACCAAGGGGAACCTGAGACACCCAAAACAAGAGAACGCGCGAATTAGCAGAGCTATTTAACTGATTGAGGCAGTTGAGCCGTAGTACCAAGGGGAACCTGAGACACCCAAAACAAGAGAATGCGCGAATTAGCAGAGCTATTATAGTGATTGAGGCAGTTGAGATGTAGTACCAAGGGGAAACTGAAACACCCAAAACAAGGGAACGCGCGAATTAGCAGAGCTATTATAGTGATTGAGGCAGTTGAGATGTAACTCCAAGGGGAAACCTGCGACACCTTAAACAAGAGAACGCGCGAATTAGCAGAGCCATTATAGTGATTGAGGCATTTGAGATGTAGTACCAAGGGGAACTTGAAACACCCAAAACAAGAGAACGCGCGAATTAGCAGAGCTATTATAGTGATTGAGGCATTTGAGATATAGTACCAAGGGGAACCTGAAACACCCAAAACAAGAGAACGCACGAATTAGCAGAGCTATTATAGTGATTGAGGCATTTGAGATGTAGTACCAAGGGGAACCTGAGACACCCTAAACAAGAGAACGCGCGAATTAGCAGAGCTATTATAGTGATTGAGGCATTTGGGATGTAGTACCAAGGAGAACCTGAAACACCCAAAACAAGAGAACACGCGAATTAGCAGAGCTATTATAGTGATTGAGGCAGTTGAGATGTAACTCCAAGGGGAAACCTGCGACACCCAAAACAAGAGAACGCGCGAATTAGCAGAGCTATTAGAGTGATTGAGGCAGTTGAGATGTAGTACCAAGGGGAAACTGAAACACCCAAAACAAGGGAACGCGGGAATTAGCAGAGCTATTATAGTGATTGAGGCAGTTGAGATGTAGTACCAAGGGGAAACTGAGACACCCAAAACAAGAGAACGCGCGAATTAGCAGAGCTATTATAGTGATTGAGGCATATGAGATGTAGTACCAAGGGGAACCTGAGACACCCAAAACAAGAGAACGCGCGAATTAGCAGAGCTATTTAAGTGATTGAGGCAGTTGAGCCGTAGTACCAAGGGGAACCTGAGACACCCAAAACAAGAGAACGCGCGAATTAGCAGAGCTATTATAGTGATTGAGGATAGTTGAGATGTAACTCCAAGAGGAAACCTGCGACACCCTAAGCAAGAGAACGCGCGAATTAGCAGAGCTATTATAGTGATTAAGGCAGTTGAGATGTAACTCCAAGGGGAAACCTGAGACGCCCAAAACAAGAGAACGCGCGAATTAGCAGAGCTATTATAGTGATTGAGGCATTTGAGATGTAGTACCAAGGGGAACCTGAGACACCCAAAACAAGAGAACGCGCGAATTAGCAGAGCTAGTTAAGTGATTGAGGCAGTTGAGCTGTAGTACCAAGGGGAAGCTGAGACACCCAAAACAAGAGAACGCGCGAATTAGCTGAGCTATTACAGTGATTGAGGCAGTTGAGATGTAGTACCAAGGGGAACCTGAGACACCCAAAACAAGAGAACGCGCGAATTAGCTGAGCTATTACAGTGATTGAGGCAGTTGAGCTGTAACTCCAAGGGGAAACCTGAGACACCCAAAACAAGAGAACGCGTGAATTAGCAGAGCTATTATAGTGATTGAGGCAGTTGAGCTGTAGTACCAAGGGGAACCTGAGACACCCAAAAAAAGAGAACGCGCGAATTAGCAGAGCTATTATAGTGATTGAGGCAGTTGAGCTGTAGTACCAAGGGGAACCTGAGACACCCAAAACAAGAGAACGCGCGAATTAGCAGAGCTATTATAGTGATTGAGGCAGTTGAGATGTAGTACCAAGGGGAACCTGAGACACCCAAAACAAGAGAACGCGCGAATTAGCAGAGCTATTATGGTGATTGAGGCAGTTGAGCTGTAGTACCAAGGGGAACCTGAGACACCCAAAACAAGAGAACGCGCGAATTAGCTGAGCTATTACAGTGATTGAGGCAGTTGAGATGTAGTACCAAGGGGAACCTGAGACACCCAAAACAAGAGAACGCGCGAATTAGCTGAGCTATTACAGTGATTGAGGCAGTTGAGCTGTAACTCCAAGGGGAAACCTGAGACACCCAAAACAAGAGAACGCGTGAATTAGCAGAGCTATTATAGTGATTGAGGCAGTTGAGCTGTAGTACCAAGGGGAACCTGAGACACCCAAAACAAGAGAACGCGCGAATTAGCAGAGCTATTATAGTGATTGAGGCAGTTGAGCTGTAGTACCAAGGGGAACCTGAGACACCCAAAACAAGAGAACGCGCGAATTAGCAGAGCTATTATAGTGTTTGAGGCAGTTGAGATGTAGTACCAAGGGGAACCTGAGACACCCAAAACAAGAGAACGCGCGAATTAGCAGAGCTATTATGGTGATTGAGGCAGTTGAGCTGTAGTACCAAGGGGAACCTGAGACACCCAAAACAAGAGAACGCGCGAATTAGCAGAGCTATTATAGTGATTGAGGCATTTGAGATGTAGTACCAAGGGGAACCTGAGACACCCAAAACAAGAGAACACACGAATTAGCAGAGCTATTATAGTGATTGAGGCATTTGAGATGTAGTACCAAGGGGAACCTGAGACACCCTAAACAAGAGAACGCGCGAATTAGCAGAGCTATTATAGTGATTGAGGCATTTGGGATGTAGTACCAAGGGGAACCTGAAACACCCAAAACAAGAGAACACGCGAATTAGCAGAGCTATTATAGTGATTGAGGCAGTTGAGATGTAACTCCAAGGGGAAACCTGCGACACCCAAAACAAGAGAACGCGCGAATTAGCAGAGCTATTAGAGTGATTGAGGCAGTTGAGATGTAGTACCAAGGGGAAACTGAAACACCCAAAACAAGGGAACGCGCGAATTAGCAGAGCTATTATAGTGATTGAGGCAGTTGAGATGTAGTACCAAGGGGAACCTGAGACACCCAAAACAAGAGAACGCGCGAATTAGCAGAGCTATTATAGTGATTGAGGCATTTGAGATGTAGTACCAAGGGGAACCTGAGACACCCAAAACAAGAGAACGCGCGAATTAGCAGAGCTATTTAAGTGATTGAGGCAGTTGAGCCGTAGTACCAAGGGGAACCTGAGACACCCAAAACAAGAGAACGCGCGAATTAGCAGAGCTATTATAGTGATTGAGGATAGTTGAGATGTAACTCCAAGAGGAAACCTGCGACACGCTAAGCAAGAGAACGCGCGAATTAGCAGAGCTATTATAGTGATTGAGGCAGTTGAGATGTAACTCCAAGGGGAAACCTGCGACACCTTAAACAAGAGAACGCGTGAATTAGCAGAGCTATTATAGTGATTGAGGCATTTGAGATGTAGTACCAAGGGGAACCTGAAACACCCAAAACAAGAGAACGCGCGAATTAGCAGCGCTATTATAGTGATTAAGGCAGTTGAGATGTAACTCCAAGGGGAAACCTGAGACGCCCAAAACAAGAGAACGCGCGAATTAGCAGAGCTATTATAGTGATTGAGGCATTTGAGATGTAGTACCAAGGGGAACCTGAGACACCCAAAACAAGAGAACGCGCGAATTAGCAGAGCTATTTAAGTGATTGAAGCAGTTGAGCCGTAGTACCAAGGGGAACCTGAGACACCCAAAACAAGAGAACGCGCGAATTAGCAGAGCTATTATAGTGATTGAGGTAGTTGAGATGTAACTCCAAGGGGAAACCTGCGACACCCTAAGCAAGAGAACGCGCGAATTAGCCGAGCTATTATAGTGATTGAGGCAGTTGAGATGTAACTCCAAGGGGAAACCTGCGACACCTTAAACAAGAGAACGCGCGAATTAGCAGAGCTATTATAGTGATTGAGGCATTTGAGATGTAGTACCAAGGGGAACCTGTAACACCCAAAACAAGAGAACGCGCGAATTAGCAGAGCTATTATAGTGATTGAGGCTTTGAGATGTATTACCAAGGGGAACCTGAAACACCAAAAACAAGAGAACGCACGAATTAGCAGAGCTATTATAGTGATTGAGGCATTTGAGATGTAGTACCAAGGGGAACCTGAGACACCCTAAACAAGAGAACGCGCGAATTAGCAGAGCTATTATAGTGATTGAGGCATTTGGGATGTAGTACCAAGGGGAACCTGAAACACCCAAAACAAGAGAACACGCGAATTAGCAGAGCTATTATAGTGATTGAGGCAGTTGAGATGTAACTCCAAGGGGAAACCTGCGACACCCAAAACAAGAGAACGCGCGAATTAGCAGAGCTATTAGAGTGATTGAGGCAGTTGAGATGTAGTACCAAGGGGAAACTGAAACACCCAAAACAAGGGAACGCGCGAATTAGCAGAGCTATTATAGTGATTGAGGCAGTTGAGATGTAGTACCAAGGGGAACCTGAGACACCCAAAACAAGAGAACGCGCGAATTAGCAGAGCTATTATAGTGATTGAGGCATTTGAGATGTAGTACCAAGGGGAACCCGAGACAGCCAAAACAAGAGAACGCGCGAATTAGCAGAGCTATTTAAGTGATTGAGGCAGTTGAGCCGTAGTACCAAGGGGAACCTGAGACACCCAAAACAAGAGAACGCGCGAATTAGCAGAGCTATTATAGTGATTGAGGCAGTTGAGATGTAACTGCAAGGGGATACCTGCGACACCCTAAGCAAGAGAACGCGCGAATTAGCAGAGCTATTATAGTGATTGAGGCAGTTGAGATGTAACTCCAAGGGGAAACCTGCGACACCTTAAACAAGAGAACGCGCGAATTAGCAGAGCTATTATAGTGATTGAGGCATTTGAGATGTAGTACCAAGGGGAACCTGAAACACCCAAAACAAGAGAACGCGCGAATTAGCAGAGCTATTATAGTGATTGAGGCAGTTGAGATGTAACTCCAAGGGGAAACCTGAGACACCCAAAACAAGAGAACGCGCGAATTAGCAGAGCTATTACAGTGATTGAGGCAGTTGAGATGTAGTACCAAGGGGAACCTGAGACACCCAAAGCAAGAGAACGCGCGAATTAGCAGAGCTATTATAGTGATTGAGGCAGTTGAGCTGTAGTACCAAGGGGAACCTGAGACACCCAAAACAAGTAGAATCTGTGAAGCCCGAAACAAAAATCCTTGTAAATATAGTAAAGTTATTACAGTGATTCACAGAGTTGAAATAAATGTCACGCGTAAGGAAGCCACGGCGGAAATTTAAAGTGTATATAATTATTCTGCACGTAACCGTTGCACTCGTAAAGTTTAGTTACCTTTATGCGCGATACGCTCTTGTTCGAGGGAAATTATCGAAACTCAATTGCGCCAGGAACATTCTCGGGAACGCTTGAAATAGAGAAATAAGTCTTGATTGAACGAAAAGTGCCGACGTTACTTAAGTTAATTCCCATACCATTCCCTGGAGATCACCGTAGCTAAATACCAGAGCTAGATATAAATAGGTCCCAATTGCTCATCGCTGAGTCCACCAATAGCCGAGGAGCATCGAGAATCGACTTAAGCAGCAGCAACGCCGGAGAGAGGACCAGTCGTCACTGCGTAGCCCAGCCCCACCAGGTATGTCCACCAGTTCCAGCCACAGGAGCAAAAAGTATAGGATGCACAGAGAAACCTAGGGGAATTTCAAAAAGTGGATTTATTGTAAACTTAAGGTTAAGATATTAGGTGTCCCAAGGAACTTCTTAGTGACGTGACAAAAACAAACACATTTGACCATAATCTCCAAACCATTAGAGTCAAATGGATGAAATTTTCACTGTAATTTATTTGAATTATATTACACATGTTGTATAGATTTAAAAACATTAGCGTTATTAGTTTGGAATTTCAAATTTTGCGTCATACATGCCCTTAAGGGCATAGGACATTTCAGATATAAAATTATGCATTCAGTTTGCTTGATTTTGTTTTGTTCATTAACACATTCCAGATATTTTATACACGTTTTCCTTAAAGTCCGAAATTTAATTATGAAGTCCACTTATTGGGAGAACGAACCATCTCTTATAATACACCCATCCGTAACTGTGGAAGCAAGGAATTATAGTAACAAGATATCCTTCCTTAAAAGTGGAGATATCTCGCACAAAGACGTCAGTATGTTTTATACTATTTAGATTTAAACGGGAACTACGAGAGCTGATCGTAAAGTAACGCACAATACTTGTTTTACAAGTATTGTGCGTTACTTGTTTTTTAAAAAAACAAACAAAAAATTGCAAGTGAACTTACACCTTTTACCTACTTTTCGACATAGTCACCAACTTTCTCAACTCATTTATCTCATTATGATACCAGTTTCAATATGCCCTGTCAGTAGAAGTCCATTTCCCTTGAGTAAAGCCATCTGCGGACTGTGATTTCACTTCCGCATCTGTTGCAAAGCGTTGGCCGGTCTCAGGAATTTCTTCATGGGCCATAACAGATGAAAGTCTGACGGTGCAAGCTCCGGACCTCCCAATCAAATAAAGTGATTTTCTGATGAACAGCAGCAGCAACATGGGAGCGAGCATTGTCATCATTAATGTTGTGGCGTTTGTCACGAAGAGCACGATGTAACTTCACCAAAGTTTGAATGCAAAACACCTTGCATATCCCAGAACACTGTCACAAGCGCTCTCATAGCAGATTGAGTATTTACTGGGGAACCAGCATGTTTCCACTCCATTCTTTCCTGCTTTGTTTCGGGCGTGTGCTCATGACTCATATCTAGTGACGATTCCTTTCAGAAAGTCTGCGGTGTAACACGTTAAGTGATCCAAGCTTTTCATCATTCGCGGGCCCTTGTGGTTGCTTGTCAGGTTCTTAGGCACCCAGCAAGCACTAACTTTACGAAGTTTCAACGTACACTGCACTATAGAAAATGTTGAACTGTTGTAACAAGGTCCTCAGTTTCACACGCCGATCGTTTAAAATTGCTACCTCAATGGCTCTAACATTCGGCGTGGTTGCAGCTGTTACCAGCCTCCGGAGCGTGGTGAATCACTAAGGTTCACAGGCCGTCTTGGAAGATTGCACACCACTTGGAGACATCGCTACTGTCCATACAATCATACACGCTACGCATGTCCCTGTAAATTTCACTCGGTTTATGCCCTTTGGCCTACAAATATCGAACCACACCTCTCTGTTCTTACACGTGGATATAGTAGCCATCTTTGTTCGGTAGTTCATGTTACTCGCGCTAGAGCTTCGCATGAAACAAAAAATAGTCTCTGTAGTGAAAACTTCAAACTATATCTGTGTGAAATTGCAACATTCCAGCTGCAATACCAAGGCAGAAAACATTATTGTGCGTTACTTTTCGATCCGCCCTCGTATGTTTTCACACCCATCGCACATGTCAAGTTAGACAAAGTTGTCAAGGTCTTCAGCTGTATAGTCACTTTGCAGCACGGGAAGAGTGTAAAAGATGGAACAAAACGTGTTGCCAGTACATTTTAAAACAAAATAGTGCCTTGGTACTAGGGCTCTCTACACATAATATATAATGTCCGTCATTTTAGCTATAAATCGCTCCGATAAGCATTGCCTTTGATGCAAACCTTTATTTTTCTCTCTTTAATAAACAATTAAATATTTGAGGCTTTCTCAGTGTTGGTTATTAATAATCACTTCATTATAACATGTGCAAATTCCCAAAATATGCAACAGGCAATAAACGATGACACGCAGAGAGTCATGTGGGTGATGAACCAAAAAATGATAAACGTTACAGAAAGTTATGCGAATGCAAATACATAAAATAAGAAGAAAATGTTACACAAGTGTATTCTTTAACCCCACAAAAAATGTACTTGACATATTTAAACTGTGTGATTTAACGAGATATATATTTTGTGTAGTAAAATTGTCTTTGTCTCTTAAGGTTTACTCATGATTTTTTTTTCTTCTTTCAGAATGAAGAGAATTTCAAAAACTATTCCAAAAAATTCAAGATATGCATTTCATTTGTAATGTAGAATGATTCTATCGCCTAACTATTAATTCGTTATATGTGTATTGACATAATGGTCTAAACAGTATTGGTTATCTCAAAAAATGGCTCTATCGATATTGGTTAAGGGAATGTATGACAGAAATTTCATGAAAAATCAAAAATATCTACTTGCTTATTTTAAAATAATTTAAACATTGCTGAACATAAAAAAAGTGTAATTGGTCACCAGGTGCCACTTTTAACTGAAGCTACAGCAAAGCATTAGAGGAAAACTTACTGGACTCAGCAAGAAATATTTGAATTCGATGAGATCTCATTCGCAAAGTAAAAAACGAAGGTATGTAGAAGAAAAGCAGCAGAGGAGAATAAAAGGAAAGCTGAGGCTCTAACCTACCAACCTGGTGAAGTTTAATGTGAGCCATGCAATCAATCTTTCCTTGTTTTTTCGCTATCCATATTTTCAGCATTCTTCTTCGTGCAAAATGTTCCTTGCGGAGCAGTTTTTCTGTTACCAAATAAAATTTGCTGTATGTGCACAGGGGTTCAATGAATAAGATTGCCCTAGATTTTACTGTTAGATGTATTTAAGCAATGTTTTCAATTTTCAACCATAAAAATCATATTTTGTGGAAAAAAAGCAAATCCGTAAATTTAAAAATGTTTGGAGTCTAAACCATAGGCTACACAGAGAAACGTAAGGAAACTTCAAAAAGTGGAAGTATTGTCAACCTAGACCAAAATGTTAACCTTTTGTCGCAAGAGATTTTTTTAACATGACAAAAAATAAACAAATTTGACTATAAACTCCAAATCATTAGAACAGAATAAATTAACTTTATAGTGTAACTTATTTGCATTATTTAACATCTTGGGTATAGATTTTAAAAAGTTAGCATTTCAGTCATACATGTCCTTAAAATACCGTTTATTAATTTCACATGGTAATACAAAGCGTCGTATATTAGGCCTTTCATTTTATTTGCAATTTTGAGCACTTGCACAATTTTGTAAATGTTATTACTGTACTCCCGATGTTTTGTTACATCTTCAGTGTATGTTTGAGCATTCACTGCACCTAAAATATTTGAACAAATGTCGAACAATAATTTCTCTATACGTACTATGTTCATAGTGTATAGAGAGGGTATTTATTGCACCCAAAAAGTCAATACCGAGATGTCACCGGAATAACACGTTTTAGGGTCCCTATATAAGAAAAACATTAGAAAAAGGTCCGTGTGTCTATGAACACGATAACTCAAAAATGAAAAGTTGGTAAAATACTAAGTTTGGTATTTAAGCTTACTATCATCCAGGGATGCGACACAAAGATTTTGAAAAAAAAAAACAAAAAAAAAAACGCCCCAAACTACCCTTTACATAGAACACATTTTGAACTTTTTGATTTTCTCAAAAAAGGCTCTAACGATTTCTCATATATCCTACATTTCAACATTAGCTATTTGCAGAACTACAAATTCTACTACAGAATAGAGTACCTTTTTTTAGGAAAATGTCCGTGTATGTGGGCAGCATAGCTCAAAAACTTGATATTCGAGTTCAGTATCTTCCAAGCATAATCGTTAGAGCCATCTCCAAGAAAATCCCCTCACCACAACTGCATGGAAAATGCGGGTTCGGGTATATGAAATGAGCATGGTAACCATTACACATTTTTTACATGTAAAGGGTAGTTTGTGGTGGGAGGACTTTTTTTTTTTTTTAATCTTCGTGTCGCATCCTTGGAAGATACCAAACCTAAATACTAAGTTTGGTATTTAACGGTCTTTTCGTTTTAGAGCTATACTGTCAACAGACACATACACGAACCTTTTCTAAAAATGATTTCTTCGGGCTCAAAAGGACCCTAAAACATATATTTCCCGTGAATTCTTGATATCAAATTTTTGGGTGGAGTACAATACTTTCTCTATTCACTATGTACATTGTACATGTGGGCTAGAGAAAGTAAAAATTTGATTTGTCCCAGAAGACTTTCTCTACATCTCTACAATAAATTATTGTTAAAAAGCTTCCGCTTGTATTTACTTCATGCTAATCGAGAAAAAATTAGCAGAAGTAGTCTTATTACTTGCTTCCTTGTAAGTAGAAGCGAAATAACGGAGTACCATAGGTTAAAGTGATAGTCAAAAGCTGGTTGCTATGTGACTGAAGTTCCTTTGTTTGTATGGGCAAATTCCTGTATGCGAAAATTATGTTTTTTAAAGATGAAACCAAAAACAAGGAATATCTCAAAAGCCATCAATTCTACGAAAAAAATGTATATAATATAAATTGTGTGTTTTAACGTGCTTTACATTTTTTGTGCAGTAAGTTTTTACCCATCTCTTATGATTTAGCAGTTATGTAAAATTCCGTTTTTTTTTGTTGTTGTTTGGTATTGTTTAACGCCCGCTTTAACTACTTATGGCACCGCAGGCGGTGACACTGATGATATATGAATGATGATGGAGCACCGGTGGAATGCGATGGCGGGGCAAACCGGGGTCCCCGGAGAAAACCCGCCCCAGCGCCGCTTTGGGATCGAACCCCCGTCTAGATGAGAGGCAAGTGATCTAAACACTTGGCCACTTGGCCCTAAAAAATTCCGTAAAATTCATCCAGAATAAAGTAGTCTTCAGAGGCTATTCCCAGAAAATTCAAGATATATATTTTATTTTTCAGGTAAATATCTTTAATGTACGATATTTTAATCAAAATCGTTTGAGCCATTTTTGAGAAAATCAAAATTTTCGAAAAAAAGTGTCATGTAAAGGGTAGTTTGGGGTGGGAGGATTCTCCTCAAAATCTTCGTGTCGCATCCCTGGAAGAAACTAAACTTAAAGACCAAGATTGGTATTTTAGTGACTTTTCGTTTTTGAGTTGGGGGTGGGGGGATTCTCCTCAAAATCTTCGTGTCGCATCCCTGGAAGATACTAAACTTAAAGACCAAGATTGGTATTTTACCAACTTTTCGTTTTTGAGTTGGGAGTGGGGGGATTTTTCTGAAAATCTTCGTGTCGCATCCCTGGAAGATACTAAACTTAAAGACCAAGATTGATATTTTAGTGGCTTTTCGTTTTTGAGTTGGGGGTGGAGGGATTCTCCTCAAAATCTTCGTGTCGCATCCCTGGAAGATACTAAACTTAAAGACCAAGATTGGTATTTTAGTGACTTTTCGTTTTTGAGTTGGGGGTGGGGGGATTCACCTCAAAATCTTCGTGTCGCATCCCTGGAAGATACTAAACTTAAAGACCAAGATTGATATTTTAGTGGCTTTTCGTTTTTGAGTTGGGGGTGTAGGGATTTTTCTGAAAATCTTGGTGTCGCATCCCTGGAAGATACTAAACTTAAAGACCAAGATTGGTATTTTAGTGACTTTTCGTTTTTGAGTTGGGGGTGGGGGGATTCACCTCAAAATCTTCGTGTCGCATCCCTGGAAGATACTAAACTTAAAGACCAAGATTGGTTTTTACCGACTTTTCGTTTTTGAGTTGGGGGTGTATGGATTTTCCTCAAAATCTTCGTGTCGCATCCCTGGAAGATACTAAACTTAAAGACCAAGATTGGTATTTTAGTGACTTTTCGTTTTTGAGTTGGGGGTGGAGGGATTCTCCTCAAAATCTTCGTGTCGCATCCCTGGAAGATGCTAAACTTAAAGACCAAGATTGGTATTTTAGTGACTTTTCGTTTTTGAGTTTGGGGTGGGGGGATTTTTCTGAAAATCTTCGTGTCGCATCCCTGGAAGATGCTAAACTTAAAGACCAAGATTGGCATTGTCGGCCCGTAGCCAGGCATGAACATGAGCAAGTGGATAATATGAAATGCAAGCGAAATTAATGATTGGAAAGGTGGAATGAGTGGCGGGAGAAACCGCAGGACCCGGAGAAAAGCCGCGAAGGCGCCGTTTCATCCACCACGAGTCCCACAATCGAGCATGTGGGATCGAACCCGGACCACCTATATGGGAGAAGAGCTCTCTAACCGCTCACCGCCTCCTTGGAACATAAACACCTAGTTTGGTATTTAATGGCTTTTCAGCTATGCTGCCCACGGACACACACACTCACACACAACACACACACACACACACATACTGACAGACAGACACACACGGACATTTTACTAAAAATTATTTTTGTTGTGGATTCAGAGGGTCTCAAAACATGTTTCCGGTGAAATCTCGGTATCGAACTTTTGGGTGCATTACAATATCTTCTCTATACGCTATGAACATAGTGTAGAGTAAGTAAAAAAGCATTTTTAGTAAAAGGTCCGCGTGTCTGTGTGTATTATGTGTCTGTGGACAGCATAGTTCAAAAACAAAAAGGCGCTAAATACCAAACCTCATATTTAAGTTTAGTATCTTCCAAGGATGCGACACGAAGATTTTCAAGAAAATACCCCACCCCAAACTATCCTTTACAAGGAAAATATTTCGTCATTTTTGATTTTCTCAAAAATTGCTCTAACGATTTTAATTAAAATAACGTATATTAAAGTTATTTACATCACAAATAAAATGTATATCTTGAATTTATTTTCTGAGAGTGACTTTTGTACAACTGACAAACCATAAAATAGATAGTCTCATAAGTAATGTGGTTTTTTAAGAAAAATAATTATTTGAAATGTGTTCTGACAAGCAATTGACTAATCTACAGAGCATTAGATTCTGTGGTCTTGAGCGAGGTTTATTATCCCACGATGGTACGAGTCTCTGGTCTTTGATGCGAAGAATTCGGCGAGACCCACCTTCAATGTTGTCAAAATTTCTTCCATGTAGAAAATGGGTCATGGATCGAAAAAAATGATAATCTGATGGTGCGAGATCAGGGCTGTATGCTGGGTGTGGTAGCAGTTCGATTCCTCACAATTCCTGAATTTTTTCCATGGTTGTTCGTGCAGTACGGGACCTTGCATTGTCCTGTTGCAATAGAACTCTATTTCGGATAACTAATGATGGGTATCTCCGTCTCAAAATTTCATGAACCCGTTCCAGTTTTTGAGAGTAAAGATCCGCATCGTTTGGAATAAACTCCCAGTGAATGACACACACAACATTACTTTGGGACCGAACCGTTTTTTTTAATGATGACTTTGGCAAGTTGGCGGAGATCAAGCCACTGTTTCGAGGCATCAGGGTTTCGGTAATATACCCATTTTTCATCACAAGTGACAATGTTCCTGACAAATCTATCATCCATGGGATTACGGATAAGCTGACGACAGATATCCCCTCTACGTTGGTCAGTTTGGAAGCATCGTTGTGCCACACGCTCACTAACGACATATTCTTCGGCAGCGGCTTTATAATCTTGTTTCCAGTAGTGCTAACTTCGTTATCTCCATTTTGTGATTGTTTATTAGCAACTGAAGACTGATACATCCTCGCAACCAAAGAAACGCAATACATTTTCAAAACACCAAGATCAAAAAACCGACATTGCTTATGAGACAACCTAATATATACAAAAACTTACTACACAAAAAATGTACATCTCATTAAAACGCACAATTTATGTCATACATTTTATTGTAGAGTTAACCGTTTATGAGATATTCCAGATTATTGGTTTTAATCTTAGCCACTTAAGACTTTTCTCAAACGGATACACATCTTTCTTCTCGTTTCTCGTTTGTTTTTTCCTGGCAAGCAAAGAGATTTGAATTTCAATTGTTTCACATAGCGACCGACTTTTAAAGGACAAGACTATCGCTTTAGCCTGTGCGTTTTCTTATTTCTCTTCTATGTACAAGTAAGCTAGTGATAACATTAATTCTGCTTATGTTTATCTGATTAGCATGACGTAGATATCAGATTCATGTTTTGAATAAAAGGTTTGTTTACCGAACAGCTAGAGGACATCATGTGAATGGAACACTTTAGATTTTAACTTTGTCTACACGCACTATGTACATAGTGTATAGGGAACGTATTGTATTGCAACCAAAAATTCGATACCGAGGTTTCACCAGAAATACATGTTTTGGGACCCCTTGAATCCAAAAAAAATATTAAAAAAGGTCCGTGTGTGTGTTAGACGCATAGCACAAATTCAGTATCTTTCAAGGATGCGATACGAAGATTTTCAAGAAAATACGCCACCTCCAACTGCCTAATACATGGAAAATTTTTTGAAAATGTTGATTTTCTCAAAAATGGCTCCCATGATTTTGATTAAAATATCGTATATTTAAGATATTTACATGACAAATAAAATGTATATTTTGAATTTTCTGCCAATAGACTCTGAAGACATCTTCATTCTGAATGAGTTTGCGGAATTTTGCGTAACAGGTAAACCATAAAAGATAGATAAAAACTTACTATAGAAAAATGTAGATCTCGTTAAAACACACAATTTATGTTACATGTATTTGCTCCTGGAGTTGACCATTTTTAAGATACTCCTTGTTATTGATTTCGGTTTAAAAATACTTAATACTTTTCTGATACGGGAACTTGTCAACACATGGCCACAGAAAAAAACGGAATTCTATACCATAGCAACCACATGTTTATTTTCTCTATAGGCACTATGTACATAGTGTATAGAGAATGTATTGCACTCCACCAAAAATCGATACCGAGATTTCACCGGAAATATGTTTTAGGGTCCCCTTTATCTAAAAAAAGCATTTTCGAAAAAAGGTCCGTGTCTGTGTGTGTGTGTGTGTGTGTGTGTGTGTGTGTCCATGTGTCCGGGTGTCCGTGTGTTTGTGAACACGATAACTCAAAAACGAAAAGTAGGTAAAATACTAAACTTGGTATTTAAGTTTAGTATCTTCCAGGGATACGACACGAAGATTTTGAGAAAAATCCCCCACCCCCAACTGCCCTTTACATGGAACTTTTTGATTTCTCAAAAATGGCTCTAACGATTTTGATTAAAATTTCGTATATTAAAGATATTTACCTGAATATATATTTATCTATTTATATATTTATATATTTATCTTGAATTTTCTGGGAATAGCCTCTGAAGAGTAGTTTGTTCTGGATGAATTTTATTAAATTTTGAATAATTGCTAAACCGTAAGACATGGACAAAAACTTACTTCACAAAAAATGTAGAGCACGTTAAATCACACAATTTATGTTATATACATTTTTTTCGTGGAGTTCGTTGTTTTTGAGACATTCCTTATTTTTGGTTTCTGCTATGAAAAACTTATACAGTTCTCATACAGGAATTTTTCAACTGCTGTCCACACAAACAAAGGAACTTCAGTGACATAGCAACCAGCTTTTGATTATCATTTTAACCTATGGTACTCCCTTATTTCACTTCTACTTACAGGGAAGAAAGTAATGTGGCTATTTCTGCTAATGTTTTACTGATTAGCATGAAGTTAATAGAAGTATAAGCTTTTTAAGAATAATTTGTTGCAGGGATATAGAGAAAGTCATGTGAATGGTGCACACCAGATTTTTACTTTATCTAGCCCCGTATGTACAATGTACATAGGGATAGAGAAGTATTGCATTCCACCCAAAAATTCGATGTCGAGATTTCACCGGAAATACATGTTTTAGGACCCCCTGAATCCAAAAAAAGCAATTCCAGAAAAAGGTCCGTGTGTGTGTCCGTGTGTCTGTGAACACGATAACTCAAAAACGAAAAGTAGCTAAAATATCAAACTTGGTATTTAAATTCAGTATTTTCCAGGGATGCGACACGAAGATTTTAAGAAAAATCCCCCCACCCCAAACTACCCTTTACATGGAACTTTTTTCGAAAATTTTTATTTTCTTAAAAATGGCTCTAACGATTTTGATTAAAATATCGTATATTAAGGATATTTACCTGACAAATAAAACGTATATCTTGAAATTTCTGGGAATAACTTCTAAAGACCTGTTTATTTTGGATGAATTTTGCTTAATTTGGCATAACTATTAAACCGTAAGAGATGGACAAAAACTTAAAATACAAAATATGTAGGCGTTGTTAAAATACACAATTTAGGTCATATACATTTTTCTCGTGGAGCTTACCGTTTTTTAGGTATTCATTGTTATTAGTTTCAGTTGTGAAGTTTTTTCTTTTGTTCTACTCCTGGCCAAGAAAAGAAGCGATTTGTAATGACAATCGCATAACGACAGCTTTTAAAACATTTGACTATCGATTTAGCCTAGTGTATTCCCTTATTTTCTTCCTACTTATAAGGAACTAAGTGATAGGAACATTGTGCTGAATACCTCGATTAACAAGGTGCAGAAAGAAGAAGAATCTTATGTAAGAAGTTTGTAGAACGGCTAGAGAAACTCATGCGAGTTTAAGCATTTGACTGTCGGTTTAGCCTCCCGTATCCTCTTTAAGGAACTAAGTAATAAAAGCGTTTCTGCTAGTGTTTATCTCGATTAGCATGAAGCAGATAGAAGAATAAGCTTATTAACAATCATTTGTTTCAGAGAGGTAGAGAAAGTCATGTGAATGGAGCACATCAGATTTTTAAATATTGGAATTAATACAGCTTCGTTTCGTTCATCCATATTGCTTTAAAAGGAGCTAAATTCTATCTAATAATAATAATAATAATAATAATAATAATAATAATAATAATAATAATAATAATAATAATTCGTTATTGTATTTAATTACCTATATTTCGTTTAATTGTTTCTTCACGCAAGCCGTGTGTAGGACAGGAGTTGGATAGGTAAAGTCAGAATGATAAATTTCAATGCCATAGCCGGGATCTGAACCACGCATCTCACGATCTCTAGCCGGTTGCTCTGCCACTGAGCTACCATGGCAACATAGCATTGCATTTCTCACCTGACTGGCATGTTTCCCGGTAAACCACAAGATGATCTCAAATTACCAATTGATCATAATGGTTGGCTATACCTTGAATTCTGGGTCTAAAGTACTTACAACATTGTAAGTTGTCATTAGTTGTCATCTCAAAATGATTTGAGATCATCTTGTGGTTTACCGGGAAACATGCGCGTCAGTTGAGAAATTCAATGCCATACCGTCATGTTCCCATGTTAGCTCAGTGGTAGAGCAACCGGCTAGAGATCGGGAGATCCGTGGCTCAAATCCCGGCTACAGCATTGCATTTTTCAATCTGACTCTACCTACCTATTTATTTGGTGTGAACCACGAATTTTTCTGTACTTTAGATCTTGGAGTGGTAATTGTAATTGTTCTTTAGTGGTAGAGTCCATTTTAACATAATTTTCCATCAAGATAAATGGTTCTTCCTTTGCCGTGGTCCACAATTCTCTACACAAATCTACCCAATTTGCCATACTTACAGGGTTACGCTACTTCACATGCAATATATGCATCTACGTACTTCCTACCTAAGACTTTTTGGAAAGGTACACATATAAAACGTTGAAAACAAATAATCCAAACCATAAACGGATGGAAAAATTGAGAAAGAATGTTTTATTAATACTAACATTTGACTATTCCAAATTTCTTGAATTTATTTCCGTGTTATTGAAATTTGAAATTCGATTCTGAAAACTTTGGAAAAGGAAAATATCTTATGTGTTCCATTCACATGACCTTCTCTACATCACTGTGTCAAATTATCCTTACACATCTTATTCTTCTATCTTCTTTATGATAATCAAGATAAACATCAGAAGAAATTGGCTTGATTACTTGCTTCCTTGTAAGTAGAAGAAAAATAAGGGAATACACTAGGCTAAAATGATAGTCAAATCTTGTAAAAGCTGGTAGCCATATGGTTCAAATCCGTTTCTATGCAGGGCCAGGGGTTTACAAATTTCCGCGTGAAACAAACAACAAGGAATATTTCAAAATAGTCAACTCCACGAATAAGGGGGAAAGGGGGAACCCTATGTCATAAATTGTGAGTTTTAACGAGCTCTAAATTTTTTGTGTACCTAGTAAGTTTTTGTCTCTCTCTCACGGTTTACCAGTTATGCACAATTCAGCAAGATTCATCTTGAATAGAGAGGTCTATAGATGTTCTTCCCAGAAAATTCATTTTATTACATTTAATATTCGATATTTTAATCAAAGTCGTTAGAGCCATTTTTGAGAATAAAAAAATGGAAAATTTTTCCATGTAAAAGTAAGTCGGTGTAGGGGGATTATCCTGAAAATCTTCGTGTCTCATCCTTGGAGGATAAGGACTTTTCTTTTTTGAGCTATGCTGCCCACAGACACATACACACACATTTCTAAAAATGTTTTTTTTGGTTCAGAGCTGTCGAAACATATACTTCCGGTGATATCTTGGTATTGAGTTTTTGGTTGCAATACAATACCTTCTCTATACACAATATACATGTATAGTGCCTACGTGTTGAGAAAGTAAAACTGGAACACTAGCGGTGATATCTCGGTATTGAGTTCTGGTTGCAATACAATACCTTCTCTATACATAATATACATGTATAGTGCCTACGTGTTGAGAAAGTAAAACTGGAACACTAGCACTGCTTTTATTTTCCAGACCGCTTTTCTCCAGTAAAATAGACACATTTTTACTTTCTCTACACGTACTATACAGGATGTTTCAAAAATATGGGGTATAATTTCAGGTATGTATTTCCCACATGAAGGCAATCAAAATAGTTCATTATAACATGTGTCCGGAAATGCTTCATTTCCGAGTTATGGCCTTTACAACATTGAAAGTCCCACCTGTAGACAATCAAAATAGTTCATGTCCGGAAATGCTTCATTTCCGAGTTATGGCCTTCACAACATTGGAATTCACTGGAACGTTTTGCTTTCCGCAGGTCTTTGCCGTCAAAGGAGATATTAGGAGGGCGCTCTGATAGTTCATTCTGAGGAAGGTTACATTTAGTGTTCTTTAGGCGTTAAGACTGCGCGACATGTATTCAAATCAAGAGCTGGCAGAGATACACTTCATGTACGGTAAGGCGGACGGCAATGCTGCGCTGGCTCGTCGTTTGTACCAGGAGAGGTACCCACAGCGACAATGTCCAGATCGGAAGACATTTGTACGTCTCCATTCCCGTCTGTGCGAGTTTGGAACATTCACCTCTCCTGGTTTGGGAAGGGGACGACCAAGATCTACAACTCCAGAAGTGCAGGAGGAGATTCCGGAAGCTGTGGACAGGACTCCTTCTATCAGCACACGACGGTTAGCGTTGCAAGTCAATGTTCCTCATACGACTGTCTGGAGACTGTTGAACGAGTATCAATTGTATCCTTATCATTTGCAACGTGTACAGGCCCTGTCACCAGCAGATCACCCTGCACGAGTTAGGTTCTGTCATTGGTTCTTGCAGCAGTGTGGTGTAAATCCGAACTTTTCTGCCGTCGTATTATTTACAGATGAAGCACAGTTCACAAGAGATGGCATAACAAATTTCCACAATCAGCATGTATGGTCGCATGAAAACCCACGTGCAACTGTTGTATCTCATCACCAGGTGAGGTTCTCCTTCAACATGGGGCCGGTATCATTGGTGATCGTTTAGTTGGACCCCATGTACTTGTAAACAGACTTACGGGGCAGGCGTACACAAACTTCCTGGAAAACACCATACCTGACGTTTTCGAAGTCACTCCACTGATCAATCATCAGCACATTCACTTCTTGCATGATGGCGCTCCTGCACACTTCAGTCTTACGGCTCGCCGGTACTTGGATCGAAGGTTTCCTGATCGATGGATAGGTAGAGGTGGCCCAATTACTTGGCCTCCACGCTCAGCTGATCTGAACCCTCTCGATTTCTACTTGTGGGGCCATTTAAAATCATTGGTTTATTCGTCTCCGGTGCCGGATTTGGAATCCCTTCGGAATCGAATTGTGGCAAATTGTGAGGACATACGCAATACTCCTGGAGTTTGGGATCGTGTTCGCAGGTCAATGAGACATCGATGTGAGATCTGTATTCAAGCAGGAGGTGGACATTTTGAACATCTTCTGTAATGACAACAACCTGAGGAAAGAAAAACGTTCCAGTGAATTTCAATGTTGTGAGGGCCATAACTCGGAAATAAAGCTTTTCCGGACACATGTTATAATACACTAATTTGATTTTCTACATTTGGGAAATACATACCTGAAATTATGCCCCGTATTTTTGAAACATCTGTATATAGTATATAGAGAAACCCAAAAATTCGATACCGAGATTTCACCGGAAATATATGTTTTGGGACACCTTGAATCCAAAAAAAGCATTTTCAGAAAAACGTCCGTGTGTGTATGTGTGTGTGTGTGTGTCAGTGTCCGTGGAGAGCATAGCTCAAAAACGAAAAGTCCATTAAACATCAAAATTGATATTTAAGTTTGGTATCTTCCAAGGATGCGACACGAAGATGTTCAAGAAAATGTCCCCACACCACCTAACCATTACAAAGAAACATTTTCCAAAATGTTCCTTTTCTCAAAATTGTCTCTAACGTTTTTGATTCAAATACCGTATATTAAAGATACTTACATGCAAATAAAATGTATATCTTGAATTTTCTGGGAATAGCCTCTGAAGACATCGTTATTCTGAATGAAATTTGCGGAATTTTGCGAAACAGGCAAACCGTAAGAGATGGGCAAAAACTTACTGTACATAAAATGTAGAGCTCATTAAAACACATAATTTGTGTTATATGCATTTTTTGCCTGGAGTTGACCGTTTTTAAGAAACCCCTCGTTATTAGTTTCAGTTTTAAAATACTTAACCTTTTCTCATACGGGAAGTTGTCAACTCCTGGCCACGCAAAGAAACGGGTTTCAATTCCATAGCAGTCACATTTTAAAACATTTGACTGTCGGTTTAACCTAGTGTATTTCCTTATTTCCCTTTTACTTATAAGGAATTAAGTAATAAAACCGTTTCTGTAAATGTTTATCTCGCTTAGCATGAAGTAGATAGAAGAATAAGCGCATTAAGAATAATTTGTTACAAAAATGTAGAGAAATGTGAATGGAGCACGTCAGATTTTTTCAATATATTTTGTTTCTTATTTTAAGAAAGTCTGTGGGCCAAAAGCTCTAAAACTAGGTACATCTTCCGATAGAACTACTTTGTTACGACTTATATTAATAACGAGAGTGACGAGCGATGTACGCACATAGAGCTATAAATCAATTCATTCCAAAGATTAAAGAAAAACCTCAGGTAGCCAAACATCTTGACACTCGAAACTGGTATGCGCTACTCCTATACTACACACGCGTGTGTCTTTTGTTTTAGTCTTCTGAAACCGTCCAGTGTTGGAAAACAATCATCTTTACTTATTCACATTTTGCTAATAAAATAAATAAAGGATGTACAATTTTAAAAAATCTGATGTGCTCCAACCACAAAACTTTCTCCATATCTGTGCAACAATTATTATTTTTATTATTATTATTATTATTATTATTATTATTATTATTATTATTATTATTATTATTATTATTATTATTATTAATTTTTATTTTATTTTTGATTGTTTCATTTGTATAGCCCCTTTAACTTGAATGGCTTTCACTTGTGAAACTGTAGGTTGTTATCACTAGACACAGCACATTCACTCTCACAGACTCTTTGGGGGATAGGGAATAATTCTGGTTAAAGAAAAACTCCACACCACAGCCGCGAATTGAACCCGGGACCTCCGAGTGAAAAGTCAGCAGCAAATTATTGTTATAAAGCTTATTCTTCTATTTACTTCATGATAATCGAGAAACATTAACAGAAGTTGTCTTATTACTTGCTTCCTTGTAAGTAGAAGGGAGTAGCATAGGTTAAAGTGCTAGTCTTATTACTTGCTTCCTTGTAAGTAGAAGGGAGTAGCATAGGTTAAAGTGACAGTCTTATTACTTGCTTCCTTGTAAGTAGAAGGGAAATAAGGGAGTAGCATAGGTTAAACCAGTAGTTAAATCTTCTAAAAGTGGATTGCTATGTGATTGAAATCTTTTGTTTGCATTGCCAGATACCCGTATGAGAAAAGTATAAGCGTTTTAAAAGAAACCAATAACAAAGAAGATCTTTAAAAAAAAACGCCGCACCCTGCGAAAAAAATGTATAACATAAATTGTGTTTTAACAAGCTCTACATTTTTTATCAAGTATGTTTTTGTCTATCTCTTATGGTTTATCAGTTAGGCAAAATTCCGCAAAATTCATCCAGAATAAAGATGTCTTCAGAGGCTATTCCCAGAAAATCAAATTATAAATTTTATTTGTCATGTAAATATACGATATGTTAATCAAAATCATTAAAGCCATTTTTGAGGAAATCAAAATTTTCGAAAAATTTTCCACGTAAATGGTTCTCGGGGGTGAAAAGCTTCGTGTCGCATCCTTGGAAGATATTGAACTTAAATACCAAGTCTGTTATTTAACTACGCTGCCCACAGACATGTTTCTAAAAATGCTTTTTATGGATTCAAGGGTCTCAAAACACATATTTCCGTGAAACATCGGTATCGAATTTTTTGGTGCAATACAATACCTTTTCTGAAAATGAAATTTTTTTATGGACGCTGTTTAACTGCTGTGGTTCTCAGCGCCCCATTCTATAGTGAGCGTGAAAACGCGCTTAATTTTGCTCAGAGGCCTCTCTATCAGGCTTGAAGTTCTTTTTAAATCTACGACACGAGACCAACGCCTTTACTTCCCTTCCGAAGTGAAGTAAAGCATGTGCCCGAAAAAAAACCATCGTCCCCCGCCGGGTTTGAACCCGCGACTTTGGGCATATGAAGTTAGCATGGTAACCATTACATCATGGACGGCTACTCAATACCTTTTCTATACACTATGTACATAGTACGTGTAGAGAAAGTAAAAGAAAGAAAAGAGAACGTGAACGCAAAATACTCCTTGAAGTCGTAGAACTCGACAAGTGTGTTTATAAATATTCCCAAGAGAATACCACTAAGTTTGTTCGTGGTTATTTTCACAAAAACAAAAGCATATTCCTCTGAAAGCAAATTTCGCCGCTGTGAGAGGTAAGTTATCGATACTGAAGAAATGGGCAGATATAACTTTCTTATCTACCCGCAATATTATCACTCTGATTACGGGTATCACCGTCCACAAGGAATGGAATGATCCATTTTTCATTATTAAAATCTGATGTGTTATATTCACACGACTTTCTCAACATCTCTGTAACAAATTATTGTTAATAAGCTTATTTTTCTGTCTACTTCATGCTAATTGAGATAAACATTAGCAGAAATAGTCTTATTACTTACTTCCTTAAAATCAGAACGGAAATAAGGGAATACACTAGCTTAAACAGATAGTCAAACTGTTTTAAAATATGGTTGCTATGGGACTGAAATCCGTTTCTTTGCGTGACCAGGTGCTGAGTACGAGAAAACAAACTAATTTAAAACTGAAACCAACAACAAGGAATATTTCGAAAGCGATCAACGCCACCAAAAAAATGTATATGACATAAATGATGTGTTTCAATGAGATCTACTTATATTGTCGAGTAAGTTTTAGTCTATCTCTTACGGTCTATACAAAATTCAGCAAAAATAATCCAGAATAAAGAGGCCTTCAGGGACTATTCCCAGAAAATTAGAGACCTACATTTTATTTTTTCTGTAAATATGCATAATATAAGGTAGTTTAATCAAAATCGTTACGGCCATTTTTGAGAAAATAAAAATTTTCGGAACATTTTCCATGAAGGGTCGTTTGGGCTAGGAAGGGATTTTCCTCAAAATCTTCGTGTCGCATCCCTGGCAGATACTAAACTTAAATGCCAAGCTGGTATTTTGCCGACTTTTCGTTTTTGAGTTATCGTGTCCATAGAAACACGGATGCACTGACACACAGGGACCTTTTTCTAAAAATGCTTTTATCGCACTCAGGGGACCCCAAAACAAATATTTTCCGTGAAATCTCCACATCGAATGTTTGGGTGGAATACAATATACCTTTTAACTCCAAGGTGATTGCACATTTGGGCTAGAGAAAGTAAAGTTAACCAGAATTAAGGGGTCTTTACAGGCTATTCCCGAAAATTTAAGCTATAAATGTTATTTGCCATGTAAATATATTTAATATACCTTCGGTATTTTAATCAAAATCGCTAGAGCCATTTTTCAGAAAATCGAATTTTCGAACATTTTACCATGTAAAGGGTAGTTTGCCGTGGAGGGATTTTCCTCAAAATCTCCGTGTCGCATCCCTAGAAGACTGAACAAATACCAAGTTTGGTATTTTATCGATTATTCGTTTTTGAGTTATCGTGTTCACAGACACACACACACACACTCTCACACGCTCTCTCACACACTCACACACACCCACAATCTCTCACTCTCACGCACTCACTCACACACTCACACATTCACTCACACTCACACACACTCACACTCACACACACTCACACTCACACACAACCTCACACTCTCACACTCACACACACACACTCACTCACACACACTCACACACACACTCACACACATACACACTCACACACATACACACTCACACACACATGGACCTTTTTCTGGAAATGCATTTATTGGATACAGGGAACCTTAAAACGTCTATTTCCAATGAAATCTCGGTATCAAAATTTTGGGTGGAATGCAATTAGTTCTCTAGAACTATGTACATAGTATGTGTAGCGAAAGTAAAAATCGCTTACTACACACACATACACACGCGCGCGCACACACATACGCACAAACACACACATAAACACACGCACAAACACACACATACACATACAAACACATCCACTTACTCACAAACACACATGCACGCACACACAAACACACTCATACACATCTCTCACACACGCACGCACACATACGTACGCACACACAAACAGCATACATACACACAAACACATACATACACACACAAACACACAGATACTCACACAAACAAATATACACACAAACTCATACACATAAACACACACTTACACACACGCACACAAACACACACATACACACAATCACACACACAAACACACACATACACACAAATACACACATACACACACAAAGACACACGCACACACAAACACACACATACACACACAAACACACAAGCGCACACAAACACACGCATTCACACACAATCATAATCACAAACACACACATACACACACAAACACACGCATTCACACACAATCATACAGACAAACACACACATATACACAAACACACACACATACACACAAACACACACACATATACACAAACACACACAAACACACACACGCACACTCATACACACACATACACACACAAACACACGCATTCACACACAATCACAAACACATACACACCCAAACACACACGCACACATAAAAACACGCATTCACACACAATGATACACACACATATACACAAACACACACACACAATCATACACACAAACACACACATATACACAATCACACACACACCAAGAAGTGACAACTTGCTATCTGTTGCAATGCATACAGAAAGCTTGCAGCGATTTAAGAGTGGTTGTAATTAAAGCCACTTCAAATAATTGCCAACAGCTGATGAATCACTTACCAGGTAACGTGACTCCGTTCAGGGAGCTCTGCCTTCATGTAACACATTTTATATCGATTGGCACTGGGTGTTAACCCAGCTGTTTGGACGACCTACAATGCACAAGTCACGCTAATCTGCACCAAGTGACGTCACACAACTGTGCTGCCGTTCTGCACGCTTGCTTCTCAACTCATCAGAAAAGGAAACTAGTTCGTTTCCGCCGTGAAGCACAATATTTATGTAGTTTTCACTTAGGATTAGAACAGTAGCGCCATCACAATACGGCGCTAAAATGATGCCGCTAAAATAACTATTATTATAGATAACAGTTAAAATATTTTCTATCCTAACTGCATTTTAATGATACGGAAATTAAATTACTCTTTTACCTTCATGTTGATTAAATAATCAAAGAATTTGTGATACTATTAAACCGAGGCTAAGTTATAGACATACGAAATTCTGCCTCAGCGTTGCAACAGTTCTGCAAAAAGATATAGGCGTGGTCAAATTAATAAAGTAAATCTTGTAAAGTACTACATCTTTCATTAATTGGTAAATTTTAAATTAAACATACTCATTCATAACTTAATTTTATACCAACATTAAAATGGCTTTTTATTGAAGCATAGGGGAGCGGGGGTAAAGTTGATCATGGGTACAGTATAACATTTTGAATTTGGCGCTTCAGGCTATGTTGGCTGCACTGTTTTCGTTGTCCACAGCAACGAAGTTTGGCGCCTTACGCTATCATAGTAAAGTGTTGCTGCGTGTGTTGATTTTCGCAATTGATAGGACTTCAGTAATTCAGGCAAAAAATAAAGTGTTTATCGTTAATTTCATCCTTAAACTGTTAATATTATATTCCTAACGATATTGCAGGTACAATTACAGTACCTACATTTAAGCTGTAGTCTGCTTTATTAGAAATATTGTTTAGGTTACGTACATAGCGTCAAGTTAACAAGAGTGTGTAAATGGTACCACAGCACTCATGTCACCACTTTTAATAGTTTTATAATGTAATATTTCTTCGTATAGTTGTTTATATATCTGTTTTACTTATTGGAATTTATTATATTTTAATAAAAGTCTCCTATTGTTATCTTCAGAAAGATACTAATATGGTTCGGAACAGAAAACAAGAGAAAAAGTTAGCACTTTTCACTGAAGAGCAGCAATAGAACTTGTAAATCAGGGAATGAGTCTTCGGAAAGCCGCTCGATCCTGAAATGTTGATTATGATACTCTTTCTAGCTAAATGATAATCTGTCTTCTATTACACGTAATTTTTTTTAGATAAATAATATTTACAACAGTAGCATTTTATTAGTAGTAATAATATTATTAACAGCTTTATTTTTTTATGTTTTCAGACATGAAAAAAAGCAAGGTGAATGGAAATGGCAATATAGCTTCGTATCCAAAATATGATTGCAGATGTATATTCACTGATGAAGAAACTTCCTTAGAAACCTTTTGACTTGTGCAAACATTTATAATGGTTTACACATAAATAACCATTACATTTGGCATTTCAAATGGCAAAATACAACAATGTGCAAGTTCCTGTAAATTGATTAAAATCAAGCTGTTGAAGGCTAGATGTGCAATTTCAGAAAAGTTCATCCGAGTATGAGCCTCCTCATCCAAAGATTAGATTAGGTTAGAAAGTATTCTGTAGGCTCGTTAGGCTAGGAAGCCACTGAACATACAACTTGTCAAGGCGTATATACATGTATACATATGTTTATATATAAGAAGAAGAAAAACAACGTATAAAGCTCTAGTACTAAAAGCATGGATAATAAAAACAGCAGAATAGACATATAATCACCATTTGCTTTTGAGACCTGTACGCCACTGCACTGCGGTTCTTACAATGTCCAGTAAACTGTTTACGGGGACTTTTACGGGAACTTTACGGACAGTTTGATTTTGCAATGTACAGTTAAGAGACATCTGTCGGTAAACAATACGATAACCGGGAGTTAACTTGACCGTAGCATTGTCTTCCAGTAAACTCTTAACGAAGACATATTTTAAGGTTATGTACCAAATGGCAAAAAGGAATTACATTCAGTTCTTTGAAAGTGATTCCGATGAAAGCGATAATGATCAGATTATAATACATAGGAGACCTAAATTATTGAAAACCAGAACAAACTATTACGAAACTTTAGAAAATCAAGAATTCTTTAAGTGATTCCGATTAACAAAACCAACAGTTCTCTTGCTCCTTGGTCTCATGTGATGATATTCAGCATAAAATACAAAGGTAGGTTCATTTTATACATTATTATGACTTTGTTATTTTTTCTTCTATAATGTAGTGAATACCTGGTAATTCTGCACAACACCTCTATTAATTCTACCGTCTGATAAACTGAGATACGTCGGGGTATCTATAGTAGGAATGCAAGTGAAATGTGCGTATTGTGGTAAAAACATTAAAGTAATTTAAAATCGGCTAATAAATAGAGTGTCTGCGATTCAGATTCAGCAACGACCGTGAATTCGATTTCGGCCAAATTAATCATACATCAGCTCGAGCATTCTGCCGTCTGCTACACGGAAACTTCGTCGGGGTATCTATAGCAAGAAATAAAAGTGAAATGTGTAGATTGTAGTGAAAGCACAGAAAGTAATTTAAAATCGGTTAATAAATAGAAAGTCTTAAATTCAGATCCGGCAAAGACCATACAATACAATACAAGGAAGTTTGCAATTCAGAACCAGCAAAGACCGTAATTCAATATCTGCCAAATTATACATGAATCAGGGTAATTGTGCACCTTTTATTTATTAACCGATTTTAAATTACCTGTGTTTTCTCCACAATCCGCACATATCACTTTTATTTCCCTCTATAAATACCGTTTTGCAGACGGCAGAATTAATAGAGCCGTAGTGCAGAATTGCCGAATACCTGATGCATTTACAACTACACATTGCATTTCCATTTCAGGAATAACGCTGTATCGCCGATGAACCAGCTGCTTCTAACCTTACGATTTTTTGCTTTAGGAAGCATGCTAATTGCACTTGGTGATTTCATAGGAGTTAGCACAGCAACTGCTTCTCAAATAGTAAAAACTGTAAGCAGTGCTATTGCAAGGCTGGCAAAACAATATATAAAACTTCCAGAAACAGAAGGTGAAGTTGAAAATACTAAATTAAACTTTTTTCGCATTGCAAAATTTGCTAAAGTTTTGGGTGCATTAGATTGCACCCATGTAAGAATTCAATCACCTGGAGGCAATAATGCCGAAATATTTAGAAACAGAAAAGGTTATTTTTCTCTAAATTTTCAGGTGCTGGTCAATGCACAGCTACTTATCACTGATATTGTCGCAAGGTAGCCTGGTTCCGCACACGATAGTAACATTTTCATGAATAGTAGGTTAAGATCACGCTTGGAGAGAGGAGGCTACAAGAACTCTTGGATATTAGGCGACAGTGCATGTCCGTTAAAAGTGTATTTAATGACACCACTTGATATACCTAGTAACAAAGCAGAGAGGCTTTTCGTACCAGAAATGTAATAGAAAGATGTTTCGGTGTTTGGAAGCGAAGATTTCCAGTACTGTCACTAGGTCTGAGAGTTAAATTGCAAACTACAATGGCTATTATTGTTGCTTGTGCTGTATTACATAATATAGCCCAGAAACAAGGAGAAGATGAGCCTCCTGTAGAACATAATATTACATTAGAAACTTACGAAGTTCATGCTTCAGCCACTGTAGACGACATTCAGCAATCTACGGCGAGAACTGCGCTGATAGAAGAGTATTTTGCACAACTTTAAAATCATATATTGCTACAAAAACAAGTTTGACCTCTGTACTTACACATTTTATTAAAAAGTTTAAATGCAATAATATGCTATTACAAAATAAAAAGTAAATATCACTCATCTACAGATCTTTGATTTTGTTTTAACACATTTATTTTTATATCCAATAGTTCCATTTTTCTTTGGTGTTCTAACCTCTCCCACTCATGCTTTTCTCTTTCCCACTCATGTATTTCCCTTTCCCATTCATGTCTCTCCTTAGCGCGCATTTCTTCTTCCATGTAGAACACATTTCTACTTGCAGTGTCTTTATTACTGTTCTTTATTTTCCCCAATTTAGGCCTACCCTCAACTCTTAATTAGGAGCTCTTGACAGACTTGAGGTGTGCTGGCGACCAGGATGACCACGTGTCTTGTATATTCTGCTCCTCTGCCATTTCTACAAGAATAGCCTCAGTGCTATGCTCATTCATTTCGGTGTGGCAGAAAGGTTTTTCAGACCCAGTGCTTGTTCCTGGTTCAGTATCTGAAATTAAAACACAAAAGATAATTAATAATTTAAATGGGTATTTAGATGGCAGCCTTCTTCTGTGAGTTGGATTTAGCATTTCCGCCAATTTTACTACGAAATCACGAAACGACTAGCTTAGTCTTGCTTCTTCGCGAGATGCGTTAATATAATTTAAGGTTAGGGAGGAACACGTTGTTTAAAATGACGACAAAAACAATAAATACTAGCCAAATTGAAGTATATAATAAAAATAATGAAAATAAACTTACCTACTGCATCTCCATCGTATGGATTATCCAATCCAACAGCGCTAGTGCCCATCAAGCACAGTAGCGTTTCTATGTTTTTATCGTGTTTGGTAGCCGGTTTACTACCTCCTCCCGTTAAGAAGATTTCTTTCTTTTCATCAGCTATTTCCTTTTTAACCTTTTTCTTCATGTTCTCGTATTTATCTCTTAAATTTTTTACAGGTCTTTTGGTACCACTCAGAGCATCAAACAATTCACCCACTTCATCCTATGTTTTGCTTTTCTGCTCCCACGTAACAGCATCTGGTTTTTTTGTTCTGGATAATATGACGCTTCTCCTGCATAATTTGTAATAGAATTTCCTCTTCCCCAGAAGAAAAATTCGCTTGTCTAATTCTTTGTTTACCACTCGCCATTGTAAATAACACTCAAAACAACGAAAACAAATGACAGAAGATAGTAATATTTCATAAACAGGTGCACCAACTGCTATAAATTATGTACAGATTTGTTAACTGGCAGTAAAAGTTAACCTTTAGATGGTAAGAATCAAAGTGAGTTTATGTAAGTTTAATCTGGACGTAAAGTTTACTGGAGGTTAGCTTTACTCTTACTTTACGGGATATTGTAAGAACGGCCGTGTGCTCTATAAAAGCATATGTATTTTCTTTTTTGCACACACATATGAACAAGGAGTATCAAAAACTAGTGTTAAAATGTATAAATAAATATAATTTCATTATGTAACACTGATGTAATGTCAGATGATAGCTGTCTAATTATCGACATAATAGTTACTACTAGTAATTATATAAAATATTATTATTGTATTATATACTCTCCTAAGTGCATAAATGCCAACAAATTGCAATACATATTTACAAATATGTTATAGAATTTACTATATAAAAATGCACACATGTACTAGAATGTAAAATAACAAAGCATCGGTTTTACAGACCTTTTCTCATTGCTAAATACTAAAAAATTCATATGACATATTTGTGCAAGTCAAAGAATACAACAGTTTAATTTTAGTATAAAAAACCTCACACACACACACACACTAATATGCACGAAATGCAGTACACTATAAAACTTATAAATACAATGATTATTACAGTAATGTCAGATAGATTTCTCACTTAAATATTCATCTACGGAGTAAAACGATTTATTGCAAAGATACTCCTTAAGAGAAGCCCTAAATTCCCAACTTGTTCTTTGATATTACTGGGGAAAGCATTAAATATCTTGATTGTTTCATAATATACACCTTCCTGAAAGCACGAAGATTGACATTGGGACGATGAATCAATCCCTTTTGTCTAGTATTAATGTTATGAATTTCCATGTTTGTTATAAAACTATGTCGATTAACTGCATAGAATTTTAAAATGGATAATATATAAACACAAGGTAAGGTGAGGCCCAATTTTTTAAATAGTTCTTTGCATGACTGTCTGCTATAAACAGTACAGATTATTCGTATAGCTTTCTTCTGTATCCGGAATATGCATTTACTATCTACCGAATTACCCCAGAATATTATTCCATACTCGATGATGGAGTTAAAGTGGGCAAAATACACCAATTTAAGTGTACCGATTGAGTGAAATTTAACCAGTGCACGGAGAGCATAACATGCTGAGCTAAGTTTAGGTGTGATGTAGCCAATATGTGACTTCCAGTCCAAATGCTTATCTACCTGAAGGCCAAGAAATTTGACGTCATTTAGCTGTTCTAACACTGTATCATTAATTCCTATTTCTATGTGTGTTTGTGTTGAGGGAGTAGTTACAAATTTAATTGATTTTGTTTTTTCAAGGTTTACTAGAGTTTGTTTGCTTTGAACCAATTTGATATACAATTTAGAACATAGTTTAATTTTACTACACAGTCATTGAAATCTTTACTTGTTACTAGAACACTAGTGTCATCTGCGAATAAATAAATACCTGCAATACTGTTAATGTATAATGGGAGGTCATTTATGTAAACCAAGAACAAAAGAGACCCTAAGATTGATGCCTGGGGAACACCATGTTTTACTGATTTCCATTTGATACCCATTGGAGTTATTAATTTCAATCCTTTGTTTTCTCTTCTCTAGGTTTGAAATGAACCATCTAGTATGTTATTCTTTATTCCATAGAAATTAAGTTTTGCTATCAGAATCTCATGATTCACACAGTCAAAAGCCTTCGCTAGGTCACAAAAGATTCCACGAACATGTTCCTTTTCATTTAACGCTGTTAACACTTTATGCGTGAGCTTGTAGGTTGCATTATCTGTCTCTACTCGTTTTCTAAAACCAAACTGTTCCTTGGCAAGTAAGTTGCTCTTTTCCAAGTAATTGTAAAGCCTGTTGAACATTATTTTCTCAAATACTTTTTAAAAAAACATACAAGAGAGATATATGTCTATAATTTGAGACATTATCTTGTTTACCTATTTTAAAAAGTGGTAACAATAGATACCTCATTCTGTCAGGAAATACGATCGTATTCCACTCTTTAGTGATTCGTTACATAAATAGCTAAGGGGAATATCTATTAAGTCAGAACATGCTTCTCAGATTTTGCTTGATATTTCATCATATTCTGAAGAATTTTTGGTCTTGAGCAAATTTATCATATTTTTTTATTTCAGACGGTGTAATCATTTTTACTTTAAATTCACGGAATCTGTTTACAAAAGAAGTTTACAAAATACTTAATGCTGATTCTTTACACGCATAATTTATGTTTAACTTGTCTGTTACTTTCAAAAGGAAATTGGTGAAAATATCTGCGACCTTTTGAGGGTCATCAATCTTATGACTTTCGGAATTCAGTGAAATTGCGGAGCTCTTACCTGGTTCTCTTTTTATTATATTCCAGATAGTTTTTGTGTTGTTATCAGAATTGTATATGTCTTTATTAAAATGTAATATATTGTCAGTTTTTATTGTTTCTTTTAGAATTCTACAGTACTTTTTGTAGTGACATTCTAAGTTTGGGGATTTTATTATGTTTCAATTCTTGGTATAATTTTCGCTTTCGTTTGCAAGAAGTTTTAATGCCTGCTATAATCCAGGTGATATTTTCCTTCTGATTATGTATTTTACGATATTTGACTGGAAAGGATGCTACAAAGTGAGAGTTGAAATGTTGTAGGAAATGATGAACTTGTCATTTACTCCATTTATTTCATAAATTTCAGTCAATGATTCTTGTTGAAGGGCATACTTGAACAATGAGAGTGCTTTCATCTACTTTTCGTGTTCTACAATATTTATAGTTTGGTTTTAATTTTAGTTTAATCTCTTTAATGAGATGTATTGTGCCTCATGATCTGAAAGGTCATTTGCAAATGGCATAGTTATTGAAGTTTTTATTATATCTGTATTTATGAGTATGTTATCTACTGCTGAAGATGAACTACCCTTAATTCTTGTAGGAAAATTTACTGTGTGTGACATGTGGTATGTAAAATATATAGAATTGAGTTGGTTCTTTCGGAGACTAGGTATAAAATAATCAATATTAATGTCACCACAAATTATCAGTTCTCTTTCGGTTTCAATATAAACTTTAAGGAATCATGTAACTGTTTTTTTTAATACCTCGCATGTTGTTTGACGAGAGGAAACGTTATTCAACTCACATAATAAGGGATGTTTTGTTTGTTTTTGTTTGACAACCTGCAAGTCATTTTGAACCAAACTACAACTTATAGCGATGGCACGATGAAACGAGTAGATCTACAGTGTACCAAGAAAGAGTTTAGCTCCGAAAGGAATAAAACAAATAAGAGAAAAAGGAACACTTGTTAGCACATGATGTACAGTGCTACCATTCCTCCAGCCGTGGTGTTCTTGATAATGATTTCAAAGAGCACATATTCAACAGGGCTCCTCCTGTTTTTGTTTGTTTGTTTTTTTCTTCTTCTTAAAAGTTTGAATTTTGGGAAAGATTCCTTCTTTTTCTTCTTCTTTTTTTTGGGAGGGAAGGCCATTTATTAATTTTACTAACCTATAAGGTTATACAAAATAATAGAGAAAAGGAAAAGAAATATACTCTAGCCACACCATCTGGTGGATGAAAGATCCGGAAATCTTCAGAGGCTTTCCTAAAGCCCAAACAAGAAAAGAAAGCAAGGGTGGCGGAAAGGGAGGTAAGAGTTGCACACTCGGAGATCAAGAAAATCTGAGGAGAATGCCAAAGAAAGTCTTTAATAGCGGCAGCAAAAAAGCATATGTAAGAGTGTCACTTGCTTCTTCAGGTAATGAAGATTACTGCCAGAAGAGCAATATGGATCAAGAAATTGGACTGAGCATCGATTCCCATTGAGAGGGACTGTGTTTTGGTAAAATTCAATGGAAAACACCCCGTTTTTATAGTGTTAAGATAGAAAAGCGCAAAGAGGCTAAGTTCCTTAGAAAAGCTAAAAGAATATCAATAAGTGTGTTTATCCTAAGGAGCCAGGTACTGCATCTGTTTCTGAAAATGATATTACCACAACCAGCGTCCCTAGCAAAAACCAAAACACGTAATGCTTGTCTTAAATTTGAAATTCATCTTGAAAACTAGAACATTCCTCAATTAATGAATTTCTTCCACTGATTTTGATCATTTTATATTTTACATTTTATCTTACTTATATCACTTCAGTTTTTATGTTTAGTGTCAACTTAAGTGATAAAATAAATATGAATGTTAAACGTAGTGCAGTGTAACTGGGCTGCGACACAACCTACCTAATCTTAATTAACATCAGTGTTTTAAAATGCTTTAAGGTTTAGAACTATTCTCAAATTATGTAAGAACAAATCTTTACTGCAAATAATTACACATGAGTAAAAAGTGTTTTACAGTATAAAATAATTTTTTGTTACACTATTCCCCAGTCTCCTCTATGTTATAATACAACTTCCCAAATTTTACGGGATTGTTTTATCAGAAATGTACCGTTCAGGCATTAGTTACTCATTAATGTAACTAGGTTACTATGCATATCAAGCAAATTCTAATAGCAACATTTCTGTAAATACTGTTGACATAGTAAAGTTTGCGGTCTAGTAATTGTCCAAATTAATCTACCTAAAACTGTGATGTGCTCCACTCACATGGCTTTCTCTACATTATTGTTAAAAAGCTAATAGGCCAATAGCTTTCTTGTAAGTAGAAGGCAAATAATTAGATCAGACAGCATTCTGTAGCTTCGCTTAGGCCACTGAACATAGAACATACAACTTGTCATACATATGTTTATATACTATATACTATGAAAAACAAAAACAAAGAAATGTATATAGCTCTAGTGCTAAAAAAACAACAGAATACTTTTTTTTTTTTGCATGCACATAAAAACAAACAGTATCAAAATATAGTGTTAAAATGTATAAATAAATATAATTTCATTATATGTAAAACTAATGTTTTTAAATTATCGATATAATAGTTACCAGCAGTAATTATATAAACCAAAACATGATTATTGTATCATGTACTCTTCATAAATGTCAACAAATTACAATACATATTTACAAATATGTTATAGAATTTACAATGCAAAGATTTACAATTATGTACTAGAGTGTAAAATATCAAAACATCAGGCTTTACAGACCTTCTGTCATTCCTAAATACTAAAAAAATTCATTTGACACATTCGTGCATAACAAAATATAAATCAGTTTAATTTTAATAATAAAACACACACACACACACTAATATACACAAAATGCAATACATTGTAATATTTATAAATACAATAATTATTAACGGTATTGTCAGACAGATTTGTCACTTAAATATTCATCTACAGAGCAAAATGATTTATTGCAAAGGTACTCCTTAAGAGAGGCCTAAAAAGCCCTGAAATTTCCAACATTTTCTTTGAGATTACTGGGGAGAGCATTAAATATCTTGATTGTTTCATAATATACACCTTTCTGGAAGCAACGAAGATTGGCATTGGGACGATGAATCAATCCCTTTTGTCTAGTATTAATGTTATGAATTTCCATGTTTGTTATAAAACTATGTCGATTAACTGCATAGAATTTTAAAATGGATAATATATAAACACAAGGTAAGGTGAGGATGCACTAGGCTAAAACGATAGTCAAATCTTTTAAAAGCTGGTTGCCATGTGGTTGAAATTCGTTTCTTTGCGTTGCCAGCAGTTGACAAATTCCCGTATGTGTAATGTTTAAGTATTTTAAAACTGAAACCCATAACAAGGAATATCTCAAAAATGGTTAACTCCACGAAAAAATGTATAGGACATAAATTGTGTGTTCCAACGATATCTACATAATTTGTATAGTAAGTTTCTGTCTATATCTTATGGATTACTAGTTATGCAAAATCTAGAAAAATTCATCCAGAGTAAAGAAGTCTCCGGAGGATATTCCCAGAAAATTCAAGATATACATTTTATTTGTTGCGTAAGTATCTTTAATATGCGGTATTTTAATCAAGATCGTTAGAGCCAGTTTAGAGAAGATCACATTTTCGAAAAAATGTTCATCTTTTTAAACTGTAGTTTGGGGTGGGATTTTCTCAGAATCTTCGTGTCGCATCCTTGGAGGATACAAAACTTATATACCAAGTTGGGTATTTTACCGATATTTCTTTTTTGAGTCATTGTGTTCTCTCTCTCACACACACGCACACACATATTCTAAAAATGTTGTGTTTTTTAATACAGGAAACCCTAAAACGTATTTTTCTGGTGAAATCTCGGTATCGAATTTTTGGGTGCAATACAATACCTGCTCTATACACCATGTATATAGTACGTGTAGAGAAAGTAAAACTTGAGTGACGTTGGTTCGATGCAGACATAACAAGAAATTGGATCTTCTCAAGGTTGGTTTCGAAGAGTAAACTGGTTTGTTGTTTGATGCTTCAAGCTTAATGTAGGGCAGGTTTTAGAGTTTAAAGGTGTCATTTAAATGAATGCAGACTAAACTTTCAGCAATTGTTTAATAGTTTTCCAGGATTAGCTGACTCTTAGAGTATATATCAATGTTGTATAAAAGAAAAAACGCTTTAAGAACCTCAATCTTCCAAAGGAAAGCACATTAATTGCGTAGCAAATGAGACTTATCAGCTTACATCTTCAAATATAGATATGTATACTTTTTTTACAATATACTTTTACCTTTTAAGACAACTTAAAATAGTTTTAATTATTTAAATATTGGTTTTGTACGCACCAGACTTTCAAATAGTATGATAAAAAAGTAACAATTTTATTTAAACGACCGTAAAGCGAACTAAATAAATCGTTAAAACTTATACAGCTAAAAATCTAATGTGTTACCTTACATAACTTTCTCTAGCTGCTTTACAAACTTCTTACAAAAGATTCTTCTTCTTTGTACACAATGCTATTCATTAGCAGAATGTTCTTATTACTTAGTTCCTTATAAGTAGAAGGGAACTAAAGGAATGCACTAGGATAAAGTGATAGTCAAATGTTTTAAACGCTGTTTTTTTGTTTTTATTTTTTGCAATATAATTTATTTTGGGTCGCTTTAACAGCATGGTCATATTGCGACCTTACAAATTGTATATAAAATTGTTATTTACACATTAGTAAAATACAAAATGATTACATTTATATTTACTATAATTCAAAAACTTTACACTGTCTTATAAATATTATTGTTTTTTTAATTGTCTGGTGGTTATGTAGAGCACTTGGTAAGTCATTGAAGCCGGCCTGTAGTCTCTGTTTGTCGTATCTCGGACACTGAAGCAGGATGTGTAGGACAGTAAGTGGTGTGTTGCAGGTCTCACATTTTGATTCTGGATCTTTATTAATGATGAAGGAATGTGTCAGTTTGCAGTATTCAATTCTGAGACGGGTAATTATTGTTTGCTCACGACGTTCTAATTTTCGGAGGGGTTCGAAGAAATTGGTAGATCCGGCTCGGGCATCATGCAGTTTGCTGTGGGATGTTGACCATGTCGTTTTCCAGTTTTCTATAAACAGCTGTTTGGTGTATCTAATGACGTCTTGATGTGTAGAAGGTATTCTGTGGTCACTGATAGGATGTCGGGTGGCTTTCTTTGCAGCTTTATCGGCGTTTTCATTTCCATCGATATTTGCATGTGACGGTACCCAAGTGAGGATTACTTGTTTTCCAGAGCGCTGAGTGATAGAATATAGGTGAAGTATGTCATTTGTTAAAGGATGCGTAGAACTTAGATTCTGAGTGGCAAGAATTGTGCTTAGTGAGTCAGTGTTTATTACATATTCTGTCTGATTGGCATTTTGAATGATGTGCTGCAATGCTTCCTTAACTGCAAAAGCTTCACAGGAGAAAATGGAGAAATATTTCGGTAGTGCGTAGAGCATGGTGTGGGTAGGATATATATCTGCACAACCACGACGTCCATCATCTATTGCTGATCCATCTGTGAAGATTTCCATAGCATCTCTATGACTGTCTCGTAGAGCATGGTGTGGGTAGGATATATATCTGCACAACCACGACGTCTATCATCTGTTGCTGATCCATCTATGAAGATTTCCATAGAATCTCTATGACTGTCTCGTAAAGCATGGAGTGGGTAGGATATATATCCGCACAACCACGACGTCTATCATCTGTTGCTGATCCATCTGTGAGGATTTCCATAGCATCTCTATGACTGTCTCGTAGAGCATGGTGTGGGTAGGATATATATCTGCACAACCACGACGTCCATCATCTGTTGCTGATCCATCCGTGAGGATTTCCATAGCATCTCTATGATTGTCTCGTAGAGCATGGTGTGGGTAGGATATATATCTGCACAACCACGACGTCTATCATCTGTTGCTGATCCATCTGTGAGGATTTCCATAGCATCTCTATGACTGTCTCGTAGAGCATGGTGTGGGTAGGATATATATCTGCACAACCACGACGTCCATCATCTTTTGCTGATCCATCTGTGAGGATTTCCATAGCATCTCTATGACTGTCTCGTAGAGCATGGTGTGGGTAGGATATATATCTGCACAACCACGACGTCTATCATCTGTTGCTGATCCATCTGTGAAGATTTCCATAGCATCTCTATGACTGTCTTGTAGAGCATGGTGTGGGTAGGATATATATCTGCACAACCACGACGTCTATCATCTGTTGCTGATCCATCTGTGAAGATTTCCATAGCATCTCTATGACTGTCTCGTAGAGCATGGTGTGGGTAGGATATATATCTGCACAACCACGACGTCCATCATCTGTTGCTGATCCATCTGTGAGGATTTCCATAGCATCTCTATGACTGCCTCGTAGAGCGTTGTACATTTGTTTGCAGATGAAATTCGGTGTTTTTATTTTTGTGTAACAATAAATTTGAATGTTGATTGTTGGTCGCAGCAGGTATAAGGGAGGCGTGTTCGTTTCATGAAGTTGTGGATGAATATTCGGCATTTTAAAGCCTACTTCTTTGCTGTACTCTATAATTCTGGCTTGGAAAGGACGTTGTTAATATGATCTTGGTGACGAGCTCATTGGGAAGATGTATCTATTTCCTGCATTAGATGTAATTGCCGCTATCTTAATTGCATAGGACAGACTTAATATATTTCTGCGTATGGAGAGAGGAGCTTCATTTGCTTCCATCTGGAGACTTGCCACTGAACTAGTAATATAGGCACCCAGAACTAGTCTTAGGACGGTGGACTGTATTTTGTCGAGAGCTGTAGGGGATGCGGAGGTATAAATTGCTGCTCCACAGTCAAGTTTAGATCTAACAATAGCCTTGTAAGCATTTAGCAAAACGGTGAAGTCAGCGCCCTAACCTTTCGCTGCCAGGCTCAGAATAATATTTAGACGTTTTATGCAATCAGTTTTTAACTGTTTCAGGTAGGACGTCCATGAAAGTTTGTTATAAAATACCAGTCCAAGAATTTTGATAGATTTAACGTTTTCAAGTTTGTTCTGATCTAAGAACAAACTAATGTTGTCATTGGGATCCTTTTTCTGGAGAAAGTAATACATATTGTTTTAGAGACGGAAAACTTAGTCAGTGTCCAACGACCATTGCTGAAGTTGTTGAAGAGCTGTTTGGAGTAATGCTTGTGTAGAGGTTAAATTTTTACCTTTACAAAATATTGTTAGATCATTAGCGTTCAGACAAGACTTGATGGGTGCACTTAGATAATTAGTTACATTATTAAGGGCAACAAGGAATAAAGTTACACTTAGTGCCGATCCATGGGGGATTCCATTCTTCATCCTAGTTTGGACATTACACCATTGACTTTTACTCTAATGCTACGATTCTGTAGAAATTTGTATACGAAGTGGATCATATTTCCTCTAATGTTGGTATCAAGAAGCTTTTGTACTATGTGACGTTTCGACGCTGTGTCATAAGCTTTTTCAATATCCAGGCTGATTAAAGATAAATGCTGGGATGATGTAAATGCATTTGCTATTTCTGTTTCAAGGGTCACTAATGAATCAAGGGTTGAATGATGAATTCGAAAGCCATTTTGAGCATAAGTAAAACATTTTTGCGTCTCTAGGAACCATTTAAGCCTTTTGTTGACAATCTTCTCCAAAAGTTTACACATTGTGCAGGTCAGGGAAATTGGGCGAAAGTTTTGAGGGAGTGACTGATCTTTGTTCGGTTTCGGAATTGGGACTGCAATGGCTTGACGTCATTGATTGGGGAAAACTTTTATAGTCCAAATAAAATTATAGAGCTCAGCTAGGTAAATTAGTACGTCCTGTGGAAGTTGTTTTATGAACTCATAGGGTATATTATCAGGTCCAGGTGCACGTGAGGAACATGTTTTTAACACTTCCAGGATTTCGTTCATTGTTAGTTCTTCATTGTAGTATTCTTCGCAGTTGTCGTTAAGTTTTGTGACGTCAGTATTTGGGGTTGACGTTGAAACGTTTCGCCATCAGTAGAGCAGTTTGAAATATCTGCAAAAGTATTTGCAAATGTGGCTGCTATGTCTTTGGTGGTGGTTATGGTTGTGTTTTCATTCTCTTTTCGTAGGCAGGTTATTTGGTTTGGTCTAAATGAACCACTTATTTTCTTAATTCTGTTCCAGACAGTACAAACAGGGGTATTTTGGTTTAAAGAGGAAGCAAAGGAAGACCAATCCTGCCGTTTACTCTCTTTGACGATTTTACGAGCTTCCGAATTATACTTTTTAAATTTTGTTTTGTTTTCCAGTGATGGATTTCTTTTGCATTGATAAAATGCCCTATTCTTTTTTTGATAGCCTCTTTGCATAATTGATTCCACCAGGGTACTGTTCGTTTATTGGCTGGAATAATTACTTTTGGTATGCTTAAGTCTGCTGATGAGAATAAGATCTGTTATTTCTGTGATCATAATATCTATGTAAATAGGATCTCTATTTCCGAGAGGGGGTAACTTCTGGATGTCATCTGAAATGAGATTTTTGTATTGTGTCCAATTGGCATTGTCTAATTTCCATTTGGAATGAATTATATAGGGGGCTGTAGGACTATCGAGGTTGACAACAATAGGAAAATGGTCGCTACCCTGGGGAGTAGAATATACTGACCAAGTGAGCTTAGGCCTAAGTGAGGGAGATGATATGGTTAAATCTATACTGCTGAAGGTTGATATAGCATATTGAAGTGTGTGGGTTGTAACGTATTTAGGATGGTTAAATTATTTTGAAGCATTATATTTTCTAAGGTTATACCTCTGGTGTTTGTGTTGGTGCAACCCCAGAGAGTATTGTGACTATTAAAATCACCTACTAATAACAATGGTTGAGGTAGTTGACGTAATAAATCTTGCAGAGCTGTGGGTTCCAAGTCAGTACTGTTGCAGATACACAGAGAAATAGATAGAGTTAGAAATACTGCTACTGCTTCTAGTGTAGTGTTTAAGGGAATGTGTTTATGTGCAACAGTATTTTTAGTTTATGTGGCTACTCCTCCGCTAGCATGATGTGCTTGCGTACGGTTTTTGTTGTAGACAGAATAGTGATTTAATTGAGCTGCCTGTCCATTACGGAAACTTGTTTTTTGAATGCAAATTGCTATGGGATTGTGTTTCTTTAGCAACAGTTTAAGGTATTCAAGCTGCATATAAAAGCTACGGAGGTGGTTATTGAAGGCATACTTATTCAATTGTTGTACACGTAGGATTTTTTTTGATTTTTTACTCAATATCTGTTGAGGTGCTGTTGTAATCCACACTTTCATTAATTACTGCAAGAAAAATGTTTCCAAACCGGTGGTCTTATTCTTTATGTTCCTATTGGCTGTGATTGTCATTGCAAATCGCTTCTTTGCTTGGCCAGGGGTGGAACAAAAGAAAAAATGGACACTTCCTGTCGGAGAAAAGTATAAATACTCGTATCTTACAATTGAAACCAATAGCGAGGAATATCTTGGAAACGATTACCTCCACTACCAAAGTGCAAAGGATATAAATTGTGTGTTTTGACGAGCTCTACAATTTTTTGTACAGCAAGTTTTTGTTATCTCTTACGGTTTAGCAGTTAAGCAAAGTTCGACAATATTTATCCTGAATAAAGAGGTCTTGAGAGGCTATTCCCAGAAACTTCAAGATATACGTTTTATTTGAGATGTAAATATCTTTAATTTTAATCAAAACTGTTATAGTCATTTTTAAGAAAATCGAAAATTTCGAAAATATTTCCATGTAAAGGTTAGTTTGTGATTAGGGTATTTTCTTGAAAATCTTCGTGTCGCATCCTTGAAAGATATTAAATCTAAATACCAAGTTTTCCCCCTCCCCCCCGGACTCAGGGACCCCAAAACATATATTTTCGGTGAAATCTCGGCATCGAAATTTTGGGTGGAATGCAATATCTTCGCAATCGTCTCCTTAGCACGGTGTTAGCGCAGCTGCTTACCAAGCGGGAGACCTGGGTTCGATTCCCAGTACCGGTGTGAGGATTTTTCCCCCACTGGGAGACCTGGTCCAGGGAGGGCTTAGCCTCGTGAGGTCCATGGGAGGTCAACTGAGGAGCTACTTGATGGAGAGGTAGCGGCTCCAGGCCACGAGGACCGCACTAACCGGCCAGGGGGGTTCGACCATGTCTCATCTTCCAATACTGTACCTCATCCATGACGTCTGAGAAGGGGGGACGTAGCGGCCAGGCGGTAGGCCAAGTTTCCTTATGAACTGTCGTGTCATGGAGTTGTTGTTATACAATATCTTCTCTATCCACAATGTACATTGCACGTGCGGGCTAGACAAAGTAAAAAGTGTGAAGAAGGGAGCGGATTCCTCGCACCGAGACCCTACTTGGGAGGGAATCGCAGCACCTAGAACAATGTTCCGTTTGCTTCATCTCTCCGACAGCCAACTGCTGGCAAGTAACGACCTGAACTAGTACCACTAGATGTCTCCACTGAATTAGCCGATAAGCGCACGACGTCGTTCTTATATTTCGTTTAAGAATATTGAGGTTACCACGTGTATGAATTAATATTTAAGCAAACTGATACCTATTTAAAAAGTGAATTTGGGCAAAAATAGAACATAATCAATAATAACAGACTATTGCTGTGAACCATTGTGCGGAAATCAAGGGCGGCCTATTTCTTGTAATCGATTTCCTGGGGATAAAGTTTTGAGAAAAACTTGATTACGTGCCATAGAAGGAAAAACTTCACCGAAAAGAAGTCGAGTAAAATCATTAAAGTATGTTCGCAGAACTTTAAACTGGAGGATTTTGTCACTACTTTATTAGTTAAGTTATACGAATATATAAACTGATTAAATATGATTTGTATGCATTTATAATTGTTTTAATAAATTATTTTTTAATTTTTTCCTCTATTCATATTTTAGTGTACATATTTTATTTTCATTTAATCAGATAATTGGATTTTTAAAGATTTGCAATTTTTAATGTTAAGAATAATGTTTTTAATTTCTGGCAAAAATTGGACATGAAATCCACTTTACATGTACAGAATTTCAAGGCCTTGCAACATTTTGGAATGATTTTCTGCACTTAAAAATACTTCAAAATTTCACTCATTGATTTCGTTTTACAAGTTTTTCCACCGAGATTGATTAACGGGTTTTAATGGTTTAGATATTTCCTAAAATAAAAAATAATATTTGATAGTGATCATTCAACAGTTAATGTACATTATATTAAATTTTATTTATTTCGTTTACATATGGCATGAAACAAATATTAACGGTAATGGAGAATATGCAAAAGAATTGATTTTAAATAGAAAAAGCAATAACTTATAAACTTTTTATCCCAGGTTGTAAAAAACTGTGTACACAAAAATGAAGTTCATATCTTTAAAACTCTAGAAAGTAGAGATTTTAGTCATCTGCCCCTTGAATTCTATTATTACTGTTATTATTTGCTGTGTAGTGCTTTCCTCACAAAGAATTATCTAAGCTCTATGCATGTTTCAGTTAATATGATACAATATATGGAATGAAAGTTAACAATGTGGTTACTTTATTTTAAATCCAAATATTTTGCATTTCAGATGAAAGGTGATCATTTAAGAAGCTGATCATTTAAAACATGGTGCTATTCCTTGAGTAGCAGTTACAAGCCTATCAGCTTCTAGAGCACAAGGATCAAAATAATGATCATGGGACACATTAATTGCACTCACTTTCTTTTATGTGTTTTTTTTTAATTTAATTTATGGACGTTCTTTAACTGCCGTGGTTCTCAGCGACCCATTCTATATTGGGCGTGAAATACCGCTTAATTTTGCTCAGAGACTTCTCTATCAGACTGGAGGTTCTTTTACGTGCCGTAAATCTACGACACGGGACCCACGGCTTTACTTCGCTTCCGAAGGAAGCCATGCTAAGTATTTTTACGCCCAAAAATATCCCTCGTCCTCCACTGGGTTTGAACCGGCGGTGTTGGGTATACAACGTTAGCTTGGTAACCATTACACCACGGAGGGCGACTTTTTATGGCATAATAAAATGTCAGTTTTTGTCTGGAGGTTTTCACTAATGCCTAGACTGTTAATGCCAGATGAAGGCCTAATCTCATGACATGATTCTTGTAAAATTTATTCAAGTGACAAATTCTCTGCTTTAATTGGACTGATTGGCTTTTGTCTTTTACAAGGAGGACGATGGAAAGTTTGTAGAGTCTGGGTGAAAGTGCTCTAGAGGATAGCATATTGCTGCAACATGTTTACAGCTAGCTTTAGGACCTGCTCCAGCAACACACTCCCCGTGTCTCCTAGTGTATTCAATATTATTGGACAGCATAACTTTTGTGTTCAGTGTACTCTGACTTATAAATACACCATTTAATTCAAATGCATACTTTATGAATGTGATAAACTTTTCACTGAAAAGCCTATGCCCTGCATCACACATCAATTAATAATCGGTTACAGGTGCACCATCTATTTCTGATTTTCAGCAGATGAAATAATCCATTAGATGCACATTTGAAATTTCGATTTTATGTTTGTAGCTGGTCATTAAATTCTGAAGCGTGACATCGCTTGGAAACTGCAGAACTTGTGTTTCAGGAGCAGGTGCAGATGATTGAATTTGTAGTTGTTTTTTTTTTTTTGTGTATGCATTTAACATAGAAAAATAAAACAAAACCTATAAATGAAACGAAATGACATTTCCATAGAATATTCAACTAAATACACAATTATATGTTAGCTTAAATCTATACCTCTCCAATAATTCATGTTTTCTTCCACTAGTTTAGCACCTCTCTTCTTCAATTCCTGTTTCAGATATGTCACTTTGACACTTTGAAAAGTGTCCATCATAACTTAAAACATTAAGTTCTTAAAATAATTAATTTAAATCTTGAAGAAACATCAGCAAGTTTTACCGCTTGAATCAACCGAATAGCACCGCACGTTAAACAGCATGTAATAGCAGACAAAACTCGCGCAAGAAAACAGAAGAACGATTTGCGCTTACCGGCTAGTACACTAGCGTTATCTGCAGGGGAAAACTTTCAGAATACATCGCTACAGAGCCCCTCGAAAAAGGATGGCTTGTGTTGTCAGTTTTCTTCCGCCGTGACACCAGTCTTTCAGCAGATGTAGCATTTTGAAGGTGTGGATTGTGTAATTCTTGCAATACACGAATAATATAAATCTGGCTTTTGCAATAACTTTCAAGATCCGCCTGGGTAGTGTGGTAGTAGCGTGTCTGCCTCACATTCAAAAGGTCATGAGTTCGAATCTCGCTTAGGATGAGTTACTTGGATAAGGTTTCTTTCGGGGGTTTTCCTTATCCTGAGAAGACGAATGTTGGGTAACTTTAAGCTCCATGGGCCCCAAAATCATTTGTGCAATCATTTCATTAATTGCATTCATTGTTCGATATGACCAACCAGGTTAAAGGAAGTTAAGATACAGACAAAAAAGATTACATAAGGATTTTCCTAACAGCGTAAATAAGTTGTGGTTTGTAACATTTTTAGCTGGCATGGTAAACGAGACAAACCTCTGCAGTCACGAGGAAAATTGCTTGCAATGTACAGACACTTTTTGCTGAAGAATTTGAACTTTTAAAACTTCGAAATTCAACTTTACCCGTCAGCGATATCTTAGAAAGAACTGGTGTATTTACTTGCACAATCCGTAGAGTCCTTTATGAAATGAAGAGGTGCGAATCCAGTGGAGCAAAACTGCGACATCCTGGGAAGAAGCGATCTCACAGAGCACCCCAGAAAAATAAGGGATATATATTCTCTATATAAGCAGTACTTTATTCCGAATTTAAATTAAATGGCTATTTAGTGAAAGCAGATATATTTCACGGAAGTGAATGGGCTTGCGCCAAATTCTAAAGAATACAGTAAAATTTAGTCTTATGGTTAACAACAAAGGCCACAAACATTTAATGGAGAGAGATGTATTCAAGAGATTTAGTTTGCTTAGAAAACTGAAGAACCTGGTCGCCTATAGATGAAACTCAGGTTAACAGCAAAAGTAAGATGGAGACTATGATACCCCCATTAAAATGCCCTTAGGTAAAGGGCAGCGATTCATCATGTTTCATGCTGCATCTTCCTCGGACCATTCGAAACTATCACAAAGAAATGGACGCTGATGTATTTAAAGAGAGGTTTATAACCCAGCTTCTTCCGAATCTTCTCAATATCAGCTTTATTGTTATTGACAACGCGTCTTGTATTTCAAAGGAACTAAACAAAGCATCAACACTATCGTCCACCAAAATGCGGATAGGCTACAGGAAAAAAAATATTAATAATGACCCCTGCTCAACAAAACGAGTGCTCTGTGAATTGATAAAAATGGACAAGTATAAAATTAAGACTTATGAAATAGATGCAATAGCTGAAGACCAAGAGTATGAAATAGTGTTGCTGCCATCGCATCATTGTGATTTTAATGCCATCGAATTAATATGGGCGCAAATTAAGGGGGATGTTCCAAAGCACAACATAACTTTCAAATCTTCTGACATTGAAAACATATTTCACAATGCCGAACTGACAGTTGGTTAAACTCATGTGAGCATATAAAAAAATGGAGCATTATTATTGGAAGAAGGAGTCCTGGTAGAGGAAGATCTGGAACATTTTGTAATTAACTGGTCCAGAAAGCGATGAAGAGGCGCAAGAGGAAATTCTGGAACATTTTGAAATTAACTTGTCCACAAAGCGATGAAGAGGAGGAAGAAAAGGAAGTTCTGGAACATTTTGTAAATAGCTTGTCCAGAAAGCAAGGAAGAGGAGGAACAGGAAGTTCTGGAACATTTTGTAATTAACTTGTCCAGAAAGCGATGAAGAGGAGGAAGAAGAGGAAGTTCTGGAACATTTTGTAATTAACTTGCCCAGAAAGCGATGAAGAGGAGGAAGAAGAGGAAGTTCTGGAACATTTAGTAATTAATTGCCCAGAAAGCGATGAAGAGGAGGAAGAAGAGGAAGTTCTGGAAAATTTTGTAATTAACTTGTCCAGAAAGCGATGAAGAGGAGGAAGAACAGGAAGTTCTGGAACATTTTGTAATTAGCTTGCCCAGAAAGCGATGAAGAGGAGGAAGAAGAAGTTCTGGAACATTTTGTAATTAACTTGTCCAGAAAGCAATGAAGAGGCGCAAGAGGAAGTTCTGGAACATTTTGTAGTTAGCTTGTCCAGAAAGTGATGGAGAGGCGCAAAAGGAAGTTCGGAACATTTTGTAATTAACTTGTCCAGAAAGCGATGAAGAGGAGGAAGAAGAGGAAGTTCTGGAAAATTTTATAATTAACTTGCCCAGAAAGCGATGAAGAGGAGGAAGAAGAGGAAGTTCTGGAACATTTAGTAATTAACTTGCCCAGAAAGCGATGAAGAGGCGCAAGAGGAAGTTCTGGAACCTTTTGTAATTAACTTGCCCAGAAAGCGATGAAGAGGAGTAACAGGAAGTTCTGGAACATTTTTTAATTAGCTTGCCCAGAAAGCGAGGAAGAGGAAGAAGTAAAGGAACATGAGCAGGAAAGGGTGAGTGCCGCAACTGCTTTTTCAGATTGCTGTTTTTCACCCTGAGAGATTGGTCACGAGCAAGAGGATGAGTAATGCTCTCTTTTTCTATAAATCTCTGCCAACTTATTCCAGCTGGACCTTAATTCTTATGCACAGTGTCAGTCTTCCATGACCACTTAGATATATTTCTAATCCACAGTGTCAGTCTTCCATGACCACTTAGATATAATTCTTATCCACAGTGTCAGTCTTCCATGACCACTTAGATATATTTTTTATGCACAGTGTCAGTCTTCCATGACCACTTAGATATAATTCTTATCCAGATTGTCAGTCTTCTATGACCACTTAGATAAAATTCTTATCCACAGTGTCAGTCTTCTATGACCACTTAGATATAATTCTTATGCACAGTGTCAGTCTTCCAAGACCACTTAGATATAATTCTTATCCACAGTGTCAGTCCTCCATGACCACTTGGATATAATTCTTATGCACAGTGACAGTCTTCCATGACCGTTTAGATATAATTCTTATCCACAGTGTCCATGACCACTTGGATATAATTCTTATCCACAGTGTCAGTCTTCCATGACCACTTAAATATAATTATTATCCAAAGTGTAAGTCTTGCATGACCACTTGGATATAATTCTTGTGCGCAGAGTCAGTCTTCCATGACCACTTCGATATAATTCTTATCCACAGTGTCAGTCTTCCTTGACCACTTGGATATAATTCTTATGCACAGTGTCAGTCCTCCGTGACTACTTAATTATAATTCTTATTAACAGTGTCAGTTCCATGACCACTTACATATAACTCTTATGCACAGTGTCAGTTTCATGACCACTTAGACATTATTCTTATCCACAATGCAGTTTCATGACCATTTAGATATGATTCTTATCCACAGTGGCAGTTCCATGACCACTTACATATAATTCTTATGCACAGTGTCAGTTTCATGACCACTTAGACATTATTCTTATCCACAGTGCAGTTTCATGACCATTTAGATATAATTCTTATCCACAGTGCAGTTTCATTACCATTTAGATATAATTCTAATCCACAGTGGCAGTCCCATGACCACTTATTATATTTCTTATGCACAGTGTCAGTTCCTAGACCACTTACATATAGTTCTTATGTACAGTGTCAGTTCCATGACCACTTATGCTTACCCACAGTGTCAGTTTCATGACCAGTTGCATGTAATTCTTATGCACAGCGACAGTTTCATGACCACTTAGATATAATTCTGATGCACAGTGGCAGTTTCATGACCACTTAGATATAATTCTTATCCACAGTATCAGTTTCCTGAACACTAAGATATAATTCTTATGGACAGTGGCAGTTTCATGACCACTTAGATATAATTCTTATGCACAGTGCCAGTTTCATGGCCGCATACATATAATTCTTATGCACAGTGGCAGTTTCATGACCACTTAGATATAATTCTTATGCACAGTGTCAATTTCATTACCACCTAGATAAAATTTTTATCCACAGTGTCAGTTTCATGAACACGAAGATATATATCATATGCACAGTGGCAGTTTCATGACCATTTAGATATAATTCTTATGCACAGTGTCAGTTTCATGTCCAATTACATATAATTCTTATGCACAGTGGCAGTTTCATGACCACTTAGATATAATTCTTATGCACAGTGTCAGTTTCATTACCAGTTAGATATAATTCTTATGTACAGTGTCAGTCTTTTATGACCACTTAGATATAATTCTTATGTACAGTGTCAGTTCCATGACCACTTAGATATAATTCTTATGTACAGTGTCAGTCTTCTATGACCACTTAGATATAATTCTTATGTACAGTGTTAGTTCCATGACCACTTAGATATAATTCTTATGTACAGTATCAGTCTTCTATGACCACTTAGATATAATTCTTATGTACAGTGTCAGTCTTCTATGACCACTTAGATATAATTCTTATCCACAGTGTCATACTTCCATGACCACTTAGACATAATTCTTATGCACAGTTTCAGTTTTCCATGACCACTTAGATATAATTCTTATCCACAGTGTCAGTTCCTGGACCATTTAGATATAATTCTTATGTACAGTATCAGTTCCATGACCACATAGATATAATGATTACACACAGTGTCAGTTTCATGACCAGCTACATATAAGTCTTATGCACAGTGGCAGTTTCATGATCACTTAGATATAATTCTTATGCACAGTGTCAGTTTCATGACCACTTAGATATAATTCTTATGCATAGTGGCAGTTTCATGACCACTTAGATATAACTCTTATCCACAGTGTCAGTTTCCTGACAACTTAGATATAATTCTTATGCACAGTGGCAGTTTCATGACCACTTAGATATAATTCTTATGCACAGTTGCAGTTTCAGGACCACTTAGATATAATTCTTATGCACAGTGACAGTTTCATGGCCACTTAGATATAATTCATATGTACAGTGGCAGTTTCATGACCACTTAGATATAATTCTTATGCACAGTGGCAGTTTCCTGACCACTTACATATAATTCTTATGCACAGTGGCAGTTTCATGACCACTTAGATATAATTCTTATGCACAGTGTCAGTTTCATGACCACTTAGATATAATTCTTATGCACAGTGTCAGTTTCATGACCACTTAGATATAAATATTACCCACAGTGTAAGTTTCATGACCAGTTACATATAATTCTTATGCACAGCGTCAGTTTAATGACCACTTAGATATAATTCTTATGCACAGTGGCAGTTTCATGACCACTTAGATATAATTCTTATCCACAGTGTCAGTTTCCTGACCACTTAGATGTAATTCTTATGCACAGTGGCAGTTTCATGACCACTTAGATATAATTCTTATGCACAGTGGCAGTTTCATGACCACTTAGATATAATTCTTATGCACAGTGTCAGTTTCATGACCACTTAGATATAATTCTTAATCACAGTGGCAGTTTCATGACCACTTAGATATAATTCTTATCCACAGTGGCAGTTCCATGACCAATTAGATATAATAATTATCCACAGTGGTAGTTCCATGACCACTTAGATATAATTCTTATTCACAGTATAAGTCTTGCATGACCACTTGGATATAATTCTTATGCGCAGAGTCAGTCTTCCATGACCACTTGGATATAATTCTTATCCACAGTGTCAGTCTTCCTTGACCACTTGGATATAATTCTTATGCAAAGTGTCAGTCCTCCATGACTACTTAGATATAATTCTTATTAACAGTGTCAGTTCCATGACCACTTACATATAATTCTTATGCACAGTGTCAGTTTCATGACCACTTAGACATTATTCTTATCCACAATGCAGTTTCATGACCATTTAGATATAATTCTTATCCACAATGGCAGTTCCATGACCACTTACATATAATTCTTATGCACAGTGTCAGTTTCATGACCACTTAGACATTATTCTTATCCACAGTGCAGTTTCATGACCATTTAGATATAATTCTTATCCACAGTGCAGTTTCATTACCATTTAGATATAATTCTAATTCACAGTGGCAGTCCCATGACCACTTATTATATTTCTTATGCACAGTGTCAGTTCCTAGACCACTTACATATAATTCTTATGTACAGTGTCAGTTCCATGACCACTTATGCTTACCCACAGTGTCAGTTTCATGACCAGTTACATATAATTCTTATGCACAGCGTCAGTTTCATGACCACTTTGATATAATTCTGATGCACAGTGGCAGTTTCATGACCACTTAGATATAATTCTTATCCACAGTGTCAGGTTCCTGACCACGTAGATGTAATTCTTATGCACAGTGGAAGTTTCATGACCACTTAGATATAATTCTTATGCACAGTGGCAGTTTCATGACCACTTCGATATAATTCTTATGCACAGTGCCAGTTTCATGGCCACTTACATATAATTCATATGCACAGTGCCAGTTTCATGACCACTTAGATATAATTCTTATACACAGTGTCACTTTCATGAACACTTAGATATAATTCATATGCACAGTGGCAGTTTCATGACCACTTAGATATAATTCTTATGCACAGTGCCAGTTTCATGGCCGCATACATATAATTCTTATGCACAGTGGCAGTTTCATGACCACTTAGATATAATTCTTATGCACAGTGTCAATTTCATTACCACCTAGATATAATTCTTATCCACAGTGTCAGTTTCATGAACACGTAGATATATATCATATGCACAGTGGCAGTTTCAGTAACATTTAGATATAATTCTTATGCACAGTGTCAGTTTCATGTCCAATTACATATAATTCTTATGCACAGTGGCAGTTTCATGACCACTTAGATATAATTCTTATGCACAGTGTCAGTTTCATTACCAGTTAGATATAATTCTTATGTACAGTGTCAGTCTTCTATGACCACTTAGATATAATTCTTATCCACAGTGTCATACTTCCATGACCAGTTAGACATAATTCTTATGCACAGCGTCAGTTTTCCATGACCACTTAGATATAATTCTTATGTACAGTGTCAGTTCCACGACCACTTAGATATAATTCTTATGTACAGTATCAGTCTTCTATGACCACTTAGATATAATTGTTATGTACAGTGTCAGTCCCATGACCACTTAGATATAATTCTTATGTACAGTATCAGTCTTCTATGACCACTTAGATATAATTCTTATGTATAGTGTCAGTCTTCTATGACCACTTAGATATAATTCTTATCCACAGTGTCATTCTTAATGACCACTTAGACATAATTCTTATGCACAGTTTCAGTTTTCCATGACCACTTAGATATAATTCTTATTCACAGTGTCAGTTCCTGGATCATTTAGATATAATTCTTATGTACAGTGTCAGTTCCATGACCACATAGATATAATGATTACACACAGTGTCAGTTTCATGACCAGCTACATATAATTCTTATGCACAGTGGCAGTTTCATGATCACTTAGATATAATTCTTATGCACAGTGTCAGTTTCATGACCACTTAGATATAATTCTTATGCATAGTGGCAGTTTCATGACCACTTAGATATAACTCTTATCCACAGTGTCAGTTTCCTGACAACTTAGATATAATTCTTATGCACAGTGGCAGTTTCATGACCACTTAGATATAATTCTTATGCACAGTTGCAGTTTCAGGACCACTTAGATATAATTCTTATGCACAGTGACAGTTTCATGGCCACTTAGATATAATTCATATGCACAGTGGCATTTTCATGACCACTTAGATATAATTCTTATGCACAGTGGCAGTTTCATGACCACTTAGATATAATTCTTATGCACAGTGCCACTTTCAGGGCCACTTACATATAATTCTTATGCACAGTGGCAGTTTTATGACCACTTAGATATAATTGTTATGCACAGTGTCAGTTTCATGACCACTTAGATATAATTCTTATGCACAGTGTCAGTTTCATGACCACTTAGATATAATTATTACCCACAGTGTAAGTTTCATGACCAGTTACATATAATTCTTATGCACAGCGTCAGTTTAATGACCACTTAGATATAATTCTTATGCACAGTGGCAGTTTCATGACCACTTAGATATAATTCTTATCCACAGTGTCAGTTTCCTGACCACTTAGATGTAATTCTTATGCACAGTGGCAGTTTCATGACCACTTAGATATAATTCTTATCCACAGTGACATACTTCCATGACCACTTAGATATAATTCTTATGCACAGTGTCAGTCCTCCATGACCACTTAGATATAATTCTTATGCACAGTGCCATTTTCATGGCCACTTACATATAATTCTTATGCACAGTGGCAGTTTTATGACCACTTAGATATAATTGTTAGGCACAGTGTCAGTTTCATGACCACTTAGATATAATTCTTATGCACAGTGTCAGTTTCATGACCACTTAGATATAATTATTACCCACAGTGTAAGTTTCATGACCAGTTACATATAATTCTTATGCACAGCGTCAGTTTAATGACCACTTAGATATAATTCGAATGCACAGTGTCAGTCCTCCATGACCACTTACATATAATTCTTATGCACAGTGTCAGTTCCATGACCACTTACATATAATTCTTATGTACAGTGTCAGTTTCATGACCACTTACATATAATTCTTATATACAGAGTCAGTTCCATGTCCACTTACATATAATTCTTATGTACAGTATCAGTTCCATGACCACTTAGATATAATTCTTATACACAGTGTCAGTCTTGCATGACCACTTGGATATAATTCTTAACCACAGTGACAGTCTTCCATGACCACTTAGATATAATTCTTATACACAGTATCAGCCTTCCATGACCACTTGGATATAATTCTTATCCACAGTGTCAGTCAGCCATGAGCACTTAGATATAATTCTTATCCACAGGGTCAGTCTTCCATGACCAGTTGGCTATAATTCTTATCCACAGTGACAGTCTTCCATGCCTGCTTGGAAATAATTCTTATCCACAGTGTCAGTCTTCCCTGACCACTAGGATATAATTCTTATGCACAGTGTCAGTCCTCCTTGGCCACTTAGATATAATTCTTATCCACAGTGGCAGTTTATTGACCACTTAGATATAATTCTTAGCTCAGTGGCAGTACCGTGACCACTTAGATATAATAATTATCCACAGTGGCACTTGCATGACCACTTAGATATAATTCTTATGCACAGTGCCAAGTTCATGGCCACTTAGATATAATTCATATGCACAGTGGCAGTTTCATGACCACTTAGATATAATTCTTATGCACAGTGGCAGTTTCATGACCACTTAGATATAATTCTTATGCACAGTGCCAGTTTCATGGCCACTTACATATAATTCTTATGCACAGTGGCAGTTTAATGACCACTTAGATATAATTCTTATGCACAGTGTCAGTTTCATGAGCACTTAGATATAATTTTTATGTACAGTGTCAGTTCCATGACCAGTTAGATATAATTCTTATACACAGTGTCAGTCTTGCATGACCACTTGGATATAATTCTTAACCACAGTGACAGTCTTCCATAACCACTTAGATATAATTCTTATACACAGTAACAGCCTTCCATGACCACTTGGCTATAATTAAAATCCACAGTGACAGTCTTCCATGCCTGTTTGGAAATAATTCTTATCCACAGTGTCAGTCTTCCCTGACCACTAGTATATAAGTCTTATGCACAGTGTCAGTCTTCCTTGGCCACTTAGATATAATTCTTATCCACATTGGCAGTTTATTGACCACTTAGATATAATTTTTAGCTCAGTGGCAGTACCGTGACCACTTAGATATAATAATTATCCACAGTGGCAGTTGCATGACCACTTAGATATAATTATTAACCACAGTGGCAGTTTCATGACCACTTATATATAATTCTTATGTACAGTGTCAGTCTTCTATGACCACTTAGATATAATTCTTTTCTACAGTGTCATACTTCCACGACCACTTAGATATAACTCTTATGCACAGTGTCAGTCCTCCGTGACCACTTAGATATAAGTCTTTGTCACAGTGTCAGTTCCAAGACCACTTACATATAATTCTTAAGTACAGTGGCAGTTTCATGACCACATAGATATAATTCTTATACACAGTGGCAGTTCCATGACCACTTAGATAAAAATCTTATCCACAGTGTCAGTCTGCCATGACCACGTGGATATTATTGCTATCCACAGTGTCAGTCTTCCATGACCACTTAGATATAATACTTATCTACAGGGTCAGTCTTCCATGACCACTTAGATATAATTCCTATGTACAGTGGCAGTTTCATGACCACTCACATATAATCTTATCTACAGTGTCAGTTTCATGACTACCTAAATATTATTCTTATGCAGAGTGTCAGTCTTCCATGACTACTTAGATATAATTCTTATCCACAGTGTCAGTTTTTTGACCACTTATATATAATTCTTTTGTACAGTGGCAGCCTACCATGACCGTTTAGATATAATTCTTATGCACAGTGTCAGTTTCATAACCTCTTAGATATAATTCTTATGCAGAGTGGCAGTTTCATGACCACTTAGATATAATTCTTATGAACAGTGGCAGTTTCATGATCACTTAGATATAAATCTTATGCACAGTGTCAGTTTCATGGCGACTTAAATATAATTCTTATGCACAGTGGCAGTTTCATGACCACTTAGATATAATTCTTATGCACAGTGTCAGTTTCATTACCACTTAGATATAATTCTTATGCACAGTGTCAGTTTCATGACCACTTACATTTAATTCTTATGTACAGTGCCAGTTCCATGACTACTTACATATAATACTTCTGTACAGTGTTAGTTCCATGACCACTTAGATACAATGCTTATCCACAGTGTCAGTTTCATTACCACTTATATATAATGCTTATACACAATGTCAGTTTTTTGACCACACGTATATAATTCTTATCCACAGTGTCAGTTTCATGACCACTTAGATATAATTCTTTACCACAGTGTCAGTTTCATGACCGCTTACATATAATTCTTATGCATAGGGGCAGTTTCATGACCACTTATTTATAATTCTTATCCACAGTGTCAGTTCAAGACCACATACATATAATTCTTATGTACAGTGTCAGTTTTCCATGACCAATTAGATATAATTCTTATCCACAGTGTCAGTTTCATGACTACTTACATATAATTTTTATGTACAGTGGCAGTCTTCCATGACCACTTAGGTATAACTCTTATGCACAGTGTCAGTTTCATGACCACTTAGATATAATTCTTATCCACAGTGTCAGTCCTTCTTGACAACTTGGATATAATTCTTGTTTAACGTGGCACCCTTCCATGACCACTTACATATAATTCTTATGCACAGAGTCACTTTCATGACCACCTAGCTATATTTCTTATGTACAGTGGCAGTTTCATGACCACTTGGATATAATTCTTATCCACAGTGTCAGTTTCATGACCACTTAGATATAATTCTTATGAACAGTGGCAGTTTCATGATCACTTAGGTATAAATCTTATGCACAGTGTCAGTTTCATGGCCACTTACATATAATTATTAAGCACAGTGGCAGGTTCATGACCACTTAGATATAATACTTATCCACAGTGTCAGTTCCATGACCACTTACATATAATTCTTATGCACAGTGTCAGTTTCATGACCACTTAGATATAATTCTTATCCACAGTGGCAGTTCCATGACCACTTAGATATAAATCTTATCCACAGTGTCAGTCTGCCACGACCACATGGATATAATTGTCATCCACAGTGTCAGTCTTCCATGACCACTTAGATACAATTCTTACCTACTGGGTCAGTTTTCCATGACCACTTAGATATAATTCTTATGCACAGTGGCAGTTTCATGACCACTTAGATATAATTCTTATGCACAGTTGCTGTTTCTGGACAACTTAGATATAATTCTTATGCACAGTGCCAGTTTCATGGCCACTTAGATATAATTCATATGCACAGTGGCAGTTTAATGACCACTTAGATATACTTCTTATGCACAGTGGCAGTTTCATGACCACTTAGATATAATTCTTATGCACAGTGCCAGTTTCATGGCCACTTACATATAATTCTTATGCACAGTGGCAGTTTCATGACCACTTAGATATAATTCTTATGCACATTGTCAGTTTCATGACCACTTAGATATAATTATTACCCACAGTGTAAGTTTCATGACCAGTTACATATAATTCTTATGCACAGCGTCAGTTTAATGACCACTTAGATATAATTCTTATGCACAGTGGCAGTTTCATGACCACTTAGATATAATTCTTATCCACAGTGTCAGTTTCCTGACCACTTAGATGTAATTCTTATGCACAGTGGCAGTTTCATGACCACTTAGATATAATTCTTATGCACAGTGGCAGTTTCATGACCACTTAGATATAATTCTTATGCACAGTGCCAGTTTCATGGCCACTTACATATAATTCTTATGCACAGTGGCAGTTTCATGACCAATTAGATATAATTCTTATGCACAGTGTCAGTTTCATGAGCACTTAGATATAATTGTTATGCACAGTGTCAGTTTCATGACCACTTAGATATAATTATTACCCACAGTGTAAGTTTCATGACCAGTTACATATAATTCTTATGCACAGCGTCAGTTTAATGACCACTTAGAAATAATTCTTATGCACAGTGGCAGTTTCATGACCACTTAGATACAATTCTTATCCACAGTGTCAGTTTCCTGACCAGTTAGATGTAATTCTTATGCACAGTGGCAGTTTCATGACCACTTAGATATAATTCTTATCCACAGTGTCAGTTTCATGACCACTTAGATATAATTCTTATGCACAGTGTCAGTTTCATGACCACTTAGAAATAATTCTTATGCACAGTGGCAGTTCCATGACCAATTAGATATAATAATTATCCACAGTGGTAGTTCCCTGACCACTTAGATATAATTCTTATTCACAGTGGCATTTTCATGACCTCTTAGACATAATTCTTATGTACAGTGTCAGTCTTCTATGACCACTTGGATATAATTCTTATCCACAGTGACATACTTCCATGACCACTTAGATATAATTCTTATGCACAGTGTCAGTCCTCCATGACCACTTAGATATAATTCTTATGCACAGTGCCAGTTTCATGGCCACTTACATATTATTCTTATGCACAGTGTCAGTTCCATGACCACTTACATATAATTCTTATGTACAGTGTCAGTTTCATGACCACTTACATATAATTCTTATATACAGAGTCAGTTCCATGTCCACTTACATATAATTCTTATGTACAGTGTGAGTTCCATGACCAGTTAGATATAATTCTTATACACAGTGTCAGTCTTGCATGACCACATGGATATAATTCTTAACCACAGTGACAGTCTTCCATAACCACTTAGATATAATTCTTATACACAGTATCAGCCTTCCATGACCACTTGGCTATAATTCTTATCCACAGTGACAGTCTTCCATGCCTGTTTGGAAATAATTCTTATCCACAGTGTCAGTCTTCCCTGACCACTAGGATATAATTCTTATGCACAGTGTCAGTCTTCCTTGGCCACTTAGATATAATTCTTATCCACATTGGCAGTTTATTGACCACTTAGATATAATTCTTAGCTCAGTGGCAGTACCGTGACCACTTAGATATAATAATTATCCACAGCGGCAGTTGCATGACCACTTAGATATAATTATTAACCACAGTGGCAGTTTCATGACCACTTATATATAATTCTTATGTACAGTGTCAGTCTTCTATGACCACTTAGATATAATTCTTTTCTACAGTGTCATACTTCCACGACCACTTAGATATAACTCTTATGCACAGTGTCAGTCCTCCGTGACCACTTAGATATAAGTCTTTGTCACAGTGTCAGTTCCAAGACCACTTACATATAATTCTTAAGTACAGTGGCAGTTTCATGACCACATAGATATAATTCTTATACACAGTGGCAGTTCCATGACCACTTAGATATCAATCTTATCCACAGTGTCAGTCTGCCATGACCACGTGGATATTATTGCTTTCCACAGTGTCAGTCTTCAATGACCACTTAGATATAATATTTATCTACAGGGTCAGTCTTCCATGACCACTTAGATATAATTCCTATGTACAGTGGCAGTTTCATGACCACTCACATATAATCTTATCTACAGTGTCAGTTTCATGACCACTTACATATTATTCTTATGCACAGTGTCAGTCTTCCATGACTACTTAGATATAATTCTTATCCACAGTGTCAGTTTTTTGACCACTTATATATAATTCTTATGTACAGTGGCAGCCTACCATGACCGTTTAGATATAATTCTTATGCACAGTGTCAGTTTCATAACCTCTTAGATATAATTCTTATGCAGAGTGGCAGTTTCATGACCACTTAGATATAATTCTTATGCACAGTGGCAGTTTCATGACCACTTACATATAATTCTTATTCACAGTGTCAGTTTCAAGACCACTTACATATTATACTTATGCACAGTGTCAGTCTTCATGACCACTTAGATATAATTCTTATCCACAGTGTCAGTTTCATGACCACTTATATATAATTCCTATGTACAGTGATAGTCTTCCATGACCACTTAGATATAATTCTTATGCACAGTGTCAGTTTGATGACCACTTACATATAATTCTTATCCACAGTGTCAGTCCTTCATAACAACTTGGATATAATTCTTGTGTACAGTGGCACTCTTCTATGACCACTTAGATATAATTCTTATGCATAGTGTCAGTTTCATGACAACTTAGATATAATTCTTATGTACGGTGGCAGTTTAATGACCACTTAGATATAATTCTTAGCCACAGTGGCAGTTTCATGACCACTTAGATATAAGTCTTATGTACAGTGTCAGTCTTCTATGACCAATTAGATATAATTCTTAGCCACAGTGTCAGTCTTCCATGTCCACTTAGATATAATTATTATCCACAGTGTCAGTCTTCCATGACCACTTGGATATAATTCTTATCCACAGTGTCAGTCTTCCATGACCACTTATATATAATTCCTGTCCACAGTGTCAGTTTCATGACCACTTACATATAATTCTTATGCAGAGTGTCAGTATTCCATGACCACTTGGATATAATTCTTATGCATAGTGTCAGTCCTACATGAACTTTAGATATAATTCTTAACGGCAGTGTCAGTTCCATGACCACATACATATAATTCTTATGCACAGTGGCAGTTTCATGACCACTTAGACATAATTCTTACGCACAGTGTCAGTTTCATGACCACTTAGATATAATTCTTATGCACAGTGTATGTTTCTTTACAACTTAGATATATATATCTTATGCACTGTGTCAGTTTCATGACCATTTAGATATAATTCTTATCCACAGTGGCAGTTTCATGACCACGTAGATATAATTCTTATGTACAGTGTCAGTTTTATGACCACTTAGATATAATGTTTATCCACATTGGCAGTTTCACGACCACTTAGATATAATTGTTATGCACAGTGGCAGTTCCATTACACCTTAGATATAATTCTTATGCAAAGTTGCAGTTCCATGACCACTTAGATATAATTCTTATCCACAGTGGTAATTCCATGACCACTTAGATATAATTCTTATCCACAGTGGCAGTTCCATGACCACTTAAGTATAATTCTTATTGACAGTGGCAGTTCCATGTCCACTTAGATGTAGTTCTTATCCACAGTGGCAGTTTTATGACCACTTAGATATAATTCTTATGTACAGTGTCAGTCTTCTATGACCAATTAGATATAATTCTTAGCCACAGTGTCAGTCTTCCATGTCCACTTGCATATAATTCTTATCCACAGTGTCAGTCTTCCATGACCACTTATATATAATTCTTTTCCACAATGTCAGTTTCATGATCACTTACATATAATTCTTATGCAGAGTGTCAGTATTCCGTGACCATTTGGATATAATTGTTATGCGTAGTGTCAGTCCTACATGACCTTTAGATATAATTCTTAACCGCAGTGTCAGTTCCATGACCACATACATATAATTCTTATGCACAGTGGAAGTTTCATGACCACTTAGAAATAATTCTTACGTACAGTGTCAGTTTCATGACTACTTAGATATAGTTCTTATGAACAGTGGCTGTTTCATGATCACTTAAATATAATTCTTATGCACAGTGGCAGTTTCATGACCACTTAGATATAATTCTTATGCACAGTGTCAGTTTCATAACCATTTAGATATAATTCTTATGCACAATGTCAGTTTCATGACCACTTACATTAAATTCTTATGTACAGTGCCAGTTCCATGACTACTTACATATAATTCTTCTGTACAGTGTTAGTTCCATGACCACTTAGATACAATGCCTAACCACAGTGTCAGTTTCATTACCACTTATATATAATGCTTATACACAATGTCAGTTTTTTGACCACACGCATATAATTCTTATCCACAGTGTCAGTTTCATGACCACATACATATAATTCTTATGCACAGAGTCAGTTTTCCATGAACAATTAGATATAATTCTTATCCACAGTGTCAGGTTCATGACCACTTACATATAATTTTTATGCACAGTGGCAGTCTTCCATGACCACTTAGATATTACTCTCATGCACAGTGTCAGTTTCATGACCACTTAGATATAATTCTTATCCACAGTGTTAGTCCTTCTTGACAACTTGGATATAATTCTTGTGTAACGTGGCACCCTTCCATGACCACTTACATATAATTCTTATGCACAGAGTCACTTTCATGACCACCTAGATATATTTCGTATGTACAGTGGCAGTTTCATGACCACTTAGATATAATTCTTATCCACAGTGTCAGTTTATGACCACTTAGATATAATTCTTATGTACAGTGGCAGTTTAATGACCACTTAGATATAATTCTTATCCACAGTGGCATTTTAATGACCACTTAGATATAACTATTATGTAAAGTATCAGTTTCATGACCACTTAGATGTAATTCTTATGTACAGTGTCAGTTTCATGACCACTTATTTATAATTCTTATCTACAGTGTCAGTTTCATGACCACTTAGATATAATTCGTATGCACAGTGGAAGTTTCATAACCACTTAGATATAATTCTTATGCACAGTGTCAGTTTCATGGCCAGTTATATATAATTCTTATGCACAGTGGCAGTTTCGTGACCACTTAGATATAATTCTTATGTACAGTGTATGTTTCTTTACAACTTAGATATATATATCTTATGCACAGTATCAGTTTCATGACCATTTAGATATAATTCTTATCCACAGTGGCAGTTTCATGACCATGTAGATATAATTCTTATGTACAGTGTTAGGTTCATGACCACTTAGATATAATGTTTATCCACATTGGCAGTTTCACGACCACTTAGATATAATTGTTATGCACAGTGGCAGTTCCATTACACCTTAGATATAATTCTTATGCAAAGTTGCATTTCCATGACCACTTAGATATAATTCTTATTCACAGTGGTAATTCCATGACCACTTAGATATAATTCTTTTCCACAGTGGCAGTTCCATGACCACTTAAGTATAATTCTTATTGACAGTGTCAGTTCCATGTCCACTTAGATGTAGTTCTTATCCACAGTGTCAGTTTCATGACCACTTAGATATAATTCTTATGTACAGTGTCAGGTTCATAACCACTTAGACATAATTCTTATGTACAGTGTCAGTTTCATGACCACTTAGATATAACTCTTATGTACAGTGTCACGTTCATGACCACTTAGATATAATTCTTATGTACCTTGTCAGTTTCATGACCACTAAGATAATATTCTTATGTACAGTGTCAATTTCATGACCACTTAGATATAATTCTTAACCACAGTTACAGTTTCATGACCACTTGGATTAAATTCTTATCCACAGTAGCAGTTTGATGACAACTTAGATAAAATTCTTATCCACAGTGGTAGTTTCATGACCACTTAGATATAATTCTAATCCACATTGGCAGTTTCATGACCACTTAGATATAATTCTTATGTACAGTTGCAGTTCCATGACCACTTAAATATAATTCTTATTGACAGTGGCAGTTCCATGACCACTTAGATGTAGTTCTTATCCACAGTGGCAGTTTCACGACCACTTAGATATAATTCTTATGTACAGTGTCAGTCTTCTATGACCACTTAGATATAATTCTTAGCCACAGTGTCAGTCTCCCAAGACCACTTAGATATAATTTTTATCCACAGTGTCAGTCTTCCATGACCAAATGGATATAATTTTTATCCACAGTGTCAGTCTTCCATGACCACTTATATATAATTCTTATCCAAAATTTCAGTTTCATGATCACTTACGTATAATTCTTATGCACAGTGTCAGTATTCCATGACCACTTGGATATAATTCTTATGCATAGTGTCAGTCCTACATGACCTTTAGATATAATTCTTAACCACAGTGTCAGTTCTATGACCACATACATATAATTCTTATGTACAGTGTCAGTTTCATGACCACCTAGATATAATTCTTATGTACAGTGTCAGTTTCATGAACACGTAGATATATATCATATGCATAGTGGCAGTTTCATGACCATTTTGATATAATTCTTATGCACAGTGTCAGTTTCATGTCCAATTACATATAATTCTTATGCACAGTGGCAGTTTCATGACCACTTAGATATAATTCTTATGCACAGTGTCAGTTTCATTACCAGTTAGATATAAGTCTTATGTACAGTGTCAGTCTTCTATGACCACTTAGATATAATTATTATCCACAGTGTCATACTTCCATGACCACTTAGATATAATTCTTATGCACAGTGTCAGTCCATCATGACCACTTAGATATAATTCTTTGTCACAGTGTCAGTTCCATGACCACTTACATATAATTCTTATCTACAGTGTCAGTTCCATGACCACTTACATATAATTCTTCCAAAACCACTTAGATATAATGTTTATCCACTTTGGCAGTATTACGACCACTTAGATATAATTGTTATCCACAGTGGCAGTTCCCTTACACCTTAGATATAATTCTTATGCAAAGGTGCAGTTCCATGACCACTTAGATATAATTCTTATCCACAGTGGTAATTCCATGACCACTTAGATATAATTCTTATCCACAGTGGCAGTTCCATGACCACTTAAGTATAATTCTTATTGACAGTGGCAGTTCCATGTCCACTTAGATGTAGTTCTTATCCACAGTGGCAGTTTCATGACCACTTAGATATAATTCTTATGTACACAGTCAGTCTTCTATGACCAATTAGATATAATTCTTAGCCACAGTGTCAGTCTTCCATGTCCACTTAGATATAATTTTTATCCACAGTGTCAGTCTTCCATGACCACTTGGATATAATTCTTATCCACAGTGTCAGTCTTCCATGACCACTTATATATAATTCTTGTCCACAGTGTCAGTTTCATGACCACTTACATATAATTCTTATGCAGAGTGTCAGTATTCCATGACCACTTGGATATAATTCTTATGCGTAGTGTCAGTCCTACATGACCTTTAGATATAATTCTTAACCGCAGTGTCAGTTCCATGACCACATACATATAATTCTTATGTACAGTGTCAGTTTCATGACCACTTAGATATAATTCTTATTTACAGTGTTAGTTTCATGACCACTTAGATATAATTTTATGTACAGTATCAGTTTCATGACCTTTTAGATATAATTCTTATCCACAGTAACAGTTTCATGGCCACTTAGATAAAATTCCTATCCACAGTGTCCGTTTCATTACTACTTGGATATAATTCTTATGCACAGTGGCAGTTTCATGACCACTTAGACATAATTCTTATGTACAGTGTCAGATTCATGACTACTTAGATATAATTCTTATGAACAGTGGCAGTTTCATGATCACTTAGATATAAATCTAATGCACAGTGTCAGTTTCATTTCCACTTAAAAATAATTCTTATGCACAGTGGCAGTTTCATGACCACTTAGATATAATTCTTATGCACAGTGTCAGTTTCATGACCACTTAGATATAATTCTTATGCACAGTGTCAGTTTCATGACCACTTACATTTAATTCTTATGTACAGTGCCAGTTCCTTGACTACTTACATATAATTCTTCTGTACAGTGTTAGTTCCATGACCACTTAGATACAATGCTTATCCACAGTGTCAGTTTCATTACCACTTATATATAATGCTTATACACAATGCCAGTTTTTTGACCACACGCATATAATTCTTATCCACAGTGTAAGTTTCATGACCACTTAGATATAATTCTTTACCACAGTGTCAGTTTCATGACCGCTTACATATAATTCTTATGCATAGGGGCAGTTTCATGACCACTTATTTATAATTCTTATCCACAGTGTCAGTTTCATGACCACATACATATAATTCTTATGCACAGTGTCAGTTTACCATGACCAATTAGATATAATTCTTATCCAGAGTGTCAGTTTCATGACCACTTACATATAATTTTTATGTACAGTGGCAGTCTTCCATGACCACTTAGATATAACTCTTATGCACAGTGTCATTTTCATGACCACTTAGATATAATTCCTATCCACAGTGTCAGTCCTTCTTGACAACTTGGATATAATTCTTGTGTAACGTGGCACCCTTCCATGACCACTTACATATAATTCTTATGCACAGAGTCACTTTCATGACCACCTAGATATATTTCTTATGTACAGTGGCAGTTTCATGACCACTTAGATATAATTCTTATCCACAGTGTCAGTTTCATGACCACTTAGATATAATTCTTATGAACAGTGGCAGTTTCATGATCACTTAGATATAAATCTTATGCACAGTGTCAGTTTCATGCCCACTTACATATAATTATTAAGCACAGTGGCAGGTTCGTGACCACTTAGATATAATTCTTATGCACAGTGTTATTTTCTAGACCACTTACATATAATTCTTATGCACAGTGTCAGTTTCACGACCACTTAGATATAATTCTTATGTACAGTGTCAATTTCATGACCATTTGGATATAAATCTTATGTACAGTGGCAGTTTCCTGACCACTTAGATATAATTCTTATCCACAGTGGCAGTTGCATGACCACTTAGATATAATTCCTATGCACAGTGGCAGTCCCATGACCACTTAGATATAATAATTATCCACAGTGGCAGTTGCATGACCACTTAGAGATAATTCTTATTACAGTGTGAGTCTTGTATTAAAACTTAGATATAATTCTTTTGCACAGTGTCATACTTCCATTACCACTAGCATATAATTCTTATGCACAGTGTCAGTTCTCCATGACCACTTACATAAAAAACTTATCCACAGTGTCAGTTCCATGACCACTTACATATAATTCTTATGCACAGTGTCAGTTTCATGACCACTTAGATACAATTCTTATCCACAGTGCAGTTTCATGACCACTTAGATATAATTCTTATCCACAGTGGCAGTTCCATGACCACTTAGATATAAATCTTATCCACAGTGTCAGTCTGCCATGACCACGTGGATATAATTGTCATCCACAGTGTCAGTCTTCCATGACCACTTAGATACAATTCTTATCTACTGGGTCAGTCTTCCATGACCACTTAGATATAATTCTTATGCACAGTGGCAGTTTCATGACCACTTACATATAACTCTTTTCTACAGTGTCAGTTTCATGACCACTTACATATAATTCTTATGTACAGTGGCAGTCTTCCATGACCGTTTAGATATAATTCTTATGCACAGTGTTAATTTCATAACCTCTTAGATATAATTCTTATGCACAGTGTCAGTTTCATGACCACTTACATATTATTCTTATGCACAGTGTCAGTCTTCCATGACCACTTAGATATAATTCTTATCCACAGTGTCAGTTTCATGACCACATATATATAATTCCTATGTACAGTGATAGTCTTCCATGACCACTTAGATATAGTTCTTATGCACAGTGTCAGTTTGATGACCGCTTACATATAATTCTTATCCACAGTGTCAGTCCTTCATGACCACTTGGATATAATTCTTATGTACAGTGGCACTCTTCTATGACCACTTAAATTATAATTCTTATGCATAGTGACAGTTTCATGACCACTTAGATATAATTCTTATCCACAGTGGCATTTTAATGACCACTTAGATATAACTATTATGTACAGTGGCAGTTCCATGACGACTTAGATGTAATTCTTATGTACAGTGTCAGTTTCATGACCACTTATTTATAATTCTTATCTACAGTGTCAGTTTCATGACCACTTAGATATAATTCTTATGTACAGTGTCAGTATCATGATCACTTAGATACAATTCTTAAATACAGTGTCAGTTTCATGACCACTTAGATATAATTCTTATGTACCTTATCAGTTTCATGACCACTTAGATATAATTCTTATCTGCAGTTACAGTTTCATGACCACTTGGATATAATTCTTATCTACAGAAGCATTTCCATGACCACTTAGATATAATTCTTACCCACAGTAGCAGTTTCATGACCACTTGATATAATTCTTATGCACAGTGGCAGTTTCATCACCACTTAGATATAATTCTTATGTACAGTGTCAGTATCATGACCACTTAGATATAATTCGTATGCACAGTGGAAGTTTCATAACCACTTAGATATAATTCTTATGTGCAGTGTCATTTTCATGGCCATTTAGATATAATTTTTATCCACAGTGGCAGTTTCATGACCACGTAGATATAATTCTTGTGTACAGTGTTAGTTTCATGACCACTTAGATACAATGTTTATCCACATTGGCAGTTTCACGACCACTTAGATATAATTGTTATGCACAGTGGCAGTTCCATTACACCTTAGATATAATTCTTATGCAAAGTTGCAGTTCCATGACCACTTAGATATAATTCTTATCCACAGTGGCAGTTCCATGACCACTTAAGTATAATTCTTATTGACAGTGTCAGTTCCATGTCCACTTAGATGTTGTTCTTATCCACAGTGGCAGTTTCATGACCACTTATTTATAATTCTTACGTACAGTGTCAGGTTCATAACCACTTAGACATAATTCTTATGTACAGTGTCAGTTTCATGACCACTTAGATATAACTCTTATGTACAGTGTCACGTTCATGACCACATAGATATAATTCTTACGTACCTTGTCAGTTTCATGACCACTAAGATATAATTTTTATGTACAGTGTCAATTTCATGACCACTTAGATATAATTCTTATCCACAGTGGCAGTTTCATGACCACTTAGATATAATTCTTATCCACAGTGGCAGTTCCATGACCACTTAAGTATAATTCTTATTGACAGTGTCAGTTCAATGTCCACTTAGATGTTGTTCTTATCCACAGTGGCAGTTTCATGACCACTTATTTATAATTCTTATGTACAGTGTCAGGTTCATAACCACTTAGACATAATTCTTATGTACAGTGTCAGTTTCATGACCACTTAGATATAACTCTTATGTACAGTGTCATGTTCATGACCACATAGATATAATTCTTACGTACCTTGTCAGTTTCATGACCACTAAGATATAATTCTTATGTACAGTGTCAATTTCATGACCATTTAGATAAAATTCTTATCCACAGTGGCAGTTTCATGACCACTTAGATATAATTCTTATGCCCAATGGCAGTTCCATTAATACTTAGATATAATTCTTATGCACAGTGGCAGTTTCATGACCACTTAGATATAATTCTTATGCACAGTGCCAGTTTCATGGCCACTTACATATAATTCTTATGCACAGTGGCAGTTTCATGACCAATTAGATATAATTCTTATGCACAGTGTCAGTTTCATGACCACTTAGATATAATTATTACCCACAGTGTAAGTTTCATGACCAGTTACATATAATTCTTATGCACAGCGTCAGTTTAATGACCACTTAGAAATAATTCTTATGCACAGTGGCAGTTTCATGACCACTTAGATACAATTCTTATCCACAGTGTCAGTTTCCTGACCAGTTAGATGTAATTCTTATGCACAGTGGCAGTTTCATGACCACTTAGATATAATTCTTATCCACAGTGTCAGTTTCATGACCACTTAGATATAATTCTTATGCACAGTGTCACTTTCATGACCACTTAGAAATAATTCTTATGCACAGTGGCAGTTCCATGACCAATTAGATATAATAATTATCCACAGTGGTAGTTCCCTGACCACTTAGATATAACTCTTATTCACAGTGGCATTTTCATGACCTCTTAGACATAATTCTTATGTACAGTGTCAGTCTTCTATGACCACTTGGATATAATTCTTATCCACAGTGACATACTTCCATGACCACTTAGATATAATTCTTATGCACAGTGTCAGTCCTCCATGACCACTTAGATATAATTCTTATGCACAGTGCCAGTTTCATGGCCACTTACATATTATTCTTATGCACAGTGTCAGTTCCATGACCACTTACATATAATTCTTATGTACAGTGTCAGTTTCATGACCACTTACATATAATTCTTATATACAGAGTCAGTTCCATGTCCACTTACATATAATTCTTATGTACAGTGTGAGTTCCATGACCAGTTAGATATAATTCTTATACACAGTGTCAGTCTTGCATGACCACATGGATATAATTCTTAACCACAGTGACAGTCTTCCATAACCACTTAGATATAATTCTTATACACAGTATCAGCCTTCCATGACCACTTGGCTATAATTCTTATCCACAGTGACAGTCTTCCATGCCTGTTTGGAAATAATTCTTATCCACAGTGTCAGTCTTCCCTGACCACTAGGATATAATTCTTATGCACAGTGTCAGTCTTCCTTGGCCACTTAGATATAATTCTTATCCACATTGGCAGTTTATTGACCACTTAGATATAATTCTTAGCTCAGTGGCAGTACCGTGACCACTTAGATATAATAATTATCCACAGCGGCAGTTGCATGACCACTTAGATATAATTATTAACCACAGTGGCAGTTTCATGACCACTTATATATAATTCTTATGTACAGTGTCAGTCTTCTATGACCACTTAGATATAATTCTTTTCTACAGTGTCATACTTCCACATCCACTTAGATATAACTCTTATGCACAGTATCAGTCCTCCGTGACCACTTAGATATAAGTCTTTGTCACAGTGTCAGTTCCAAGACCACTTACATATAATTCTTAAGTACAGTGGCAGTTTCATGACCACATAGATATAATTCTTATACACAGTGGCAGTTCCATGACCACTTAGATATCAATCTTATCCACAGTGTCAGTCTGCCATGACCACGTGGATATTATTGCTTTCCACAGTGTCAGTCTTCCATGACCACTTAGATATAATATTTATCTACAGGGTCAGTCTTCCATGACCACTTAGATATAATTCCTATGTACAGTGGCAGTTTCATGACCACTCACATATAATCTTATCTACAGTGTCAGTTTCATGACCACTTACATATTATTCTTATGCACAGTGTCAGTCTTCCATGACTACTTAGATATAATTCTTATCCACAGTGTCAGTTTTTTGACCACTTATATATAATTCTTATGTACAGTGGCAGCCTACCATGACCGTTTAGATATAATTCTTATGCACAGTGTCAGTTTCATAACCTCTTAGATATAATTCTTATGCAGAGTGGCAGTTTCATGACCACTTAGATATAATTCTTATGCACAGTGGCAGTTTCATGACCACTTACATATAATTCTTATTCACAGTGTCAGTTTCAAGACCACTTACATATTATACTTATGCACAGTGTCAGTCTTCATGACCACTTAGATATAATTCTTATCCACAGTGTCAGTTTCATGACCACTTATATATAATTCCTATGTACAGTGATAGTCTTCCATGACCACTTAGATATAATTCTTATGCACAGTGTCAGTTTGATGACCACTTACATATAATTCTTATCCACAGTGTCAGTCCTTCATAACAACTTGGATATAATTCTTGTGTACAGTGGCACTCTTCTATGACCACTTAGATATAATTCTTATGCATAGTGTCAGTTTCATGACCACTTAGATATAATTCTTATGTACGGTGGCAGTTTTAATGACCACTTAGATATAATTCTTAGCCACAGTGGCAGTTTCATGACCACTTAGATATAAGTCTTATGTACAGTGTCAGTCTTCTATGACCAATTAGATATAATTCTTAGCCACAGTGTCAGTCTTCCATGTCCACTTAGATATAATTATTATCCACAGTGTCAGTCTTCCATGACCACTTGGATATAATTCTTATCCACAGTGTCAGTCTTCCATGACCACTTATATATAATTCCTGTCCACAGTGTCAGTTTCATGACCACTTACATATAATTCTTATGCAGAGTGTCAGTATTCCATGACCACTTGGATATAATTCTTATGCATAGTGTCAGTCCTACATGACCTTTAGATATAATTCTTAACCGCAGTGTCAGTTCCATGACCACATACATATAATTCTTATGCACAGTGGCAGTTTCATGACCACTTAGACATAATTCTTACGCACAGTGTCAGTTTCATGACCACTTAGATATAATTCTTATGCACAGTGTATGTTTCTTTACAACTTAGATATATATATCTTATGCACTGTGTCAGTTTCATGACCATTTAGATATAATTCTTATCCACAGTGGCAGTTTCATGACCACGTAGATATAATTCTTATGTACAGTGTCAGTTTTATGACCACTTAGATATAATGTTTATCCACATTGGCAGTTTCACGACCACTTAGATATAATTGTTATGCACAGTGGCAGTTCCATTACACCTTAGATATAATTCTTATGCAAAGTTGCAGTTCCATGACCACTTAGATATAATTCTTATCCACAGTGGTAATTCCATGACCACTTAGATATAATTCTTATCCACAGTGGCAGTTCCATGACCACTTAAGTATAATTCTTATTGACAGTGGCAGTTCCATGTCCACTTAGATGTAGTTCTTATCCACAGTGGCAGTTTTATGACCACTTAGATATAATTCTTATGTACAGTGTCAGTCTTCTATGACCAATTAGATATAATTCTTAGCCACAGTGTCAGTCTTCCATGTCCACTTGCATATAATTCTTATCCACAGTGTCAGTCTTCCATGACCACTTATATATAATTCTTTTCCACAGTGTCAGTTTCATGATCACTTACATATAATTCTTATGCAGAGTGTCAGTATTCCGTGACCATTTGGATATAATTGTTATGCGTAGTGTCAGTCCTACATGACCTTTAGATATAATTCTTAACCGCAGTGTCAGTTCCATGACCACATACATATAATTCTTATGCACAGTGGAAGTTTCATGACCACTTAGAAATAATTCTTACGTACAGTGTCAGTTTCATGACTACTTAGATATAGTTCTTATGAACAGTGGCTGTTTCATGATCACTTAAATATAATTCTTATGCACAGTGGCAGTTTCATGACCACTTAGATATAATTCTTATGCACAGTGTCAGTTTCATAACCACTTAGATATAATTCTTATGCACAATGTCAGTTTCATGACCACTTACATTAAATTCTTATGTACAGTGCCAGTTCCATGACTACTTACATATAATTCTTCTGTACACTGTTAGTTCCATGACCACTTAGATACAATGCCTAACCACAGTGTCAGTTTCATTACCACTTATATATAATGCTTATACACAATGTGAGTTTTTTGACCACACGCATATAATTCTTATCCACAGTGTCAGTTTCATGACCACATACATATAATTCTTATGCACAGAGTCAGTTTTCCATGAACAATTAGATATAATTCTTATCCACAGTGTCAGGTTCATGACCACTTACATATAATTTTTATGCACAGTGGCAGTCTTCCATGACCACTTAGATATTACTCTCATGCACAGTGTCAGTTTCATGACCACTTAGATATAATTCTTATCCACAGTGTTAGTCCTTCTTGACAACTTGGATATAATTCTTGTGTAACGTGGCACCCTTCCATGACCACTTACATATAATTCTTATGCACAGAGTCACTTTCATGACCACCTAGATATATTTCGTATGTACAGTGGCAGTTTCATGACCACTTAGATATAAGTCTTATGTACAGTGTCAGTCTTCTATGACCAATTAGATATAATTCTTAGCCACAGTGTCAGTCTTCCATGTCCACTTAGATATAATTATTATCCACAGTGTCAGTCTTCCATGACCACTTGGATATAATTCTTATCCACAGTGTCAGTCTTCCATGACCACTTATATATAATTCCTGTCCACAGTGTCAGTTTCATGACCACTTACATATAATTCTTATGCAGAGTGTCAGTATTCCATGACCACTTGGATATAATTCTTATGCATAGTGTCAGTCCTACATGACCTTTAGATATAATTCTTAACCGCAGTGTCAGTTCCATGACCACATACATATAATTCTTATGCACAGTGGCAGTTTCATGACCACTTAGACATAATTCTTACGCACAGTGTCAGTTTCATGACCACTTAGATATAATTCTTATGCACAGTGTATGTTTCTTTACAACTTAGATATATATATCTTATGCACTGTGTCAGTTTCATGACCATTTAGATATAATTCTTATCCACAGTGGCAGTTTCATGACCACGTAGATATAATTCTTATGTACAGTGTCAGTTTTATGACCACTTAGATATAATGTTTATCCACATTGGCAGTTTCACGACCACTTAGATATAATTGTTATGCACAGTGGCAGTTCCATTACACCTTAGATATAATTCTTATGCAAAGTTGCAGTTCCATGACCACTTAGATATAATTCTTATCCACAGTGGTAATTCCATGACCACTTAGATATAATTCTTATCCACAGTGGCAGTTCCATGACCACTTAAGTATAATTCTTATTGACAGTGGCAGTTCCATGTCCACTTAGATGTAGTTCTTATCCACAGTGGCAGTTTTATGACCACTTAGATATAATTCTTATGTACAGTGTCAGTCTTCTATGACCAATTAGATATAATTCTTAGCCACAGTGTCAGTCTTCCATGTCCACTTGCATATAATTCTTATCCACAGTGTCAGTCTTCCATGACCACTTATATATAATTCTTTTCCACAGTGTCAGTTTCATGATCACTTACATATAATTCTTATGCAGAGTGTCAGTATTCCGTGACCATTTGGATATAATTGTTATGCGTAGTGTCAGTCCTACATGACCTTTAGATATAATTCTTAACCGCAGTGTCAGTTCCATGACCACATACATATAATTCTTATGCACAGTGGAAGTTTCATGACCACTTAGAAATAATTCTTACGTACAGTGTCAGTTTCATGACTACTTAGATATAGTTCTTATGAACAGTGGCTGTTTCATGATCACTTAAATATAATTCTTATGCACAGTGGCAGTTTCATGACCACTTAGATATAATTCTTATGCACAGTGTCAGTTTCATAACCACTTAGATATAATTCTTATGCACAATGTCAGTTTCATGACCACTTACATTAAATTCTTATGTACAGTGCCAGTTCCATGACTACTTACATATAATTCTTCTGTACAGTGTTAGTTCCATGACCACTTAGATACAATGCCTAACCACAGTGTCAGTTTCATTACCACTTATATATAATGCTTATACACAATGTCAGTTTTTTGACCACACGCATATAATTCTTATCCACAGTGTCAGTTTCATGACCACATACATATAATTCTTATGCACAGAGTCAGTTTTCCATGAACAATTAGATATAATTCTTATCCACAGTGTCAGGTTCATGACCACTTACATATAATTTTTATGCACAGTGGCAGTCTTCCATGACCACTTAGATATTACTCTCATGCACAGTGTCAGTTTCATGACCACTTAGATATAATTCTTATCCACAGTGTTAGTCCTTCTTGACAACTTGGATATAATTCTTGTGTAACGTGGCACCCTTCCATGACCACTTACATATAATTCTTATGCACAGAGTCACTTTCATGACCACCTAGATATATTTCGTATGTACAGTGGCAGTTTCATGACCACTTAGATATAATTCTTATCCACAGTGTCAGTTTATGACCACTTAGATATAATTCTTATGTACAGTGGCAGTTTAATGACCACTTAGATATAATTCTTATCCACAGTGGCATTTTAATGACCACTTAGATATAACTATTATGTAAAGTATCAGTTTCATGACCACTTAGATGTAATTCTTATGTACAGTGTCAGTTTCATGACCACTTATTTATAATTCTTATCTACAGTGTCAGTTTCATGACCACTTAGATATAATTCGTATGCACAGTGGAAGTTTCATAACCACTTAGATATAATTCTTATGCACAGTGTCAGTTTCATGGCCAGTTATATATAATTCTTATGCACAGTGGCAGTTTCATGACCACTTAGATATAATTCTTATGTACAGTGTATGTTTCTTTACAACTTAGATATATATATCTTATGCACAGTATCAGTTTCATGACCATTTAGATATAATTCTTATCCACAGTGGCAGTTTCATGACCACGTAGATATAATTCTTATGTACAGTGTTAGGTTCATGACCACTTAGATATAATGTTTATCCACATTGGCAGTTTCACGACCACTTAGATATAATTGTTATGCACAGTGGCAGTTCCATTACACCTTAGATATAATTCTTATGCAAAGTTGCATTTCCATGACCACTTAGATATAATTCTTATTCACAGTGGTAATTCCATGACCACTTAGATATAATTCTTTTCCACAGTGGCAGTTCCATGACCACTTAAGTATAATTCTTATTGACAGTGTCAGTTCCATGTCCACTTAGATGTAGTTCTTATCCACAGTGTCAGTTTCATGACCACTTAGATATAATTCTTATGTACAGTGTCAGGTTCATAACCACTTAGACATAATTCTTATGTACAGTGTCAGTTTCATGACCACTTAGATATAACTCTTATGTACAGTGTTACGTTCATGACCACTTAGATATAATTCTTATGTACCTTGTCAGTTTCATGACCACTAAGATAATATTCTTATGTACAGTGTCAATTTCATGACCACTTAGATATAATTCTTAACCACAGTTACAGTTTCATGACCACTTAGATATAATTCTTATGTACAGTTGCAGTTCCATGACCACTTAAATATAATTCTTATTGACAGTGGCAGTTCCATGACCACTTAGATGTAGTTCTTATCCACAGTGGCAGTTTCACGACCACTTAGATATAATTCTTATGTACAGTGTCAGTCTTCTATGACCACTTAGATATAATTCTTAGCCACAGTGTCAGTCTCCCAAGACCACTTAGATATAATTTTTATCCACAGTGTCAGTCTTCCATGACCAAATGGATATAATTTTTATCCACAGTATCAGTCTTCCATGACCACTTATATATAATTCTTATCCAAAATTTCAGTTTCATGATCACTTACATATAATTCTTATGCACAGTGTCAGTATTCCATGACCACTTGGATATAATTCTTATGCATAGTGTCAGTCCTACATGACCTTTAGATATAATTCTTAACCACAGTGTCAGTTCTATGACCACATACATATAATTCTTATGTACAGTGTCAGTTTCATGACCACTTAGATATAATTCTTATGTACAGTGTCAGTTTCATGAACACGTAGATATATATCATATGCATAGTGGCAGTTTCATGACCATTTTGATATAATTCTTATGCACAGTGTCAGTTTCATGTCCAATTACATATAATTCTTATGCACAGTGGCAGTTTCATGACCACTTAGATATAATTCTTGTGCACAGTGTCAGTTTCATTACCAGGTAGATATAAGTCTTATGTACAGTGTCAGTCTTCTATGACCACTTAGATATAATTCTTATGCACAGTGTCATACTTCCATGACCACTTAGACATAATTCTTATGCACAGTGTCATACTTCCATGACCACTTAGATATAATTCTTATGCACAGTGTCAGTCCATCATGACCACTTAGATATAATTCTTTGTCACAGTGTCAGTTCCATGACCACTTACATATAATTCTTATCTACAGTGTCAGTTCCATGACCACTTACATATAATTCTTCCAAAACCACTTAGATATAATGTTTATCCACTTTGGCAGTATTACGACCACTTAGATATAATTGTTATGCACAGTGGCAGTTCCCTTACACCTTAGATATAATTCTTATGCAAAGGTGCAGTTCCATGACCACTTAGATATAATTCTTATCCACAGTGGTAATTCCATGACCACTTAGATATAATTCTTATCCACAGTGGCAGTTCCATGACCACTTAAGTATAATTCTTATTGACAGTGGCAGTTCCATGTCCACTTAGATGTAGTTCTTATCCACAGTGGCAGTTTCATGACCACTTAGATATAATTCTTATGTACAGTGTCAGTCTTCTATGACCAATTAGATATAATTCTTAGCCACAGTGTCAGTCTTCCATGTCCACTTAGATATAATTTTTATCCACAGTGTCAGTCTTCCATGACCACTTGGATATAATTCTTATCCACAGTGTCAGTCTTCCATGACCACTTATATATAATTCTTGTCCACAGTGTCAGTTTCATGACCACTTACATATAATTCTTATGCAGAGTGTCAGTATTCCATGACCACTTGGATATAATTCTTATGCGTAGTGTCAGTCCTACATGACCTTTAGATATAATTCTTAACCGCAGTGTCAGTTCCATGACCACATACATATAATTCTTATGTACAGTGTCAGTTTCATGACCACTTAGATATAATTCTTATTTACAGTGTTAGTTTCATGACCACTTAGATATAATTTTATGTACAGTATCAGTTTCATGACCACTTAGATATAATTCTTATCCACAGTTACAGTTTCATGGCCACTTAGATAAAATTCCTATCCACAGTGTCCGTTTCATTACTACTTGGATATAATTCTTATGCACAGTGGCAGTTTCATGACCACTTAGACATAATTCTTATGTACAGTGTCAGATTCATGACTACTTAGATATAATTCTTATGAACAGTGGCAGTTTCATGATCACTTAGATATAAATCTAATGCACAGTGTCAGTTTCATTTCCACTTAAAAATAATTCTTATGCACAGTGGCAGTTTCATGACCACTTAGATATAATTCTTATGCACAGTGTCAGTTTCATGACCACTTAGATATAATTCTTATGCACAGTGTCAGTTTCATGACCACTTACATTTAATTCTTATGTACAGTGCCAGTTCCTTGACTACTTACATATAATTCTTCTGTACAGTGTTAGTTCCATGACCACTTAGATACAATGCTTATCCACAGTGTCAGTTTCATTACCACTTATATATAATGCTTATACACAATGCCAGTTTTTTGACCACACGCATATAATTCTTATCCAAAGTGTAAGTTTCATGACCACTTAGATATAATTCTTTACCACAGTGTCAGTTTCATGACCGCTTACATATAATTCTTATGCATAGGGGCAGTTTCATGACCACTTATTTATAATTCTTATCCACAGTGTCAGTTTCATGACCACATACATATAATTCTTATGCACAGTGTCAGTTTACCATGACCAATTAGATATAATTCTTATCCAGAGTGTCAGTTTCATGACCACTTACATATAATTTTTATGTACAGTGGCAGTCTTCCATGACCACTTAGATATAACTCTTATGCACAGTGTCATTTTCATGACCACTTAGATATAATTCCTATCCACAGTGTCAGTCCTTCTTGACAACTTGGATATAATTCTTGTGTAACATGGCACCCTTCCATGACCACTTACATATAATTCTTATGCACAGAGTCACTTTCATGACCACCTAGATATATTTCTTATGTACAGTGGCAGTTTCATGACCACTTAGATATAATTCTTATCCACAGTGTCAGTTTCATGACCACTTAGATATAATTCTTATGAACAGTGGCAGTTTCATGATCACTTAGATATAAATCTTATGCACAGTGTCAGTTTCATGGCCACTTACATATAATTATTAAGCACAGTGGCAGGTTCGTGACCACTTAGATATAATTCTTATGCACAGTGTTATTTTCTAGACCACTTACATATAATTCTTATGCACAGTGTCAGTTTCACGACCACTTAGATATAATTCTTATGTACAGTGTCAATTTCATGACCATTTGGATATAAATCTTATGTACAGTGGCAGTTTCCTGACCACTTAGATATAATTCTTATCCACAGTGGCAGTTGCATGACCACTTAGATATAATTCCTATTCACAGTGGCAGTCCCATGACCACTTAGATATAATAATTATCCACAGTGGCAGTTGCATGACCACTTAGAGATAATTCTTATTACAGTGTGAGTCTTGTATTAAAACTTAGATATAATTCTTTGGCACAGTGTCATACTTCCATTACCACTAGCATATAATTCTTATGCACAGTGTCAGTTCTCCATGACCACTTACATATAAAACTTATCCACAGTGTCAGTTCCATGACCACTTACATATAATTCTTATGCACAGTGTCAGTTTCATGACCACTTAGATACAATTCTTATCCACAGTGGCAGTTCCATGACCACTTAGATATAAATCTTATCCACAGTGTCAGTCTGCCATGACCACGTGGATATAATTGTCATCCACAGTGTCAGTCTTCCATGACCACTTAGATACAATTCTTATCTACTGGGTCAGTCTTCCATGACCACTTAGATATAATTCTTATGCACAGTGGCAGTTTCATGACCACTTACATATAAATCTTTTCTACAGTGTCAGTTTCATGACCACTTACATATAATTCTTATGTACAGTGGCAGTCTTCCATGACCGTTTAGATATAATTCTTATGCACAGTGTTAATTTCATAACCTCTTAGATATAATTCTTATGCACAGTGTCAGTTTCATGACCACTTACATATTATTCTTATGCACAGTGTCAGTCTTCCATGACCACTTAGATATAATTCTTATCCACAGTGTCAGTTTCATGACCACATATATATAATTCCTATGTACAGTGATAGTCTTCCATGACCACTTAGATATAGTTCTTATGCACAGTGTCAGTTTGATGACCACTTACATATAATTCTTATCCACAGTGTCAGTACTTCATGACCACTTGGATATAATTCTTATGTACAGTGGCACTCTTCTATGACCACTTAAATTATAATTCTTATGCATAGTGACAGTTTCATGACCACTTAGATATAATTCTTATCCACAGTGGCATTTTAATGACCACTTAGATATAACTATTATGTACAGTGGCAGTTCCATGACGACTTAGATGTAATTCTTATGTACAGTGTCAGTTTCATGACCACTTATTTATAATTCTTATCTACAGTGTCAGTTTCATGACCACTTAGATATAATTCTTATGTACAGTGTCAGTATCATGATCACTTAGATACAATTCTTAAATACAGTGTCAGTTGCATGACCACTTAGATATAATTCTTATGTACCTTATCAGTTTCATGACCACTTAGATATAATTCTTATCTGCAGTTACAGTTTCATGACCACTTGGATATAATTCTTATCTACAGAAGCATTTCCATGACCACTTAGATATAATTCTTACCCACAGTAGCAGTTTCATGACCACTTGATATAATTCTTATGCACAGTGGCAGTTTCATCACCACTTAGATATAATTCTTATGTACAGTGTCAGTTTCATGACCACTTAGATATAATTCGTATGCACAGTGGAAGTTTCATAACCACTTAGATATAATTCTTATGCGCAGTGTCAGTTTCATGGCCAGTTATATATAATTCTTATGTACAGTGGCAGTTTCATGACCACTTAGATATAATTCTTATGTACAGTGTATGTTTCTTTACAACTTAGATATATATATCTTATGCACAGTATCAGTTTCATGACCATTTAGATATAATTTTTATCCACAGTGGCAGTTTCATGACCACGTAGATATAATTCTTGTGTACAGTGTTAGTTTCATGACCACTTAGATACAATGTTTATCCACATTGGCAGTTTCACGACCACTTAGATATAATTGTTATGCACAGTGGCAGTTCCATTACACCTTAGATATAATTCTTATGCAAAGTTGCAGTTCCATGACCACTTAGATATAATTCTTATCCACAGTGGCAGTTCCATGACCACTTAAGTATAATTCTTATTGACAGTGTCAGTTCCATGTCCACTTAGATGTTGTTCTTATCCACAGTGGCAGTTTCATGACCACTTATTTATAATTCTTACGTACAGTGTCAGGTTCATAACCACTTAGACATAATTCTTATGTACAGTGTCAGTTTCATGACCACTTAGATATAACTCTTATGTACAGTGTCACGTTCATGACCACATAGATATAATTCTTACGTACCTTGTCAGTTTCATGACCACTAAGATATAATTTTTATGTACAGTGTCAATTTCATGACCACTTAGATATAATTCTTATCCACAGTGGCAGTTTCATGACCACTTAGATATAATTCTTATCCACAGTGGCAGTTCCATGACCACTTAAGTATAATTCTTATTGACAGTGTCAGTTCAATGTCCACTTAGATGTTGTTCTTATCCACAGTGGCAGTTTCATGACCACTTATTTATAATTCTTATGTACAGTGTCAGGTTCATAACCACTTAGACATAATTCTTATGTACAGTGTCAGTTTCATGACCACTTAGATATAATTCTTATGTACAGTGTCATGTTCATGACCACATAGATATAATTCTTACGTACCTTGTCAGTTTCATGACCACTAAGATATAATTCTTATGTACAGTGTCAATTTCATGACCATTTAGATAAAATTCTTATCCACAGTGGCAGTTTCATGACCACTTAGATATAATTCTTATGCCCAATGGCAGTTCCATTAATACTTAGATATAATTCTTGTGCACAGTTGCAGTTCCATGACCTCTTAGGTATAATTCTTATCCCAGTGGCAGTTCCATGACCACTTAAATATAATTCTTATGCACAGTGTTAGTTTCATGACCACTTACATATAATTCTTATACACAGTGGCAGTTCCATGACCACTTAGATATAAATCTTAGCCACAGTGTCAGTCTTACAAGACCACTTAGATATAATTTTTATCCACAGTGTCAGTCTTCCATGACCAAATGGATATAATTCTTATCCACAGTATCAGTCTTCCATGACCACTTTTATGTAATTCTTATCCAAAATTTCAGTTTCATGACCACTTACATATAATTCTTATGCACAGTGTCAGTATTCCATGACCACTTGGATATAAATCTTATGCATAGTGTCAGTCCTACATGACCTTTAGATATAATTCTTAACCACAGTGTCAGTTCTATGACCACATACATATAATTCTTATGTACAGTATCAGTTTCATGACCACTTAGATATAATTCTTATGTACAGTGTCAGTTTCATGACCACTTACATATAATTCTTATGTACAGTGTCAGTTTCATGACCACTTAGATATAATTCTTATCCACAGTTACAGTTTCATGACCACTTAGATAAAATTCCTATCCACAGTGTCAGTTTCATGACTATTTGGATATAATTCTTATCCACAGTGGCAGTTCCATGACCACTTAGATACAATTCTTTTCCGCAGTGGCAATTTCATGACCACATAGGTATAACTCTTATGAACAGTGGCAGCTTCATGACCACTTAGACATAATTCTTACGTACAGTGTCAGTTTCATGGCCATTTACATATAATTCTTATGCACAGTGGCAGTTTCATTACCACTTATATATAATTCTTATGCACAGTGTCTGTTTCTTGACCACTTAGATATAATTCTTATGCACAGTATCAGTTTCATGACCACTTACATATTATTCTTATGTACAGTGCCATTTCCATGACTACTTACGTATAATTCTTATGTACAGTGTTAGTTCCATGACCACTTAGATACTATGCTTATCCACAGTGTCAGTATCATTAGCACTTACATATAATGCTTATACACAATGTAAGTTTTTTGACCACACACATATAATTCTTATCCACAGTGTCAGTTTCTAGACCACTTAGATATAATTCTTTACCACAGTGTCAGTATCATGACCACTTACATATAATTGTTATGCACAGAGGCAGTTTCATGACCACTTGTTTATAATTCTTATCCACAGTGTCAGTTTCATGAACTTTTACATATAATTCTTATGCACAGTGTCAGTTTTCCATGACGAATTAGATATAATTCTTATCCACAGTGTCAGTTTCATGACCACTTACATATAATTTTTATGTACAGTGACAGTCTACCATGACCACTTAGATATAATTCTTATGCACAGTGTCAGTTTCATGACCACTTAGATATAATTCTTATCCACAGTGTCAGTCCTCCATGACAAATTGGATATAATTCTTGTGTAACGTGGCACCCTTCCATGACCACTTAGATATAGTTCTTATGCACATAGTCACTTTCATGACCACCTAGATATATTTCTTATGTACAGTGGCAGTTTCATGACCACTTAGATATAATTCTTATCCACAGTGTCAGTTTCATGACCACTTAGATATAATTCTTATATACAGTGTAAGTTTCAAGACCACTTAGATATAATTCTTATGTACAGTGTCAGTTTCATGACCACTTAGATAAAATTCTTATGTACAGTGTCAGTTTCATGACCAGTTAGATAAAATTCCTATCCACATAGTCAGTTTCATGATTCCTTGGATATAATTCTTATCCACAGTGGCAGTTCCATGACCACCTAGATATAATTCTTATCCACAGTGTCAGTTTTATGACCGCTTAGATATAATTCTTATGAATAGTGGCAGTTTCATGATCACTTAGATATAAATCTTTTGCACAGTGTCAGCTTCATGGCCACTTACATATAATTGTTATGCACAGTGGCAGTTTCATGACCACTTAGATATAATTCTTATGCACAGTGTTAGTTTCATGACCACTTATATATAATTCTTATACACAGTGTCAGTTTCACGACCACTTAGATATAATTACTATATACAGTGTCAGTTTCATAAAAACTTGGATATAAATCTTATGTACAATGGCAGTTTCCTGACCACTTAGATATAATTCTTATCCACGGTGGCAGTTTCATGACCACTTAGATATAATTCTTATGCACAGTGGCAGTCCCATGACCTCTTAGATATAATAATTATCCACAGTGGCAGTTGCATGACCACTTAGATATAATTCTTATCCACAGTGGCAGTTTCATGACCACTTAGAGATAATTCTTATGTACAATGTAAGTCTTCTATGACCACTTAGATATAATTCTTTTCCACAGTGTCATACTTCCATGACCACTTAGATATAATTCTTATGCACAGTGTCAGTCCATCATGACCACTTAGATATAATTCTTTGTCACAGTGTCAGTTCCAAGACCACTTACATATAATTCTTATCTACAGTGTCAGTTCCATGACCACTTACATATAATTCTTATCCACAGTGTCAGTTCCATGACCACTTAGATATAATTCTTATGTACAGTGTCAGTTTCATGACCACTTAGATATAATTCTTATCTACAGTGTCAGTTCCATGACCACTTAGATATAATTCTTATGCACAGTGTCAGTCCATCATGACCACTTAGATATAATTCTTTGTCACAGTGTCAGTTCCATGACCACTTACATATATTTCTTATCTACAGTGTCAGTTCCATGACCACTTACATATAATTCTTATCCACAGTGTCAGTTCCATGACCACTTACATATAATTCTTATGCACAGTGTCAGTTTCATGACCAGTTACATATAATTCTCATGTACAGTGTCGGTTTCATGACCACTTACATATAATTCTTATGCACAGTGTCAGTCCTCCATGACCACTTAGATATAATTCTTTGTCACAGTGTCAGTTCCATGACCACTTACATATAATTGTTATCCACAGTGCCAGTTCCATGACCACTTACATATAATTCTTATGCACAGTGTCAGTATTCCATGACCACTTGGATATAATTCTTATGCAAAGTGTCAGTCCTTCATGACCTTTAGATATAATTCTTAACCACAGTGTCAGTTCTATGACCACATACATACAATTCTTATGTACAGTGTCAGTTTCATGACCACTTAGATATAATTCTTATGTACAGTGTCAGTTTCATGAACACGTAGATATATATCATATGCATAGTGGCAGTTTCATGACCATTTAGATATAATTCTTATGCACAGTGTCAGTTTCATGTCCAATTACTTATAATTCTTATGCACAGTGGCAGTTTCATAACCACTTAGATGTAATTCTTATGCACAGTGTCAGTTTCATTACCAGTTAGATATAAGTCTTATGTACAGTGTCAGTCTTCTATGACCACTTAGATATAATTCTTATCCACAGTGTCATACTTCCATGACCACTTAGACATAATTCTTATGCACAGTGTCAGTTTTCCAAAACCACTTAGATATAATGTTTATCCACTTTGGCAGTATTACGACCACTTAGATATAATCGTTATGCACACTGGCAGTTCCATTACACCTTAGATATAATTCTTATGCAAAGGTGCAGTTCCATGACCACTTAGATATAATTCTTATCCACAGTGGTAATTCCATGACCACTTAGATATAATTCTTATCCACAGTGGTAATTCCATGACCACTTAGATATAATTCTTATCCACAGTGGTAATTCCATGACCACTTAGATATAATTCTTATGCACAGTGTCAGTTTAATGTCCAATTACATATAATTCTTATGCACAGTGGCTGTTTCATAACCACTTAGATGTAATTCTTATGCACAGTGTCAGTTTCATTACCAGTTAGATATAAGTCTTATGTACAGTGTCAGTCTTCTATGACCACTTAGATATAATTCTTATCCACAGTGTCATACTTCCATGACCACTTAGACATAATTCTTATGCACAGTGTCAGGTTTATGACCACTTAGATATAATTGTTATGTACAGTGACAGTTTCATGACCACTTAGATATAATTCTTATGTACAGTGTCACATTCATGACAACTTAGATATAATTCTTATGTATAGTGTCAGTTTCATGACCACTTAGATATAATTCTTATGTACAGTGTAAGTTTCATGACCACTTGGATACAATTCTTATGTACAGTGACAGTTTCATGACCACTTAGATATAATTCTTATGTACAGTGTCAGTTTCATGATCATTTGGATATAAATCTTATGTACAGTGGCAGTTTCCTGACCACTTAGATATAATTCTTATCCACAGTGGGAGTTGCATGACCACTTAGATATAATTCTTATGCACAGTGGCAGTCCCATGACCACTTAGATATAATAATTATCCACAGTGGCAGTTGCATGACCACTTTGATATAATTCTTATCCACAGTGGCAGTTGCATGACCACTTAGATATAATTCTTATCCACAGTGGCAGTTGCATGACCACTTAGAGATAATTCTTATTACAGTGTGAGTCTTCTATTAAAACTTAGATATAATTTTTTTCCACAGTGTCATACTTCCATTACCACTACCATATAATTCTTATGCACAGTGTCAGTTCTCCATGACCACTTAGATATAATACTAATGCACAGTGTCAATTCCATGACCACTTACATATAAAACTTATCCACAGTGTCAGGTCCATGACCACTTACATATAATTCTTATGCACAGTGTCAGTTTCATGACCACTTAGATATAATTCTTATCCACAGTGCAGTTTCATGACCACTTAGATATAATTCTTATCCACAGTGGCAGTTCCATGACCACTTAGATATAAATCTTATCCACAGTATCAGTCTGCCATGACCACGTGGATATAATTGTCATCCACAGTGTCAGTCTTCCATGACCACTTAGATACAATTCTTATCTACTGGGTCAGTCTTCCATGACCACTTAGATATAATTCTTATGCACAGTGGCAGTTTCATGACCACTTACATATAACTCTTATCTACAGTGTCAGTTTCATGACCACTTACATATAATTCTTATGTACAGTGGCAGTCTTCCATGACCGTTTAGATATAACTCTTATGCACAGTGTTAATTTCATAACCTCTTAGATATAATTCTTATGCACAATGGCAGTTTCATGACCACTTAGATATAATTCTTAGGCACAGTGGCAGTTTCATGACCACTTACATATAATTCTTATCCACAGTGTCAGTTTCATGACCACCTACATATTATTCTTATGCACAGTGTCAGTCTTCCATGACCACTTAGATATAATTCTTATCCACAGTGTCAGTTTCATGACCACTTACATATTATTCTTATGTACAGTGGTTGTCTTCCATGACCACTTAGATATAAATCTTATGTACAATGTCAGTTTCATGAACACTTATTTATAATTCTTATGTACAGTGTCAGGTTCATAACCACTTAGATATAATTCTTATGTACAGTGTCAGTTTCATGACCACTTAAATATAATTCTTATGTACAGTGTCAGGTTTATGACCACTTAGATATAATTGTTATGTACAGTGACAGTTTCATGACCACTTAGATATAATTCTTATGTACAGTGTCACATTCATGACAACTTAGATATAATTCTTATGTATAGTGTCAGTTTCATGACAACTTAGATATAATTCTTATGTACAGTGTAAGTTTCATGACCACTTGGATACAATTCTTATGTACAGTGACAGTTTCATGACCACTTAGATATAATTCTTATGTACATTGTCAGTTTCATGACCACTTAGATATAAATCTTATCCACAGTGTCAGTCTGCCATGACCACGTGGATAAAATTGTCATCCACAGTGTCAGTCTTCCAAGACCACTTAGATATAATTCTTATCTCCAGGGTCATTCTTCCCTGACCACTTAGATATAATTCCTATGTACAGTGTAAGTTTTATTACCACTTAGATACAATTCTTATGTACAGTGACAGTTTCATGACCACTTAGATATAATTCTTATGTACATTTTCAGTTTCATGACCACTTCGATATTAATCTTATCCACAGTGTCAGTCTGCCATGACCACGTGGATATAATTGTCATCCACAGTGTCAGTCTTCCATGACCACTTAGATATAATTCTTATCTCCAGGGTCAGTCTTCCATGACCACTTAGATATAATTCCTATGTACAGTGGCAGTTTCATGACCACTCACATTTAATCTTATCTACAGTGTCAGTTTCATGACCACTTACATATTATTCTTATGCACAGTGTAAGTCTTCCATGACTACTTAGATATAATTCTTATCCACAGTGTCAGTTTCATGACCACTTACATATAATTCTTATGTACAGTGGCAGTCTACCATGACCGTTTAGATATAATTCTTATGCACAGTGTCAGTTTCATAACCTCTTAGATATAATTCTTATGCACAGTGGCAGTTTCATGACCACTTACATATAATTCTTATTCACAGTGTCAGTTTCATGACCACTTACATATTATTCTTATGCACAGTGTCAGTCTTCATGACCACTTAGATATAATTCTTATCCACAGTGTCAGTTTCATGACCACTTATATATAATTCCTATGTGCAGTGATAGTCTTCCATGACCACTTAGATATAATTCTTATGCACAGTGTCAGTTTGATGACCACTTACATATAATTCTTATCCACAGTGTCAGTCCTCCATGACCACTTGGATATAATTCTTGTGTACAGTGGCACTCTTCTATGACCACTTAAATTATAATTCTTATGCATAGTGTCAGTTTCATGAACACTTAGATATAATTCTTATGTACAGTGGCAGTTTCATGACCACTTAGATATAATTCTTATCCACAGTGGCATTTTAATGACCACTTAGATATAACTATTATGTACAGTGGCAGTTCCATGACCACTTAGATATAATTCTTATGTACTGTGTCAGTTTAATGACCACTTAGATATAATTCTTATGTACAGTGTCAGTTTCATGACCACTTAGATGTAATTCTTATGTACAGTGTCAGTTTCATGACCACTTATTTATAATTCTTATCTACAGTGTCAGTTTCATGACCACTTAGATATAATTCTTAAGTACAGTGTCAGTATCATAATCACTTAGATACAATTCTTAAGTACAGTGTCAGTTTCATGACCACTTAGATATAATTCTTATGTACCTTATCAGTTTCATGACCACTTAGATATAATTCTTATCTGCAGTTACAGTTTCATGACCACTTGGATATAATTCTTATCTACAGACGCATTTCCATTACCACTTAGATATAAATTTTACCCACAGTAGCAGTTTCATGACCACTTAGATATAGTTCTTATGCACAGTGGCAGTTTCATTACCACTTAGATATAATTCTTATGTACAGTGTCAGTTTCATGACCACTTAGATATAATTCGTATGCACAGTGGAAGTTTCATAACCACTTAGATATAATTCTTATGCACAGTGTCAGTTTCATGACCACTTACATATTATTCAAATGCACAGTGTCAGTCTTCCATGACCACTTAGATATAATTCTTATCCACAGTGTCAGTTTCATGACCACATATATATAATTCCTATGTACAGTGATAGTCTTCCATGACCACTTAGATATAGTTCTTATGCACAGTGTCAGTTTGATGACCACTTACATATAATTCTTATCCACAGTGTCAGTTCTTCATGACCACTTGGATATAATTCTTGTGTACAGTGGCACTCTTCTATGACCACTTAAATTATAATTCTTATGCATAGTGTCAGTTTCATGACCACTTAGATATAATTCTTATCCACAGTGGCATTTTAATGACCACTTAGATATAACTATTATGTACAGTGGCAGTTCCATGACCACTTAGATATAATTCTTATGTACTGTTTCAGTTTAATGACCACTTAGATATAATTCTTATGTACAGTGTCAGTTTCATGACCACTTAGATGTAATTCTTATGTACAGTGTCAGTTTCATGACCACTTATTTATAATTCTTATCTACAGTGTCAGTTTCATGACCACTTAGATATAATTCTTATGTACAGTGTCAGTATCATGATCACTTAGATACAATTCTTAAATACAGTGTCAGTTTCATGACCACTTAGATATAATTCTTATGTACCTTATCAGTTTCATGACCACTTAGATATAATTCTTATCTGCAGTTACAGTTTCATGACCACTTGGATATAATTCTTATCTACAGAGGCATTTCCATGACCACTTAGATATAATTCTTACCCACAGTGGCAGTTTCATGACCACTTAGATATAATTCTTATGCACAGTGGCAGTTTCATCACCACTTAGATATAATTCTTATGTACAGTGTCAGTTTCATGACCACTTAGATATAATTCGTATGCACAGTGGAAGTTTCATAACCACTTAGAATTAATTCTTATGCGCAGTGTCAGTTTCATGGCCAGTTATATATAATTCTTATGTACAGTGGCAGTTTCATGACCACCTAGATAAAATTCTTATGTACAGTGTATGTTTCTTTACAACTTAGATATATATATCTTATGCAAAGTATCAGTTTCATGACCATTTAGATATAATTTTTATCCACAGTGGCAGTTTCATGACCACGTAGATATAATTCTTATGTACAGTGTTAGTTTCATGACCACTTAGATACAATGTTTATACACATTGGCAGTTTCACGACCACTTAGATATAATTCTTATCCACAGTTACAGTTTCATGACCACTTAGATAAAATTCCTATCCACAGTGTCAGTTTCATGACTATTTGGATATAATTCTTATCCACAGTGGCAGTTCCATGACCACTTAGATACAATTCTTTTCCGCAGTGGCAATTTCATGACCACATAGGTATAACTATTATGAACAGTGGCAGTTTCATGACCACTTAGACATAATTCTTACGTACAGTGTCAGTTTCATGACTACTTACATATAATTCTTATGAACAGTAGCAGTTTCATGATCACTTAGATATAAATCATATGCACAGTGTCAGTTTCATGGCCATTTACATATAATTCTTATGCACAGTGGCAGTTTCATTACCACTTATATATAATTCTTATGCACAGTGTCTGTTTCTTGACCACTTAGATATAATTCTTATGCACAGTATCAGTTTCATGACCACTTACATATTATTCTTATGTACAGTGCCATTTCCATGACTACTTACGTATAATTCTTATGTACAGTGTTAGTTCCATGACCACTTAGATACTATGCTTATCCACAGTGTCAGTATCATTAGCACTTACATATAATGCTTATACACAATGTAAGTTTTTTGACCACACACATATAATTCTTATCCACAGTGTCAGTTTCTAGACCACTTAGATATAATTCTTTACCACAGTGTCAGTATCATGACCACTTACATATAAATGTTATGCACAGAGGCAGTTTCATGACCACTTGTTTATAATTCTTATCCACAGTGTCAGTTTCATGAACTTTTACATATAATTCTTATGCACAGTGTCAGTTTTCCATGACGAATTAGATATAATTCTTATCAACAGTGTCAGTTTCATGACCACTTACATAAAATTTTATGTACAGTGACAGTCTACAATGACCACTTAGATATAATTCTTATGCACAGTGTCAGTTTCATGACCACTTAGATATAATTCTTATCCACAGTGTCAGTCCTCCATGACAAATTGGATATAATTCTTGTGTAACGTGGCACCCTTCCATGACCACTTAGATATAGTTCTTATGCACATAGTCACTTTCATGACCACCTAGATATATTTCTTATGTACAGTGGCAGTTTCATGACCACTTAGATATAATTCTTATCCACAGTGTCAGTTTCATGACCACTTAGATATAATTCTTATATACAGTGTAAGTTTCAAGACCACTTAGATATAATTCTTATGTACAGTGTCAGTTTCATGACCACTTAGATATAATTCTTATGTACAGTGTCCGTTTCATGACCAGTTAGATAAAATTCCTATCCACATAGTCAGTTTCATGATTCCTTGGATATAATTCTTATCCACAGTGGCAGTTCCATGACCACTTAGATATAATTCTTATCCACAGTGTCAGTTTTATGACCGCTTAGATATAATTCTTATGAATAGTGGCAGTTTCATGATCACTTAGATATAAATCTTATGCACAGTGTCAGCTTCATGGCCACTTACATATAATTGTTATGCACAGTGGCAGTTTCATGACCACTTAGATATAATTCTTATGCACAGTGTTAGTTTCATGACCACTTATATATAATTCTTATACACAGTGTCAGTTTCACGACCACTTAGATATAATTACTATATACAGTGTCAGTTTCATAACAACTTGGATATAAATCTTATGTACAATGGCAGTTTCCTGACCACTTAGATATAATTCTTATCCACGGTGGCAGTTTCATGACCACTTAGATATAATTCTTATGCACAGTGGCAGTCCCATGACCTCTTAGATATAATAATTATCCACAGTGGCAGTTGCATGACCACTTAGATATAATTCTTATCCACAGTGGCAGTTTCATGACCACTTAGAGATAATTCTTATGTACAATGTAAGTCTTCTATGACCACTTAGATATAATTCTTTTCCACAGTGTCATAATTCCATGACCACTTAGATATAATTCTTATGCACAGTGTCAGTCCATCATGACCACTTAGATATAATTCTTTGTCACAGTGTCAGTTCCATGACCACTTACATATAATTCTTATCTACAGTGTCAGTTCCATGACCACTTACATATAATTCTTATCCACAGTGTCAGTTCTATGACCACTTACATATTATTCTTATGCACAATGTAAGTCTTCCATGACTACTTATATATAATTCTTATCCACAGTGTCAGTTTCATGACCACTTACATATAATTCTTATGTACAGTGGCAGTCTACCATGACCGTTTAGATATAATTCTTATGCACAGTGTCAGTTTCATAACCTCTTAGATATAATTCTTATGCACAGTGGCAGTTTCATGACCACTTACATATAATTCTTATTCACAGTGTCAGTTTCATGACCACTTACATATTATTCTTATGCACATTGTCAGTCTTCATGACCACTTAGATATAATTCTTATCCACAGTGTCAGTTTCATGACCACTTATATATAATTCCTATGTGCAGTGATAGTCTTCCATGACCACTTAGATATAATTCTTATGCACAGTGTCAGTTTGATGACCACTTACATATAATTCTTATCCACAGTGTCAGTCCTCCATGACCACTTGGATATAATTCTTGTGTACAGTGGCACTCTTCTATGACCACTTAAATTATAATTCTTATGCATAGTGTCAGTTTCATGAACACTTAGATATAATTCTTATGTACAGTGGCAGTTTCATGACCACTTAGATATAATTCTTATCCACAGTGGCATTTTAATGACCACTTAGATATAACTATTATGTACAGTGGCAGTTCCATGACCACTTAGATATAATTCTTATGTACTGTGTCAGTTTAATGACCACTTAGATATAATTCTTATGTACAGTGTCAGTTTCATGACCACTTAGATGTAATTCTTATGTACAGTGTCAGTTTCATGACCACTTATTTATAATTCTTATCTACAGTGTCAGTTTCATGACCACTTAGATATAATTCTTAAGTACAGTGTCAGTATCATAATCACTTAGATACAATTCTTAAGTACAGTGTCAGTTTCATGACCACTTAGATATAATTCTTATGTACCTTATCAGTTTCATGACCACTTAGATATAATTCTTATCTGCAGTTACAGTTTCATGACCACTTGGATATAATTCTTATCTACAGACGCATTTCCATTACCACTTAGATATAAATTTTACCCACAGTAGCAGTTTCATGACCACTTAGATATAGTTCTTATGCACAGTGGCAGTTTCATTACCACTTAGATATAATTCTTATGTACAGTGTCAGTTTCATGACCACTTAGATATAATTCGTATGCACAGTGGAAGTTTCATAACCACTTAGATATAATTCTTATGCACAGTGTCAGTTTCATGACCACTTACATATTATTCAAATGCACAGTGTCAGTCTTCCATGACCACTTAGATATAATTCTTATCCACAGTGTCAGTTTCATGACCACATATATATAATTCCTATGTACAGTGATAGTCTTCCATGACCACTTAGATATAGTTCTTATGCACAGTGTCAGTTTGATGACCACTTACATATAATTCTTATCCACAGTGTCAGTTCTTCATGACCACATGGATATAATTCTTGTGTACAGTGGCACTCTTCTATGACCACTTAAATTATAATTCTTATGCATAGTGTCAGTTTCATAACCACTTAGATATAATTCTTATCCACAGTGGCATTTTAATGACCACTTAGATATAACTATTATGTACAGTGGCAGTTCCATGACCACTTAGATATAATTCTTATGTACTGTTTCAGTTTAATGACCACTTAGATATAATTCTTATGTACAGTGTCAGTTTCATGACCACTTAGATGTAATTCTTATGTACAGTGTCAGTTTCATGACCACTTATTTATAATTCTTATCTACAGTGTCAGTTTCATGACCACTTAGATATAATTCTTATGTACAGTGTCAGTATCATGATCACTTAGATACAATTCTTAAATACAGTGTCAGTTTCATGACCACTTAGATATAATTCTTATGTACCTTATCAGTTTCATGACCACTTAGATATAATTCTTATCTGCAGTTACAGTTTCATGACCACTTGGATATAATTCTTATCTACAGAGGCATTTCCATGACCACTTAGATATAATTCTTACCCACAGTGGCAGTTTCATGACCACTTAGATATAATTCTTATGCACAGTGGCAGTTTCATCACCACTTAGATATAATTCTTATGTACAGTGTCAGTTTCATGACCACTTAGATATAATTCGTATGCACAGTGGAAGTTTCATAACCACTTAGAATTAATTCTTATGCGCAGTGTCAGTTTCATGGCCAGTTATATATAATTCTTATGTACAGTGGCAGTTTCATGACCACCTAGATATAATTCTTATGTACAGTGTATGTTTCTTTACAACTTAGATATATATATCTTATGCACAGTATCAGTTTCATGACCATTTAGATATAATTTTTATCCACAGTGGCAGTTTCATGACCACGTAGATATAATTCTTATGTACAGTGTTAGTTTCATGACCACTTAGATACATGTTTATACACATTGGCAGTTTCACGACCACTTAGATATAATTCTTATCCACAGTTACAGTTTCATGACCACTTAGATAAAATTCCTATCCACAGTGTCAGTTTCATGACTATTTGGATATAATTCTTATCCACAGTGGCAGTTCCATGACCACTTAGATACAATTCTTTTCCGCAGTGGCAATTTCATGACCACATAGGTATAACTATTATGAACAGTGGCAGTTTCATGACCACTTAGACATAATTCTTACGTACAGTGTCAGTTTCATGACTACTTACATATAATTCTTATGAACAGTAGCAGTTTCATGATCACTTAGATATAAATCATATGCACAGTGTCAGTTTCATGGCCATTTACATATAATTCTTATGCACAGTGGCAGTTTCATTACCACTTATATATAATTCTTATGCACAGTGTCTGTTTCTTGACCACTTAGATATAATTCTTATGCACAGTATCAGTTTCATGACCACTTACATATTATTCTTATGTACAGTGCCATTTCCATGACTACTTACGTATAATTCTTATGTACAGTGTTAGTTCCATGACCACTTAGATACTATGCTTATCCACAGTGTCAGTATCATTAGCACTTACATATAATGCTTATACACAATGTAAGTTTTTTGACCACACACATATAATTCTTATCCACAGTGTCAGTTTCTAGACCACTTAGATATAATTCTTTACCACAGTGTCAGTATCATGACCACTTACATATAAATGTTATGCACAGAGGCAGTTTCATGACCACTTGTTTATAATTCTTATCCACAGTGTCAGTTTCATGAACTTTTACATATAATTCTTATGCACAGTGTCAGTTTTCCATGACGAATTAGATATAATTCTTATCAACAGTGTCAGTTTCATGACCACTTACATAAAATTTTATGTACAGTGACAGTCTACAATGACCACTTAGATATAATTCTTATGCACAGTGTCAGTTTCATGACCACTTAGATATAATTCTTATCCACAGTGTCAGTCCTCCATGACAAATTGGATATAATTCTTGTGTAACGTGGCACCCTTCCATGACCACTTAGATATAGTTCTTATGCACATAGTCACTTTCATGACCACCTAGATATATTTCTTATGTACAGTGGCAGTTTCATGACCACTTAGATATAATTCTTATCCACAGTGTCAGTTTCATGACCACTTAGATATAATTCTTATATACAGTGTAAGTTTCAAGACCACTTAGATATAATTCTTATGTACAGTGTCAGTTTCATGACCACTTAGATATAATTCTTATGTACAGTGTCCGTTTCATGACCAGTTAGATAAAATTCCTATCCACATAGTCAGTTTCATGATTCCTTGGATATAATTCTTATCCACAGTGGCAGTTCCATGACCACTTAGATATAATTCTTATCCACAGTGTCAGTTTTATGACCGCTTAGATATAATTCTTATGAATAGTGGCAGTTTCATGATCACTTAGATATAAATCTTATGCACAGTGTCAGCTTCATGGCCACTTACATATAATTGTTATGCACAGTGGCAGTTTCATGACCACTTAGATATAATTCTTATGCACAGTGTTAGTTTCATGACCACTTATATATAATTCTTATACACAGTGTCAGTTTCACGACCACTTAGATATAATTACTATATACAGTGTCAGTTTCATAACAACTTGGATATAAATCTTATGTACAATGGCAGTTTCCTGACCACTTAGATATAATTCTTATCCACGGTGGCAGTTTCATGACCACTTAGATATAATTCTTATGCACAGTGGCAGTCCCATGACCTCTTAGATATAATAATTATCCACAGTGGCAGTTGCATGACCACTTAGATATAATTCTTATCCACAGTGGCAGTTTCATGACCACTTAGAGATAATTCTTATGTACAATGTAAGTCTTCTATGACCACTTAGATATAATTCTTTTCCACAGTGTCATAATTCCATGACCACTTAGATATAATTCTTATGCACAGTGTCAGTCCATCATGACCACTTAGATATAATTCTTTGTCACAGTGTCAGTTCCATGACCACTTACATATAATTCTTATCTACAGTGTCAGTTCCATGACCACTTACATATAATTCTTATCCACAGTGTCAGTTCTATGACCACTTACATATTATTCTTATGCACAATGTAAGTCTTCCATGACTACTTATATATAATTCTTATCCACAGTGTCAGTTTCATGACCACTTACATATAATTCTTATGTACAGTGGCAGTCTACCATGACCGTTTAGATATAATTCTTATGCACAGTGTCAGTTTCATAACCTCTTAGATATAATTCTTATGCACAGTGGCAGTTTCATGACCACTTACATATAATTCTTATTCACAGTGTCAGTTTCATGACCACTTACATATTATTCTTATGCACATTGTCAGTCTTCATGACCACTTAGATATAATTCTTATCCACAGTGTCAGTTTCATGACCACTTATATATAATTCCTATGTGCAGTGATAGTCTTCCATGACCACTTAGATATAATTCTTATGCACAGTGTCAGTTTGATGACCACTTACATATAATTCTTATCCACAGTGTCAGTCCTCCATGACCACTTGGATATAATTCTTGTGTACAGTGGCACTCTTCTATGACCACTTAAATTATAATTCTTATGCATAGTGTCAGTTTCATGAACACTTAGATATAATTCTTATGTACAGTGGCAGTTTCATGACCACTTAGATATAATTCTTATCCACAGTGGCATTTTAATGACCACTTAGATATAACTATTATGTACAGTGGCAGTTCCATGACCACTTAGATATAATTCTTATGTACTGTGTCAGTTTAATGACCACTTAGATATAATTCTTATGTACAGTGTCAGTTTCATGACCACTTAGATGTAATTCTTATGTACAGTGTCAGTTTCATGACCACTTATTTATAATTCTTATCTACAGTGTCAGTTTCATGACCACTTAGATATAATTCTTAAGTACAGTGTCAGTATCATAATCACTTAGATACAATTCTTAAGTACAGTGTCAGTTTCATGACCACTTAGATATAATTCTTATGTACCTTATCAGTTTCATGACCACTTAGATATAATTCTTATCTGCAGTTACAGTTTCATGACCACTTGGATATAATTCTTATCTACAGACGCATTTCCATTACCACTTAGATATAAATTTTACCCACAGTAGCAGTTTCATGACCACTTAGATATAGTTCTTATGCACAGTGGCAGTTTCATTACCACTTAGATATAATTCTTATGTACAGTGTCAGTTTCATGACCACTTAGATATAATTCGTATGCACAGTGGAAGTTTCATAACCACTTAGATATAATTCTTATGCACAGTGTCAGTTTCATGACCACTTACATATTATTCAAATGCACAGTGTCAGTCTTCCATGACCACTTAGATATAATTCTTATCCACAGTGTCAGTTTCATGACCACATATATATAATTCCTATGTACAGTGATAGTCTTCCATGACCACTTAGATATAGTTCTTATGTACAGTGTCAGTTTGATGACCACTTACATATAATTCTTATCCACAGTGTCAGTTCTTCATGACCACATGGATATAATTCTTGTGTACAGTGGCACTCTTCTATGACCACTTAAATTATAATTCTTATGCATAGTGTCAGTTTCATAACCACTTAGATATAATTCTTATCCACAGTGGCATTTTAATGACCACTTAGATATAACTATTATGTACAGTGGCAGTTCCATGACCACTTAGATATAATTCTTATGTACTGTTTCAGTTTAATGACCACTTAGATATAATTCTTATGTACAGTGTCAGTTTCATGACCACTTAGATGTAATTCTTATGTACAGTGTCAGTTTCATGACCACTTATTTATAATTCTTATCTACAGTGTCAGTTTCATGACCACTTAGATATAATTCTTATGTACAGTGTCAGTATCATGATCACTTAGATACAATTCTTAAATACAGTGTCAGTTTCATGACCACTTAGATATAATTCTTATGTACCTTATCAGTTTCATGACCACTTAGATATAATTCTTATCTGCAGTTACAGTTTCATGACCACTTGGATATAATTCTTATCTACAGAGGCATTTCCATGACCACTTAGATATAATTCTTACCCACAGTGGCAGTTTCATGACCACTTAGATATAATTCTTATGCACAGTGGCAGTTTCATCACCACTTAGATATAATTCTTATGTACAGTGTCAGTTTCATGACCACTTAGATATAATTCGTATGCACAGTGGAAGTTTCATAACCACTTAGAATTAATTCTTATGCGCAGTGTCAGTTTCATGGCCAGTTATATATAATTCTTATGTACAGTGGCAGTTTCATGACCACCTAGATATAATTCTTATGTACAGTGTATGTTTCTTTACAACTTAGATATATATATCTTATGCACAGTATCAGTTTCATGACCATTTAGATATAATTTTTATCCACAGTGGCAGTTTCATGACCACGTAGATATAATTCTTATGTACAGTGTTAGTTTCATGACCACTTAGATACATGTTTATACACATTGGCAGTTTCACGACCACTTAGATATAATTCTTATCCACAGTTACAGTTTCATGACCACTTAGATAAAATTCCTATCCACAGTGTCAGTTTCATGACTATTTGGATATAATTCTTATCCACAGTGGCAGTTCCATGACCACTTAGATACAATTCTTTTCCGCAGTGGCAATTTCATGACCACATAGGTATAACTATTATGAACAGTGGCAGTTTCATGACCACTTAGACATAATTCTTACGTACAGTGTCAGTTTCATGACCACTTACATATAATTCTTATGAACAGTAGCAGTTTCATGATCACTTAGATATAAATCATATGCACAGTGTCAGTTTCATGGCCATTTACATATAATTCTTATGCACAGTGGCAGTTTCATTACCACTTATATATAATTCTTATGCACAGTGTCTGTTTCTTGACCACTTAGATATAATTCTTATGCACAGTATCAGTTTCATGACCACTTACATATTATTCTTATGTACAGTGCCATTTCCATGACTACTTACGTATAATTCTTATGTACAGTGTTAGTTCCATGACCACTTAGATACTATGCTTATCCACAGTGTCAGTATCATTAGCACTTACATATAATGCTTATACACAATGTAAGTTTTTTGACCACACACATATAATTCTTATCCACAGTGTCAGTTTCTAGACCACTTAGATATAATTCTTTACCACAGTGTCAGTATCATGACCACTTACATATAAATGTTATGCACAGAGGCAGTTTCATGACCACTTGTTTATGATTCTTATCCACAGTGTCAGTTTCATGAACTTTTACATATAATTCTTATGCACAGTGTCAGTTTTCCATGACGAATTAGATATAATTCTTATCAACAGTGTCAGTTTCATGACCACTTACATATAATTTTTATGTACAGTGACAGTCTACCATGACCACTTAGATATAATTCTTATGCACAGTGTCAGTTTCATGACCACTTAGATATAATTCTTATCCACAGTGTCAGTCCTCCATGACAAATTGGATATAATTCTTGTGTAACGTGGCACCCTTCCATGACCACTTAGATATAGTTCTTATGCACATAGTCACTTTCATGACCACCTAGATATATTTCTTATGTACAGTGGCAGTTTCATGACCACTTAGATATAATTCTTATCCACAGTGTCAGTTTCATGACCACTTAGATATAATTCTTATATACAGTGTAAGTTTCAAGACCACTTAGATATAATTCTTATGTACAGTGTCAGTTTCATGACCACTTAGATATAATTCTTATGTACAGTGTCCGTTTCATGACCAGTTAGATAAAATTCCTATCCACATAGTCAGTTTCATGATTCCTTGGATATAATTCTTATCCACAGTGGCAGTTCCATGACCACTTAGATATAATTCTTATCCACAGTGTCAGTTTTATGACCGCTTAGATATAATTCTTATGAATAGTGGCAGTTTCATGATCACTTAGATATAAATCTTATGCACAGTGTCAGCTTCATGGCCACTTACATATAATTGTTATGCACAGTGGCAGTTTCATGACCACTTAGATATAATTCTTATGCACAGTGTTAGTTTCATGACCACTTATATATAATTCTTATACACAGTGTCAGTTTCAAGACCACTTAGATATAATTACTATATACAGTGTCAGTTTCATAACAACTTGGATATAAATCTTATGTACAATGGCAGTTTCCTGACCACTTAGATATAATTCTTATCCACGGTGGCAGTTTCATGACCACTTAGATATAATTCTTATGCACAGTGGCAGTCCCATGACCTCTTAGATATAATAATTATCCACAGTGGCAGTTGCATGACCACTTAGATATAATTCTTATCCACAGTGGCAGTTTCATGACCACTTAGAGATAATTCTTATGTACAATGTAAGTCTTCTATGACCACTTAGATATAATTCTTTTCCACAGTGTCATAATTCCATGACCACTTAGATATAATTCTTATGCACAGTGTCAGTCCATCATGACCACTTAGATATAATTCTTTGTCACAGTGTCAGTTCCATGACCACTTACATATAATTCTTATCTACAGTGTCAGTTCCATGACCACTTACATATAATTCTTATCCACAGTGTCAGTTCCATGACCACTTACATATAATTCTTATGCACAGTGTCAGTTTCTAGACCAGTTACATATAATTCTCATGTACAGTGTCAGTTTCATGACCACTTACATATAATTCTTATGCACAGTGTCAGTCCTCCATGACCTTTAGATATAATTCTTTGTCACAGTGTCAGTTCCATGACCACTTACATATAATTCTTATGCACAGTGTCAGTATTCCATGACCACTTGGATATAATTTTTATGCAAAGTGTCAGTCCTACATGACCTTTAGATATAATTCTTAACCACAGTGTCAGTTCTATGACCACATACATATAATTCTTATGTACAGTGTCAGTTTCATGACCACTTAGATATAATTCTTATGTACAGTGTCAGTTTCATTAACACGTAGATATATATCATATGCATAGTGGCAGTTTCATGACCATTTAGATATAATTCTTATGCACAGTGTCAGTTTAATGTCCAATTACATATAATTCTTATGCACAGTGGCTGTTTCATAACCACTTAGATGTAATTCTTATGCACAGTGTCAGTTTCATTACCAGTTAGATATAAGTCTTATGTACAGTGTCAGTCTTCTATGACCACTTAGATATAATTCTTATCCACAGTGTCATACTTCCATGACCACTTAGACATAATTCTTATGCACAGTGTCAGTTTTCCAAAACCACTTAGATATAATGTTTATCCACTTTGGCAGTATTACGACCACTTAGATATAATCGTTATGCACAGTGGCAGTTCCATTACACCTTAGATATAATTCTTATGCAAAGGTGCAGTTCCATGACCACTTAGATATAATTCTTATCCACAGTGGTAATTCCATGACCACTTAGATATAATTCTTATCCACAGTGGCAGTTCCATGACCACATACATATAATTCTTATGTACAGTGTCAGTTTCATGACGACTTAGATATAATTCTTACGTACAGTGTCAGTTTCACGATCACTTAGATATAATTCTTATGTACAGTGTTAGTTTCATGACCACTTAGATATAATTTTATGTACAGTATCAGTTTCATGACCACTTAGATATAATTCTTATCCACAGTTACAGTTTGATGGCCACTTAGATAAAATTCCTATCCACAGTGTCAGTTTCATTACTACTTGGATATAATTCTTATGCACAGTGGCAGTTTCATGACCACTTAGACATAATTCTTACGTACAGTGTCAGATTCATGACTACTTAGATATAATTCTTATGAACAGTGGCAGTTTCATGATCACTTAGATATAAATCTTATGCACAGTGTCAGTTTCATTTCCACTTAAAAATAATTCTTATGCACAGTGGCAGTTTCATGACCACTTAGATATAATTCTTATGCACAGTGTCAGTTTCATGACCACTTAGATATAATTCTTATGCACAGTGTCAGTTTCATGACCACTTACATTTAATTCTTATGTACAGTGCCAGTTCCTTGACTACTTACATATAATTCTTCTGTACAGTGTTAGTACCATGACCACTTAGATACAATGCTTATCCACAGTGTCAGTTTCATTACCACTTATATATAATGCTTATACACAATGCCAGTTTTTTGACCACACGCATATAATTCTTATCCACAGTGTAAGTTTCATGACCACTTAGATATAATTCTTTACCACAGTGTCAGTTTCATGACCGCTTACATATAATTCTTATGCATAGGGGCAGTTTCATGACCACTTATTTATAATTCTTATCCACAGTGTCAGTTTCATGACCACATACATATAATTCTTATGCACAGTGTCAGTTTTCCATGACCAATTAGATATAATTCTTATCCACAGTGTCAGTTTCATGACCACTTACATATAATTTTTATGTACAGTGGCAGTCTTCCATGACCACTTGATATAACTCTTATGCACAGTGTCATTTTCATGACCACTTAGATATAATTCTTATCCACAGTGTCAGTCCTTCTTGACAACTTGGATATAATTCTTGTGTAACGTGGCACCCTTCCATGACCACTTACATATAATTCTTATTCACAGAGTCACTTTCATGACCACCTAGATATATTTCTTATGTACAGTGGCAGTTTCATGACCACTTAGATATAATTCTTATTCACAGTGTCAGTTTCATGACCACTTAGATATAATTCTTATGAACAGTGGCAGTTTCATGATCACTTAGATATAAATCTTATGCACAGTGTCAGTTTCATGGCCACTTACATATAATTATTAAGCACAGTGGCAGGTTCGTGACCACTTAGATATAATTCTTATGCACAGTGTTAGTTTCATGACCACTTACATATAATTCTTATGCACAGTGTCAGTTTTACCACCACTTAGATATAATTCTTATGTACAGTGTCAATTTCATGACCATTTGGATATAAATCTTATGTACAGTGGCAGTTTCCTGACCACTTGGATATAATTCTTATCCACAGTGGTAGTTGCATGACCACTTAGATATAATTCTTATGCACAGTGGCAGTCCCATGACCACTTAGATATAATAATTATCCACAGTGGCAGTTGCATGACCACTTGGATACAATTCTTATGTACAGTGACAGTTTCATGACCACTTAGATATAATTCTTATGTAAATTGTCAGTTTCATGACCACTTAGATATAAATCTTATCCACAGTGTCAGTCTGCCATGACCACGTGGATAAAATTGTCATCCACAGTGTCAGTCTTCCAAGACCACTTAGATATAATTCTTATCTCCAGGGTCAGTCTTCCATGACCACTTAGATATAATTCCTATGTACAGTGGCAGTTTCATGACCACTCACATTTAATCTTATCTACAGTGTCAGTTTCATGACCACTTACATATTATTCTTATGCACAATGTAAGTCTTCCATGACTACTTATATATAATTCTTATCCACAGTGTCAGTTTCATGACCACTTACATATAATTCTTATGTACAGTGGCAGTCTACCATGACCGTTTAGATATAATTCTTATGCACAGTGTCAGTTTCATAACCTCTTAGATATAATTCTTATGCACAGTGGCAGTTTCATGACCACTTACATATAATTCTTATTCACAGTGTCAGTTTCATGACCACTTACATATTATTCTTATGCACAGTGTTAGTCTTCATGACCACTTATATATAATTCTTATCCACAGTGTCAGTTTCATGACCACTTATATATAATTCCTATGTGCAGTGATAGTCTTCCATGACCACTTAGATATAATTCTTATGCACAGTGTCAGTTTGAAGACCACTTACATATAATTCTTATCCACAGTGTCAGTCCTCCATGACCACTTGGATATAATTCTTGTGTACAGTGGCACTCTTCTATGACCACTTAAATTATAATTCTTATGCATAGTGTCAGTTTCATGACCACTTAGAATTAATTCTTATGTACAGTGGCAGTTTCATGACCACTTAGATATAATTCTTATCCACAGTGGCATTTTAATGACCACTTAGATATAACTATTATGTACAGTGGCAGTTCCATGACCACTTAGATATAATTCTTATGTACTGTTTCAGTTTAATGACCACTTAGATATAATTCTTATGTACAGTGTCAGTTTCATGACCACTTAGATGTAATTCTTATGTACAGTGTCAGTTTCAGGACCACTTATTTATAATTCTTATCTACAGTGTCAGTTTCATGACCACTTAGATATAATTCTTATGTACAGTGTCAGTATCATGATCACTTAGATACAATTCTTAAATACAGTGTCAGTTTCATGACCACTTAGATATAATTCTTAGGTACCTTATCAGTTTCAAGACCACTTAGATATAATTCTTATCTGCAGTTACAGTTTCATGACCACTTGGATATAACTCTTATCTACAGAGGCATTTCCATGACCACTTAGATATAATTCTTACCCACAGTAGCAGTTTCATGACCACTTAGATATAATTCTCATGCACAGTGGCAGTTTCATCACCACTTAGATATAATTCTTATGTACAGTGTCAGTTTCATGACCACTTAGATATAATTTGTATGCACAGTGGAAGTTTCATAACCACTTAGATTTAATTCTTATGCGCAGTGTCAGTTTCATGGCCAGTTATATATAATTCTTATGTACAGTGGCAGTTTCATGACCACTTAGATATAATTCTTATGTACAGTGTATGTTTCTTGACAACTTAGATATATATATCTTATGCACAGTATCAGTTTCATGACCATTAAATTAAATTTTTATCCACAGTGGCAGTTTCATGACCACGTAGATATAATTCTTATGTACAGTGTTAGTTTCATGACCACTTAGATACAATGTTTTTCCACATTGGCAGTTTCACGACCACTTAGATATAATTCTTATCCACAGTTACAGTTTCATGACCACTTAGATAAAATTCCTATCCACAGTGTCAGTTTCATGACTATTTGGATATAATTCTTATCCACAGTGGCAGTTCCATGACCACTTAGATACAATTCTTTTCCGCAGTGGCAATTTCATGACCACATAGGTATAACTCTTATGAACAGTGGAATTTTCATGACCACTTAGACATAATTCTTACGTACAGTGTCAGTTTCATGACCACTTAGATATAATTCTTATGAACAGTAGCAGTTTCATGATCACTTAGATATAAATCATATGCACAGTGTCAGTTTCATGGCCATTTACATATAATTCTTATGCACAGTGGCAGTTTCATTACCACTTATATATAATTCTTATGCACAGTATCAGTTTCATGACCACTTACATATTATTCTTATGTACAGTGCCATTTCCATGACTACTTACGTATAATTCTTATGTACAGTGTTAGTTCCATGACCACTTAGATACTATGCTTATCCACAGTGTCAGTATCATTAGCACTTACATATAATGCTTATACACAATGTAAGTTTTTTGACCACACACATATAATTCTTATCCACAGTGTCAGTTTCTAGACCACTTAGATATAATTCTTTACCACAGTGTCAGTATCATGACCACTTACAAATAATTGTTATGCACAGAGGCAGTTTCATGACCACTTGTTTATAATTCTTATCCACAGTGTCAGTTTCATGAACTTTTACATATAATTCTTATGCACAGTGTCAGTTTTCCATGACGAATTAGATATAATTCTTATCCACAGTGTCAGTTTCATGACCACTTAGATATAATTCTTATCCACAGTGTCAGTCCTCCATGACAAATTGGATATAATTCTTGTGTAACGTGGCACCCTTCCATGACCACTTAGATATAGTTCTTATGCACATAGTCACTTTCATGAACACCTAGATATATTTCTTATGTACAGTGGCAGTTTCATGACCACTTAGATATAATTCTTATCCACAGTGTCAGTTTCATGACCACTTAGATATAATTCTTATATACAGTGTAAGTTTCAAGACCACTTAGATATAATTCTTATGTACAGTGTCAGTTTCATGACCACTTAGATATAATTCTTATGTACAGTGTCAGTTTCATGACCACTTAGATAAAATTCCTATACACATAGTCAGTTTCATGACTCCTTGGATATAATTCTTATCCACAGTGGCAGTTCCATGACCACTTAGATATAATTCTTATCCACAGTGGTAATTCCATGACCACTTAGATATAATTCTTATCCACAGTGGCAGTTCCATGACCACTTAAGTATAATTCTTATTGACAGTGGCAGTTCCATGTCCACTTAGATGTAGTTCTTATCCACAGTGGCAGTTTCATGACCACTTAGATATAATTCTTATGTACAGTGTCAGTCTTCTATGACCAATTAGATATAATTCTTAGCCACAGTGTCAGTCTTCCATGTCCACTTAGATATAATTTTTATCCACAGTGTCAGTCTTCCATGACCACTTGGATATAATTCTTATCCACAGTGTCAGTCTTCCATGACCACTTATATATAATTCTTGTCCACAGTGTCAGTTTCATGACCACTTACATATAATTCTTATGCAGAGTGTCAGTATTCCATGACCACTTGGATATAATTCTTATGCGTAGTGTCAGTCCTACATGACCTTTAGATATAATTCTTAACCGCAGTGTCAGTTCCATGACCACATACATATAATTCTTATGTACAGTGTCAGTTTCATGACCACTTAGATATAATTCTTACGTACAGTGTCAGTTTCACGAACACTTAGATATAATTCTTATGTACAGTGTTAGTTTCATGACCACTTAGATATAATTTTATGTACAGTATCAGTTTCATGACCACTTAGATATAATTCTTATCCACAGTTACAGTTTCATGGCCACTTAGATAAAATTCCTATCCACAGTGTCAGTTTCATTACTACTTGGATATAATTCTTATGCACAGTGGCAGTTTCATGACCACTTAGACATAATTCTTACGTACAGTGTCAGATTAATGACTACTTAGATATAATTCTTATGAACAGTGGCAGTTTCATGATCACTTAGATATAAATCTAATGCACAGTGTCAGTTTCATTTCCACTTAAAAATAATTCTTATGCACAGTGGCAGTTTCATGACCACTTAGATATAATTCTTATGCACAGTGTCAGTTTCATGACCACTTAGATATAATTCTTATGCACAGTGTCAGTTTCATGACCACTTACATTTAATTCTTATGTACAGTGCCAGTTCCTTGACTACTTACATATAATTCTTCTGTACAGTGTTAGTTCCATGACCACTTAGATACAATGCTTATCCACAGTGTCAGTTTCATTACCACTTATATATAATGCTTATACACAATGCCAGTTTTTTGACCACACGCATATAATTCTTATCCACAGTGTAAGTTTCATGACCACTTAGATATAATTCTTTAACACAGTGTCAGTTTCATGACTACTTACATATAATTCTTATGCATAGGGGCAGTTTCATGACCACTTATTTATAATTCTTATCCACAGTGTCAGTTTCATGACCACATACATATAATTCTTATGCACAGTGTCAGTTTTCCATGACCAATTAGATATAATTCTTATCCACAGTGTCAGTTTCATGACCACTTACATATAATTTTTATGTACAGTGGCAGTCTTCCATGACCACTTGATATAACTCTTATGCACAGTGTCATTTTCATGACCACTTAGATATAATTCTTATCCACAGTGTCAGTCCTTCTTGACAACTTGGATATAATTCTTGTGTAACGTGGCACCCTTCCATGACCACTTACATATAATTCTTATTCACAGAGTCACTTTCATGACCACCTAGATATATTTCTTATGTACAGTGGCAGTTTCATGACCACTTAGATATAATTCTTATCCACAGTGTCAGTTTCATGACCACTTAGATATAATTCTTATGAACAGTGGCAGTTTCATGATCACTTAGATATAAATCTTATGCACAGTGTCAGTTTCATGGCCACTTACATATAATTATTAAGCACAGTGGCAGGTTCGTGACCACTTAGATATAATTCTTATGCACAGTGTTAGTTTCATGACCACTTACATATAATTCTTATGCACAGTGTCAGTTTCACGACCACTTAGATATAATTCTTATGTACAGTGTCAATTTCATGATCATTTGGATATAAATCTTATGTACAGTGGCAGTTTCCTGACCACTTGGATATAATAATTATCCACAGTGGGAGTTGTATGACCACTTAGATATAATTCTTATCCACAGTGGCAGTTGCATGACCACTTAGATATAATTCTTATCCACAGTGGCAGTTGCATGACGACTTAGATATAATTCTTATCCACAGTGGCAGTCCCATGACCACTTAGATATAATAATTATCCACAGTGGCAGTTGCATGACCACTTAGAGATAATTCTTATTACAGTGTGAGTCTTCTATTAAAACTTAGATATAATTTTTTTCCACAGTGTCATACTTCCATTACCACTACCATATAATTCTTATGCACAGTGTCAGTTCTCCATGACCACTTAGATATAATACTTATGCACAGTGTCAATTCCATGACCACTTACATATAAAACTTATCCACAGTGTCAGTTCCATGACCACTTACATATAATTCTTATGCACAGTGTCAGTTTCATGACCACTTAGATATAATTCTTATCCACAGTGCAGTTTCATGACCACTTAGATATAATTCTTATCCACAGTGGCAGTTCCATGACCACTTAGATATAAATCTTATCCACAGTGTCAGTCTGCCATGACCACGTGGATATAATTGTCATCCACAGTGTCAGTCTTCCATGACCACTTAGATACAATTCTTATCTACTGGGTCAGTCTTCCATGACCACTTAGATATAATTCTTATGCACAGTGGCAGTTTCATGACCACTTACATATAACTCTTATCTACAGTGTCAGTTTCATGACCACTTACATATAATTCTTATGTACAGTGGCAGTCTTCCATGACCGTTTAGATATAACTCTTATGCACAGTGTTAATTTCATAACCTCTTAGATATAATTCTTATGCACAATGGCAGTTTCATGACCACTTAGATATAATTCTTAGGCACAGTGGCAGTTTCATGACCACTTACATATAATTCTTATCCACAGTGTCAGTTTCATGACCACCTACATATTATTCTTATACACAGTGTCAGTCTTCCATGACCACTTAGATATAATTCTTATCCACAGTGTCAGTTTCATGACCACTTACATATTATTCTTATGTACAGTGGTTGTCTTCCATGACCACTTAGATATAAATCTTATGTACAATGTCAGTTTCATGAACACTTATTTATAATTCTTATGTACAGTGTCAGGTTCATAACCACTTAGATATAATTCTTATGTACAGTGTCAGTTTCATGACCACTTAAATATAATTCTTATGTACAGTGTCAGGTTTATGACCACTTAGATATAATTGTTATGTACAGTGACAGTTTCATGACCACTTAGATATAATTCTTATGTACAGTGTCACATTCATGACAACTTAGATATAATTCTTATGTATAGTGTCAGTTTCATGACCACTTAGATATAATTCTTATGTACAGTGTAAGTTTCATGACCACTTGGATACAATTCTTATGTACAGTGACAGTTTCATGACCACTTAGATATAATTCTTATGTACATTGTCAGTTTCATGACCACTTAGATATAAATCTTATCCACAGTGTCAGTCTGCCATGACCACGTGGATAAAATTGTCATCCACAGTGTCAGTCTTCCAAGACCACTTAGATATAATTCTTATCTCCAGGGTCAGTCTTCCCTGACCACTTAGATATAATTCCTATGTACAGTGTAAGTTTTATGACCACTTAGATACAATTCTTATGTATAGTGACAGTTTCATGACCACTTAGATATAATTCTTATGTACATTTTCAGTTTCATGACCACTTCGATATTAATCTTATCCACAGTGTCAGTCTGCCATGACCACGTGGATATAATTGTCATCCACAGTGTCAGTCTTCCATGACCACTTAGATATAATTCTTATCTCCAGGGTCAGTCTTCCATGACCACTTAGATATAATTCCTATGTACAGTGGCAGTTTCATGACCACTCACATTTAATCTTATCTACAGTGTCAGTTTCATGACCACTTACATATTATTCTTATGCACAGTGTAAGTCTTCCATGACTACTTAGATATAATTCTTATCCACAGTGTCAGTTTCATGACCACTTACATATAATTCTTATGTACAGTGGCAGTCTACCATGACCGTTTAGATATAATTCTTATGCACAGTGTCAGTTTCATAACCTCTTAGATATAATTCTTATGCACAGTGGCAGTTTCATGACCACTTACATATAATTCTTATTCACAGTGTCAGTTTCATGACCACTTACATATTATTCTTATGCACAGTGTCAGTCTTCATGACCACTTAGATATAATACTTATCCACAGTGTCAGTTTCATGACCATTTATATATAATTCCTATGTGCAGTGATAGTCTTCCATGACCACTTAGATATAATTCTTATGCACAGTGTCAGTTTGATGACCACTTACATATAATTCTTATCCACAGTGTCAGTCCTCCATGACCACTTGGATATAATTCTTGTGTACAGTGGCACTCTTCTATGACCACTTAAATTATAATTCTTATGCATAGTGTCAATTTCATGACCACTTAGATATAATTCTTATGTACAGTGGCAGTTTCATGACCACTTAGATATAATTCTTATCCACAGTGGCATTTTAATGACCACTTAGATATAACTATTATGTACAGTGGCAGTTCCATGACCACTTAGATATAATTCTTATGTACTGTGTCAGTTTAATGACCACTTAGATATAATTCTTATGTACAGTGTCAGTTTCATGACCACTTAGATGTAATTCTTATGTACAGTGTCAGTTTCATGACCACTTATTTATAATTCTTATCTACAGTGTCAGTTTCATGCCCACTTAGATATAATTCTTAAGTACAGTGTCAGTATCATAATCACTTAGATACAATTCTTAAGTACAGTGTCAGTTTCATGACCACTTAGATATAATTCTTATGTACCTTATCAGTTTCATGACCACTTAGATATAATTCTTATCTGCAGTTACAGTTTCATGACCACTTGGATATAATTCTTATCTACAGACGCATTTCCATTACCACTTAGATATAAATTTTACCCACAGTAGCAGTTTCATGACCACTTAGATATAGTTCTTATGCACAGTGGCAGTTTCATTACCACTTAGATATAATTCTTATGTACAGTGTCAGTTTCATGACCACTTAGATATAATTCGTATGCACAGTGGAAGTTTCATAACCACTTAGATATAATTCTTATGCACAGTGTCAGTTTCATGACCACTTACATATTATTCAAATGAACAGTGTCAGTCTTCCATGACCACTTAGATATAATTCTTATCCACAGTGTCAGTTTCATGACCACATATATATAATTCCTATGTACAGTGATAGTCTTCCATGACCACTTAGATATAGTTCTTATGCACAGTGTCAGTTTGATGACCACTTACATATAATTCTTATCCACAGTGTCAGTTCTTCATGACCACTTGGATATAATTCTTGTGTACAGTGGCACTCTTCTATGACCACTTAAATTATAATTCTTATGCATATTGTCAGTTTCATGACCACTTAGATATAATTCTTATCCACAGTGGCATTTTAATGACCACTTAGATATAACTATTATGTACAGTGGCAGTTCCATGACCACTTAGATATAATTCTTATGTACTGTTTCAGTTTAATGACCACTTAGATATAATTCTTATGTACAGTGTCAGTTTCATGACCACTTAGATATAATTCTTATGTACAGTGTCAGTTTCATGACCACTTATTTATAATTCTTATCTACAGTGTCAGTTTCATGACCACTTAGATATAATTCTTATGTACAGTGTCAGTATCATGATCACTTAGATACAATTCTTAAATACAGTGTCAGTTTCATGACCACTTAGATATAATTCTTATGTACCTTATCAGTTTCATGACCACTTAGATATAATTCTTATCTGCAGTTACAGTTTCATGACCACTTGGATATAATTCTTATCTACAGAGGCATTTCCATGACCACTTAGATATAATTCTTACCCACAGTGGCAGTTTCATGACCACTTAGATATAATTCTTATGCACAGTGGCAGTCTCATCACCACTTAGATATAATTCTTATGTACAGTGTCAGTTTCATGACCACTTAGATATAATTCGTATGCACAGTGGAAGTTTCATAACCACTTAGATATAATTCTTATGCGCAGTGTCAGTTTCATGGCCAGTTATATATAATTCTTATGTACAGTGGCAGTTTCATGACCACTTAGATATAATTCTTATGTACAGTGTATGTTTCTTTACAACTTAGATATATATATCTTATGCACAGTATCAGTTTCATGACCATTTAGATATCATTTTTATCCACAGTGGCAGTTTCATGACCACGTAGATATAATTCTTATGTACAGTGTTAGTTTCATGACCACTTAGATACAATGTTTATCCACATTGGCAGTTTCACGACCACTTAGATATAATTCTTATCCACAGTTACAGTTTCATGACCACTTAGATAAAATTCCTATCCACAGTGTCAGTTTCATGACTATTTGGATATAATTCTTATCCACAGTGGCAGTTCCATGACCACTTAGATACAATTCTTTTCCGCAGTGGTAATTTCATGACCACATAGGTATAACTCTTATGAACAGTGGCAGTTTCATGACCACTTAGACATAATTCTTACGTACAGTGTCAGTTTCATGACCACTTACATATAATTCTTATGAACAGTAGCAGTTTCATGATCACTTAGATATAAATCATATGCACAGTGTCAGTTTCATGGCCATTTACATATAATTCTTATGCACAATGGCAGTTTCATTACCACTTATATATAATTCTTATGCACAGTGTCTGTTTCTTGACCACTTAGATATAATTCTTATGCACAGTATCAGTTTCATGACCACTTACATATTATTCTTATGTACAGTGCCATTTCCATGACCACTTAGATATAATTCTTATCCACAGTGTTAGTTCCATGACCACTTAGATACTATGCTTATCCACAGTGTCAGTATCATTAGCACTTACATATAATGCTTATACACAATGTAAGTTTTTTGACCACACACATATAATTCTTATCCACAGTGTCAGTTTCTAGACCACTTAGATATAATTCTTTACCACAGTGTCAGTATCATGACCACTTACATATAATTGTTATGCACAGAGGCAGTTTCATGACCACTTGTTTATAATTCTTATCCACAGTGTCAGTTTCATGAACTTTTACATATAATTCTTATGCACAGTGTCAGTTTTCCATGACGAATTAGATATAATTCTTATCCACAGTGTCAGTTTCATGACCACTTACATATAATTTTTATGTACAGTGACAGTCTACCATGACCACTTAGATATAATTCTTATGCACAGTATCAGTTTCATTACCACTTAGATATAATTCTTATCCACAGTGTCAGTCCTCCATGACAAATTGGATATAATTTTTGTGTAAAGTGGCACCCTTCCATGACCACTAGGATATAATTCTTATACACATAGTCACTTTCATGACCACCTAGATATATTTCTTATGTACAGTGGCAGTTTCAAGACCACTTATATATAATTCTTATCCACAGTGTCAGTTTCATGACCACTTAGATATAATTCTTATATACAGTGTAAGTTTCAAGACCACTTAGATATAATTCTTATGTACAGTGTCAGTTTCATGACCACTTAGATATAATTCTTATGTACAGTGTCAGTTTCATGACCACATAGATAAAATTCCTATCCACATAGTCAGTTTCATGACTCCTTGGATATTATTCTTATCCACAGTGGCAGTTCCATGACCACTTAGATATAATTCTTATCCACAGTGTCAGTTTTATGACCGCTTAGATATAATTCTTATGAATAGTGGCAGTTTCATGATCATTTAGATATAAATCTTATGCACAGTGTCAGCTTCATGGCCACTTACATATAATTGTTATGCACAGTGGCAGTTTCATGACCACTTAGATATAATTCTTATGCACAGTGTTAGTTTCATGACCACTTACATATAATTCTTATACACAGTCTCAGTTTCACGACCACTTAGATATAATTACTATATACAGTGTCAGTTTCATAACAACTTGGATATAAATCTTATGTACAATGGCAGTTTCCTGACCACTTAGATATAATTCTTATTCACGGAGGCAGTTTCATGACCACTTAGATATAATTCTTATGTACAGTGTTAGTTTCATGACCACTTAGATATAATTTTATGTACAGTATCAATTTCAGGACCACTTAGATATAATTCTTATCCACAGTTACAGTTTCATGGCCACTTAGATAAAATTCCTATCCACAGTGTCAGTTTCGTTACTACTTGGATATAATTCTTATGCACAGTGGCAGTTTCATGACCACTTAGATATAATTCTTATGCACAGTGTCAGTTTCATGACCACTTACATTTAATTCTTATGTACAGTGCCAGTTCCTTGACTACTTACATATAATTCTTCTGTACAGTGTTAGTTCCATGACCACTTAGATACAATGCTTATCCACAGTGTCAGTTTCATTACCACTTATATATAATGCTTATACACAATGCCAGTTTTTTGACAACACGCAGATAATTCTTATCCACAGTGTAAGTTTCATGACCACTTAGATATAATTCTTTACCACAGTGTCAGTTTCATGACCGCTTACATATAATTCTTATGCATAGGGGCAGTTTCATGACCACTTATTTATAATTCTTATCCACACTGTCAGTTTCATGACCACATACATATAATTCTTATGCACAGTGTCAGTTTTCCATGACCAATTAGATATAATTCTTATCCACAGTGTCAGTTTCATGACCACTTACATATAATTTTTATGTACAGTGGCAGTCTTCCATGACCACTTAGATATAACTCTTATGCACAGTGTCATTTTCATGACCACTTAGATATAATTCTTATCCACAGTGTCAGTCCTTCTTGACAACTTGGATATAATTCTTGTGTAACGTGGCACCCTTCCATGACCACTTACATATAATTCTTATGCACAGAGTCACTTTCATGACCACCTAGATATATTTCTTATGTACAGTGGCAGTTCCATGACCACTTAGATATAATTCTTATCCACAGTGTCAGTTTCATGACCACTTAGATATAATTCTTATGAACAGTGGCAGTTTCATGATCACTTAGATATAAATCTTATGCACAGTGTCAGTTTCATGGCCACTTACATATTATTATTAAGCACAGTGGCAGGTTCGTGACCACTTAGATATAATTCTTATGCACAGTGTTAGTTTCATGTCCACTTACATATAATTCTTATGCACAGTGTCAGTTTCACGACCACTTAGATATAATTCTTATGTACAGTGTCAATTTCATGACCATTTGGATATAAATCTTATGTACAGTGGCAGTCCCATGACCACTTAGATATAATAATTATCCACAGTGGCAGTTGCATGACCACTTTGATATAATTCTTATCCACAGTGGCAGTTTCATGACCACTTAGAGATAATTCTTATTACAGTGTGAGTCTTCTATTAAAACTTAGATATAATTCTTTTCCACAGTGTCATACTTCCATTACCACTAGCATATAATTCTTATGCACAGTGTCAGTTCTCCATGACCACTTAGATATAATAATAATGCACAGTGTCAATTCCATGACCACTTACATATAAAACTTATCCACAGTGTCAGTTCCATGACCACTTACATATAATTCTTATGCTCAGTGTCAGTTTCATGACCACTTAGATATAATTCTTATCCACAGTGGCAGTTCCATGACCACTTAGATATAATTCTTATCCACAGTGGCAGTTCCATGACCACTTAGATATAAATCTTATCCATAGTGTCAGTCTGCCATGACCACGTGGATATAATTGTCATCCACAGTGTCAGTCTTCCATGACCACTTAGATACAATTCTTATCTACTGGGTCAGTCTTCCATGACCACTTAGATATAATTCTTATGCACAGTGGCAGTTTCATGACCACTTACATATAACTCTAAGCTACAGTGTCAGTTTCATGACCACTTACATATAATTCTTATGTACAGTGGCAGTCTTCCATCACCGTTTAGATATAATTCTTATGCACAGTGTTAATTTCATAACCTCTTAGATATAATTCTTATGCACAATGGCAGTTTCATGACCACTTAGATATAATTCTTAGGCACAGTGGCACTTTCATGACCACTTACATATAATTCTTATGCACAGTGTCAGTTTCATGACCACTTACATATTATTCAAATGCACAGTGTCAGTCTTCCATGACCACTTAGATATAATTCTTATCCACAGTGTCAGTTTCATGACCACATATATATAATTCCTATGTACAGTGATAGTCTTCCATGACCACTTAGATATAGTTCTTATGCACAGTGTCAGTTTGATGACCACTTACATATAATTGTTATCCACAGTGTCAGTTCTTCATGACCACTTGGATATAATTCTTGTGTACAGTGGCACTCTTCTATGACCACTTAAATTATAATTCTTATGCATAGTGTCAGTTTCATGACCACTTAGATATAATTCTTATCCACAGTGGCATTTTAATGACCACTTAGATATAACTATTATGTACAGTGGCAGTTCCATGACCACTTAGATATAATTCTTATGTACTGTTTCAGTTTAATGACCACTTAGATATAATTCTTATGTACAGTGTCAGTTTCATGACCACTTAGATGTAATTCTTATGTACAGTGTCAGTTTCATGACCACTTATTTATAATTCTTATCTACAGTGTCAGTTTCATGACCACTTAGATATAATTCTTATGTACAGTGTCAGTATCATGATCACTTAGATACAATTCTTAAATACAGTGTCAGTTTCATGACCACTTAGATATAATTCTTATGTACCTTATCAGTTTCATGACCACTTAGATATAATTCTTATCTGCAGTTACAGTTTCATGACCACTTGGATATAATTCTTATCTACAGAGGCATTTCCATGACCACTTAGATATAATTCTTACCCACAGTGGCAGTTTCATGACCACTTAGATATAATTCTTATGCACAGTGGCAGTCTCATCACCACTTAGATATAATTCTTATGTACAGTGTCAGTTTCATGACCACTTAGATATAATTCGTATGCACAGTGGAAGTTTCATAACCACTTAGATATAATTCTTATGCGCAGTGTCAGTTTCATGGCCAGTTATATATAATTCTTATGTACAGTGGCAGTTTCATGACCACTTAGATATAATTCTTATGTACAGTGTATGTTTCTTTACAACTTAGATATATATATCTTATGCACAGTATCAGTTTCATGACCATTTAGATATAATTTTTATCCACAGTGGCAGTTTCATGACCACGTAGATATAATTCTTATGTACAGTGTTAGTTTCATGACCACTTAGATACATTGTTTATCCACATTGGCTTTTTCACGACCACTTAGATATAATTCTTATCCACAGTTACAGTTTCATGACCACTTAGATAAAATTCCTATCCACAGTGTCAGTTTCATGACTATTTGGATATAATTCTTATCCACAGTGGCAGTTCCATGACCACTTAGATACAATTCTTTTCCGCAGTGGCAATTTCATGACCACATAGGTATAACTCTTATGAACAGTGGCAGTTTCATGACCACTTAGACATAATTCTTACGTACAGTGTCAGTTTCATGACCACTTACATATAATTCTTATGAACAGTAGCAGTTTCATGATCACTTAGATATAAATCATATGCACAGTGTCAGTTTCATGGCCATTTACATATAATTCTTATGCACAATGGCAGTTTCATTACCACTTATATATAATTCTTATGCACAGTGTCTGTTTCTTGACCACTTAGATATAATTCTTATGCACAGTATCAGTTTCATGACCACTTACATATTATTCTTATGTACAGTGCCATTTCCATGACCACTTAGATATAATTCTTATCCACAGTGTTAGTTCCATGACCACTTAGATACTATGCTTATCCACAGTGTCAGTATCATTAGCACTTACATATAATGCTTATACACAATGTAAGTTTTTTGACCACACACATATAATTCTTATCCACAGTGTCAGTTTCTAGACCACTTAGATATAATTCTTTACCACAGTGTCAGTATCATGACCACTTACATATAATTGTTATGCACAGAGGCAGTTTCATGACCACTTGTTTATAATTCTTATCCACAGTGTCAGTTTCATGAACTTTTACATATAATTCTTATGCACAGTGTCAGTTTTCCATGACGAATTAGATATAATTCTTATCCACAGTGTCAGTTTCATGACCACTTACATATAATTTTTATGTACAGTGACAGTCTACCATGACCACTTAGATATAATTCTTATGCACAGTATCAGTTTCATTACCACTTAGATATAATTCTTATCCACAGTGTCAGTCCTCCATGACAAATTGGATATAATTTTTGTGTAAAGTGGCACCCTTCCATGACCACTAGGATATAATTCTTATACACATAGTCACTTTCATGACCACCTAGATATATTTCTTATGTACAGTGGCAGTTTCAAGACCACTTATATATAATTCTTATCCACAGTGTCAGTTTCATGACCACTTAGATATAATTCTTATATACAGTGTAAGTTTCAAGACCACTTAGATATAATTCTTATGTACAGTGTCAGTTTCATGACCACTTAGATATAATTCTTATGTACAGTGTCAGTTTCATGACCACTTAGATAAAATTCCTATCCACATAGTCAGTTTCATGACTCCTTGGATATTATTCTTATCCACAGTGGCAGTTCCATGACCACTTAGATATAATTCTTATCCACAGTGTCAGTTTTATGACCGCTTAGATATAATTCTTATGAATAGTGGCAGTTTCATGATCATTTAGATATAAATCTTATGCACAGTGTCAGCTTCATGGCCACTTACATATAATTGTTATGCACAGTGGCAGTTTCATGACCACTTAGATATAATTCTTATGCACAGTGTTAGTTTCATGACCACTTACATATAATTCTTATACACAGTCTCAGTTTCACGACCACTTAGATATAATTACTATATACAGTGTCAGTTTCATAACAACTTGGATATAAATCTTATGTACAATGGCAGTTTCCTGACCACTTAGATATAATTCTTATCCACGGTGGCAGTTTCATGACCACTTAGATATAATTCTTATGTACAGTGTTAGGTTCATGACCACTTAGATATAATTTTATGTACAGTATCAATTTCAGGACCACTTAGATATAATTCTTATCCACAGTTACAGTTTCATGGCCACTTAGATAAAATTCCTATCCACAGTGTCAGTTTCGTTACTACTTGGATATAATTCTTATGCACAGTGGCAGTTTCATGACCACTTAGATATAATTCTTATGCACAGTGTCAGTTTCATGACCACTTACATTTAATTCTTATGTACAGTGCCAGTTCCTTGACTACTTACATATAATTCTTCTGTACAGTGTTAGTTCCATGACCACTTAGATACAATGCTTATCCACAGTGTCAGTTACATTACCACTTATATATAATGCTTATACACAATGCCAGTTTTTTGACCACACGCAGATAATTCTTATCCACAGTGTAAGTTTCATGACCACTTAGATATAATTCTTTACCACAGTGTCAGTTTCATGACCGCTTACATATAATTCTTATGCATAGGGGCAGTTTCATGACCACTTATTTATAATTCTTATCCACACTGTCAGTTTCATGACCACATACATATAATTCTTATGCACAGTGTCAGTTTTCCATGACCAATTAGATATAATTCTTATCCACAGTGTCAGTTTCATGACCACTTACATATAATTTTTATGTACAGTGGCAGTCTTCCATGACCACTTAGATATAACTCTTATGCACAGTGTCATTTTCATGACCACTTAGATATAATTCTTATCCACAGTGTCAGTCCTTCTTGACAACTTGGATATAATTCTTGTGTAACGTGGCACCCTTCCATGACCACTTACATATAATTCTTATGCACAGAGTCACTTTCATGACCACCTAGATATATTTCTTATGTACAGTGGCAGTTCCATGACCACTTAGATATAATTCTTATCCACAGTGTCAGTTTCATGACCACTTAGATATAATTCTTATGAACAGTGGCAGTTTCATGATCACTTAGATATAAATCTTATGCACAGTGTCAGTTTCATGGCCACTTACATATTATTATTAAGCACAGTGGCAGGTTCGTGACCACTTAGATATAATTCTTATGCACAGTGTTAGTTTCATGACCACTTACATATAATTCTTATGCACAGTGTCAGTTTCACGACCACTTAGATATAATTCTTATGTACAGTGTCAATTTCATGACCATTTGGATATAAATCTTATGTACAGTGGCAGTCCCATGACCACTTAGATATAATAATTATCCACAGTGGCAGTTGCATGACCACTTTGATATAATTCTTATCCACAGTGGCAGTTTCATGACCACTTAGAGATAATTCTTATTACAGTGTGAGTCTTCTATTAAAACTTAGATATAATTCTTTTCCACAGTGTCATACTTCCATTACCACTAGCATATAATTCTTATGCACAGGGTCAGTTCTCCATGACCACTTAGATATAATAATAATGCACAGTGTCAATTCCATGACCACTTACATATAAAACTTATCCACAGTGTCAGTTCCATGACCACTTACATATAATTCTTATGCTCAGTGTCAGTTTCATGACCACTTAGATATAATTCTTATCCACAGTGGCAGTTCCATGACCACTTAGATATAATTCTTATCCACAGTGGCAGTTCCATGACCACTTAGATATAAATCTTATCCATAGTGTCAGTCTGCCATGACCACGTGGATATAATTGTCATCCACAGTGTCAGTCTTCCATGACCACTTAGATACAATTCTTATCTACTGGGTCAGTCTTCCATGACCACTTAGATATAATTCTTATGCACAGTGGCAGTTTCATGACCACTTACATATAACTCTAATCTACAGTGTCAGTTTCATGACCACTTACATATAATTCTTATGTACAGTGGCAGTCTTCCATCACCGTTTAGATATAATTCTTATGCACAGTGTTAATTTCATAACCTCTTAGATATAATTCTTATGCACAATGGCAGTTTCATGACCACTTAGATATAATTCTTAGGCACAGTGGCAGTTTCATGACCACTTACATATAATTCTTATCCACAGTGTCAGTTTCATGACCACCTACATATTATTCTTATGCACAGTGTCAGTCTTCCATGACCACTTAGATATAATTCTTATCCACAGTGTCAGTTTCATGACCACTTAGACATAATTCTTATGTACAGTGTCAGGTTAATGACCACTTAGATATAATTGTTATGTACACTGGCAGTTTCATGACCACTTAGATATAGTTCTTATGTACAGTATCACGTTCATGACAACTTAGATATAATTCTTATGTACAGTGTCAGTTTCATGACCACTTAGATATAATTCTTATGTACAGTGTAAGTTTTATGACCACTTAGATACAATTCTTATGTACAGTGACAGTTTCATGACCACGTAGATATAATTCTTATGTACATTTTCAGTTTCATGACCACTTAGATATAAATCTTATCCACAGTGTCAGTCTGCCATGACCACGTGGATATAATTGTCATCCACAGTGTCAGTCTTCCATGACCACTTAGATATAATTCTTATCTACAGAGTCAGTCTTCCATGACCACTTAGATATAATTCCTATATACAGTGGCAGTTTCATGACCACTCACATTTAATCTTATCTACAGTGTCAGTTTCATGACCACTTACATATTATTCTTATGCACAGTGTAAGTCTTCCATGACTACTTAGATATAATTCTTATCCACAGTGTCAGTTTCATGACCACTTACATATAATTCTTATGTACAGAGGCAGTCTACCATGACCGTTTAGATATAATTCTTATGCACAGTGTCAGTTTCATAACCTCTTAGATATAATTCTTATGCAGAGTGGCAGTTTCATTACCACTTAGATATAATTCTTATGCACAGTGGCAGTTTCATGACCACTTACATATAATTCTTATTCACAGTGTCAGTTTCATGACCACTTACATATTATTCTTATGCACAGTGTCAGTCTTCATGACCACATAGATATAATTCTTATCCACAGTGTCACTTTCATGACCACCTATATATAATTCCTATGTACAGTGATAGTCTTCCATGACCACTTAGATATAATTCTTATCCACAGTGTCACTTTCATGACCACTTATATATAATTCCTATGTACAGTGTCAGTCCTCCATGACCACTTGGATATAATTCTTGTGTACAGTGGCACTCTTCTATGACCACTTAAATTATAATTCTTATGCATAGTGTCAGTGTCATGACCACTTAGATATAATTCTTATGTACAGTGGCAGTTTAATGACCACTTAGATATAATTCTTATCCACAGTGGCATTTTAATGACCACTTAGATATAACTATTATGTAAAGTGTCAGTTTCATGACCACTTAGATGTAATTCTTATGTACAGTGTCAGTTTCATGACCACTTATTTATAATTCTTATCTACAGTGTCAGTTTCATGACCACTTAGATATAATTCTTATGTATAGTGTCAGTATCATGACCACTTAGATACAATTCTGAAGTACAGTGTCAGTTTCATGACCACTTAGATATAATTCTTATGTACCTTATCAGTTTAATGACCACTTAGGTATAATTCTTATCTGCAGTTACAGTTTCATGACCACTTGGATATAATTCTTATCTACAGAGGCATTTCCATGACCACTTAGATATAATTCTTACCCACAGTAGCACTTTCATGACCACTTAGATATAATTCTTATGCACAGTTACAGTTTCATTACCACTTAGATATAATTCTTATGTACAGTGTCAGTTTCATGACCACTTAGATATAATTAGTATGCACAGTGGAAGTTTCATAACCACTTAGATATAATTCTTATGCACAGTGTCATTTTCATGGCCAGTTATATATAATTCTTATGCACAGTGGCAGTTTCATGACCACTTAGATATAATTCTTATGTACAGTGTATGTTTCTTTACAACTTAGATATATATATCTTATGCACAGTATCAGTTTCATGGCCATTTAGATATAATTCTTATCCACAGTGGAAGTTTCATGACCACGTAGATATAATTCTTATGTACAGTGTTAGTTTCATGACCACTTAGATATAATGTTTATCCACATTGGCAGTTTCACGACCACTTAGATATAATTGTAATGCACAGTGGCAGTTCCATTACACCTTAGATATAATTCTTATGCAAAGTTGCAGTTCCATGACCACTTAGATATAATTCTTATTCACAGTGGTAATTCCATGACCACTTAGATATAATTCTTATCCACAGTGGCAGTTCCATGACCGCTTAAGTATAATTCTTATTGACAGTGTCAGTTCCATGTCCACTTAGATGTAGTTCTTATCCACAGTGGCAGTTTCATGACCACTTATTTATAATTCTTATGTACAGTGTCAGGTTCATAACCACTTAGACATAATTCTTATGTACAGTGTCAGTTTCATGACCACTTAGATATAACTCTTATGTACAGTGTCACGTTCATGACCACTTACATATAATTCTTATGTACCTTGTCAGTTTCATGACCACTAAGATATAATTCTTATGTACAGTGTCAATTTCATGACCACTTAGATATAATTCTTAACCACAGTTACACTTTCATGACCACTTGGATTAAATTCTTATCCACAGTAGCAGTTTCATGACCACTTAGATAAAATTCTTATCCACAGTGGCAGTTTCATGACCACTTAGATATAATTCTAATCCACATTGGCAGTTTCATGACCACTTAGATATAATTCTTATGTACAGTTGCAGTTCCATGACCACTTAAATATAATTCTTATTGACAGTGGCAGTTCCATGACCACTTAGATGTAGTTCTTATCCACAGTGGCAGTTTCACGACCACTTAGATATAATTCTTATGTACAGTGTCAGTCTTCTATGACCACTTAGATATAATTCTTAGCCACAGTGTGAGTCTCCCAAGACCACTTAGATATAATTTTTATCCACAGTGTCAGTCTTCCATGACCAAATGGATATAATTTTTACCCACAGTGTCAGTCTTCCATGACCACTTATATATAATTCTTATCCAAAATTTCAGTTTCATGATTACTTACATATAATTCTTATGCACAGTGTCAGTATTCCATGACCACTTGGATATAATTCTTATGCATAGTGTCAGTCCTACATGACCTTTAGATATAATTCTTAACCACAGTGTCAGTTCTATGACCACATACTTATAATGCTTATGTACAGTGTCAGTTTCATGACCACTTAGATATAATTCTTATGTACAGTGTCAGTTTCATGAACACGTAGATATATATCATATGCATAGTGGCAGTTTCATGACCATTTAGATATAATTCTTATGCACAGTGTCAGTTTCATGTCCAATTACATATAATTCTTATGCACAGTGGCAGTTTAATGACCACTTAGATGTAATTCTTATGCACAGTGTCAGTTTCATTACCAGTTAGATATAAGTCTTATGTACAGTGTCAGTCTTCTATGACCACTTAGATATAATTGTTATCCACAGTGTCATACTTCCATGACCACTTAGACATAATTCTTATGCACAGTGTCAGTTTACCAAAACCACTTAGATATAATGTTTATCCACTTTGGCAGTTATACGACCACTTAGATATAATTGTTATGCACAGTGGCAATTCCATTACACCTTAGATATAATTCTTATGCAAAGGTGCAGTTCCATCACCACTTAGATATAATTCTTATCCACAGTGGTAATTCCATGACCACTTAGATATAATTCTTATCCACAGTGGCAGTTCCATGACCACTTAAGTATAATTCTTATTGACAGTGGCAGTTCCATGTCCACTTAGATGTAGTTCTTATCCACAGTGGCAGTTTCATGACCACTTAGATATTATTCTTATGTACAGTGTCAGTCTTCTATGACCAATTAGATATAATTCTTAGCATCAGTGTCAGTCTTCCATGTCCACTTAGATATAATTTTTATCCACAGTGTCAGTCTTCCATGACCACTTGGATATAATTCTTATCCACAGTGTCAGTCTTCCATGACCACTTATATATAATTCTTGTCCACAGTGTCAGTTTCATGACCACTTACATATAATTCTTATGCAGAGTGTCAGTATTCCATGACCACTTGGATATAATTCTTATGCGTAGTGTCAGTCCTACATGACCTTTAGATATAATTCTTAACCGCAGTGTCAGTTCCATGACCACATACATATAATTCTTATGTACAGTGTCAGTTTCATGACCACTTAGATATAATTCTTATGTACAGTGTCAGTTTCACGATCACTTAGATATAATTCTTATGTACAGTGTTAGTTTCATGACCACTTAGATATAATTTTATGTACAGTATCCGTTTCATGACCACTTAGATATAATTCTTATCCACAGTTACAGTTTCATGGCCACTTAGATAAAATTCCTATCCACAGTTTCAGTTTCATTACTACTTGGATATAATTCTTATGCACAGTGGCAGTTTCATGACCACTTAGACATAATTCTTACGTACAGTGTCAGATTCATGACTACTTAGATATAATTCTTATGAACAGTGGCAGTTTCATGATCACTTAGATATAAATCTTATGCACAGTGTCAGTTTCATTTCCACTTAAAAATAATTCTTATGCACAGTGGCAGTTTCATGACCACTTAGATATAATTCTTATGCACAGTGTCAGTTTCATGACCACTTAGATATAATTCTTATGCACAGTGTCAGTTTCATGACCACTTACATTTAATTCTTATGTACAGTGCCAGTTCCTTAACTACTTACATATAATTCTTCTGTACAGTGTTATTTCCATGACCACTTAGATACAATGCTTATCCACAGTGTCAATTTCATTACCACTTATATATAATGCTTATACACAATGCCAGTTTTTTGACCACACACATATAATTCTTATCCACAGTGTAAGTTTCATGACCACTTAGATATAATTCTTTACCACAGTGTCAGTTTCATGACCGCTTACATATAATTCTTATGCATAGGGGCAGTTTCATGACCACTTATTTATAATTCTTATCCACACTGTCAGTTTCATGACCACATACATATAATTCTTATGCACAGTGTCAGTTTTCCATGACCAATTAGATATAATTCTTATCCACAGTGTCAGTTTCATGACCACTTACATATAATTTTTATGTACAGTGGCAGTCTTCCATGACCACTTAGATATAACTCTTATGCACAGTGTCATTTTCATCACCACTTAGATATAATTCTTATCTACAGTGTCAGTCCTTCTTGACAACTTGGATATAATTCTTGTGTAACGTGGCACCCTTCCATGACCACTTACATATAATTCTTATGCACAGAGTCACTTTCATGACCACCTAGATATATTTCTTATGTACTGTGGCAGTTTCATGACCACTTAGATATAATTCTTATCCACAGTGTCAGTTTCATGACCACTTAGATATAATTCTTATGAACAGTGGCAGTTTCATGATCACTTAGATATAAATCTTATGCACAGTGTCAGTTTCATGGCCACTTACATATAATTATTAAGCACAGTGGCAGGTTCGTGACCACTTAGATATAATTCTTATGCACAGTGTTAGTTTCATGACCACTTACATATAATTCTTATGCACAGTGTCAGTTTCACGACCACTTAGATATAATTCTTATGTACAGTGTCAATTTCATGACCATTTGGATATAAATCTTATGTACAGTGGCAGTCCCATGACCACTTAGATATAATAATTATCCACAGTGGCAGTTGCATGACCACTTTGATATAATTCTTATCCACAGTGGCAGTTTCATGACCACTTAGATATAATTCTTATGCACAGTGTCAGTTTCACGACCACTTATATATAATTCTTATGCACAGTGTCAGTTTCACGACCACTTAGATATAATTACTATATACAGTGTCAGTTTCATAACAACTTGGATATAAATCTTATGTACAATGGCAGTTTCCTGACCACTTAGATATAATTCTTATCCACGGTGGCAGTTTCATGACCACTTAGATATAATTCTTATGCACAGTGGCAGTCCCATGACCTCTTAGATATAATAATTATCCACAGTGGCAGTTGCATGACCACTTAGATATAATTCTTATCCACAGTGGCAGTTTCATGACCACTTAGAGATAATTCTTATGTACAATGTAAGTCTTCTATGACCACTTAGATATAATTCTTTTCCACAGTGTCATACTTCCATGACCACTTAGATATAATTCTTATGCACAGTGTCAGTCCATCATGACCACTTACATATAATTCTTATCTACAGTGTCAGTTCCATGACCACTTACATATAATTCTTATCCACAGTGTCAGTTCCATGACCACTTACATATAATTCTTATGCACAGTGTCAGTTTCATGACCAGTTACATATAATTCTCATGTACAGTGTCAGTTTCATGACCACTTACATATAATTCTTATGCACAGTGTCAGTCCTCCATGACCACTTAGATATAATTCTTTGTCACAGTGTCAGTTCCATCACCACTTACATATAATTCTTATCCACAGTGCCAGTTCCATGACCACTTACATATAATTCTTATGCACTGTGTCAGTTTCCTGACCACTTAGACATAATTCTTGTCCACAGTGCAGTTTCATTACCACTTAGATATAATTCTTATCCACACTGTCAGTTCCATGACCACTTACATATAATTCTTGTGCACAGTGTCAGTTTCATGACCACTTAGACATAATTCTTATCCACAGTGCAGTTTCAACACCACTTAGATATAATTCTTATCCACAGTGGCTGTTCCATGACCACTTATATATAAATCTTATCCACAGTGGCAGTCTTCCATGACCGTTTAGATATAATTCTTATGCACAGTGTCAATTTCATAACTCCTTAGATATAATTCTTATGCACAATGGCAGTTTCATAACCACTTAGATATAATTCTTATGCACAGTGGCAGTTTCATGACCACTTACTTATAATTCTTAACCACAGTGTCAGTTTCATGACCACTTACATATTATTCTTATGCACAGTGTCAGTCTTCCATGACCACTTAGATATAATTCTTATCCACAGTGTCAGTTTCTAGACCACTTACATATAATTCTTATGTACAGTGGTAGTCCTTCATGACCACTTAGATATAATTATTATCCACAGTGTCAGTTTCATGACCACTTACATATAATTCTTATGTACAGTGGTAGTCCTTCATGACCACTTAGATATAATTCTTATGCACAGTGTCAGTTTTATGACCACTTATATATAATTCTTATCCACTGTGTCAGTCCTCCGTGACCACTAGGATATAATTCTTGTGTACAGTGGCACTCTTCTATGACCACAAGGATATAATTCTTATCCACAGTGGTATTTTAATGACCACTTAGATATAATTATTATGTACAGTAGCAGTTCCATGACCACTTAGATATAATTCTTATGTACAGTGTCAGTTTCATGACCACTTAGATATAATTCTTATGTACAGTGGCAGTTTCATGACCACTTATTTATAATTCTTATGTACAGTGTCAGTTTCATGACCACTTAGATATAATTCTTATGTACTGTGTCAGTTTCATGAACACTTATATATAATTCTTATGTACAGTGTAAGTTTCATGATCACTTAGATACAATTCTTATGTACAGTGGCAGTTTCATGACATCTTACATATAATTCATAGGTACAGTGTCAGTTTCATGACCACTTTGATACAATTCTTATGTACAGTGTCAGTTTCATGACCACTTACGTATAATTCTTATGTACAGTGTCAATTTCATGACCACTTAGAAATAATTCTTATGTACAGTGTCATTTTCATGACCACTTAGATATAATTCCTATGTACAGTATAAGTTTCATGACCACTTAGATACAATTCATATGTACATTTTCAGTTTCATGACCACTTACATATAATTCTTTTGTACAGTGTCAGTTTCATGACCACTTAGATATAATTCTTATCCACAGTAACAGTTTCATGACCACTTGGATATAATTCTTATCCACAGTGGCATTTCCATAACCACTTAGATATAAATCTTATCCACAGTGGCAGTTCAATGACCACTTAGATATAAATCTTATCCACAGTGTCAGTCTGCCATGACCACGTGGATATAATTGTCATCCACAGTGTCAGTCTTCCATGACCACTTAGATACAATTCTTATCTACTGGGTCAGTCTTCCATGACCACTTAGATATAATTCTTATGCACAGTGGCAGTTTCATGACCACTTACATATAACTCTTATCTACAGTGTCAGTTTCATGACCACTTACATATAATTCTTATGTACAGTGGCAGTCTTCCATGACCGTTTAGATATAACTCTTATGCACAGTGTTAATTTCATAACCTCTTAGATATAATTCTTATGCACAATGGCAGTTTCATGACCACTTAGATATAATTCTTAGGCACAGTGGCAGTTTCATGACCACTTACATATAATTCTTATCCACAGTGTCAGTTTCATGACCACGTACATATTATTCTTATGCACAGTGTCAGTCTTCCATGACCACTTAGATATAATTCTTATCCACAGTGTCAGTTTCATGACCACTTACATATTATTCTTATGTACAGTGGTTGTCTTCCATGACCACTTAGATATAAATCTTATGTACAATGTCAGTTTCATGAACACTTATTTATAATTCTTATGTACAGTGTCAGGTTCATAACCACTTAGATATAATTCTTATGTACAGTGTCAGTTTCATGACCACTTAGACATAATTCTTACGTACAGTGTCAGTTTCATGACCACTTAGATATAATTCTTATGTACAGTGTCAGTTTCATGACCACTTAGATAAAATTCCTATCCACATAGTCAGTTTCATGACTCCTTGGATATAATTCTTACCCACAGTGGCAGTTCCATGACCACTTAGATATAATTCTTATCCACAGTGTCAGTTTTATGACCGCTTAGATATAATTCTTATGAATAGTGGCAGTTTCATGATCACTTAGATATAAATCTTATGCACAGTGTCAGCTTCATGGCCACTTACATATAATTGTTATGCACAGTGCCAGTTTCATGACCACTTAGATATAATTCTTATGCACAGTGTTAGTTTCATGATCACTTACATATAATTCTTATACACAGTGTCAGTTTCACGACCACTTAGATATAATTCTTATATACAGTGTCAGTTTCATAACAACTTGGGTATAAATCTTATGTACAAGGGCAGTTTCCTGACCACTTAGATATAATTCTTATCCACGGTGGCAGTTTCATGACCACTTAGATATAATACTTATGCACAGTGGCAGTCCCATGACCTCTTAGATATAATAATTATCCACAGTGGCAGTTGCATGACCACTTAGATATAATTCTTATCCACAGTGGCAGTTTCATGACCACTTAGAGATAATTCTTATGTACAATGTAAGTCTTCTATGACCACTTAGATATAATTCTTTTCCACAGTGTCATACTTCCATCACCACTTAGATATAATTCTTATGCACAGTGTCAGTCCATCATGACCACTTAGATATAATTCTTTGTCACAGTGTCAGTTCCATGACCACTTACATATAATTCTTATCTACAGTGTTTGTTCCATGACCACTTACATATAATTCTTATCCACAGTGTCAGTTCCATGTTCACTTACATATAATTCTTATGCACAGTGTCAGTTTCATGACCAGTTACATATAATTCTCATGTACAGTGTCAGTTTCATGACCACTTACATATAATTCTTATGCACAGTGTCAGTCCTCCATGACCACTTAGATATAATTCTTTGTCACAGTGTCAGTTCCATGACCACTTACATATAGTTCTTATCCACAGTGCCAGTTCCATGACCACTTACATATAATTCTTATGCACTGTGTCAGTTTCCTGACCACTTAGACATAATTCTTGTCCACAGTGCAGTTTCATTACCACTTAGATATAATTCTTATCCACAGTGTCAGTTCCATGACCACTTACATATAATTCTTGTGCACAGTGTCAGTTTCATGACCACTTAGACATAATTCTTATCCACAGTGCAGTTTCAAGACCACTTAGATATAATTCTTATCCACAGTGGCTGTTCCATGACCACTTAGATATAAATCTTATCCACAGTGGCAGTCTTCCATGACCGTTTAGATATAATTCTTATGCACAGTGTCAATTTCATAACCTCTTAGATATAATTCTTATGCACAATGGCAGTTTCATGACCACTTAGATATAATTCTTATGCACAGTGGCAGTTTCATGACAACTTACATATAATTCTTAACCACAGTGTCAGTTTCATGACCACTTACATATTATTCTTATTTACAGTGTCAGTCTTCCATGACCACTTAGATATAATCCTTATCCACAGTGTCAGTTTCATGACCACTTACATATAATTACTATGTACAGTGGTAGTCCTTCATGACCACTTAGATATAATTCTTAAGCACAGTGTCAGTTTCATAACCACTTACATATAATTCTTATGTACAGTGGTAGTCCTTCATGACCACTTAGATATAATTATTATCCACAGTGTCAGTTTCATGACCACTTACATATAATTCTTATGTACAGTGGTAGTCCTTCATGACCACTTAGATATAATACTTATGCACAGTGTCAGTTTGATGACCACTTATATATAATTCTTATCCACTGTGTCAGTCCTCCGTGACCATTAGGATATAATTCTTGTGTACAGTGGCACTCTTCTATGACCACAAGGATATAATTCTTATCCACAGTGGTATTTTAATGACCACTTAGATATAATTATTATGTACAGTAGCAGTTCCATGACCACTTAGATATAATTCTTATGTACAGTGTCAGTTTCATGACCACTTAGATATAATTCTTATGTACAGTGGCAGTTTCATGACCACTTATTTATAATTCTTATGTACAGTGTCAGTTTCATGACCACTTAGATATAATTCTTATGTAAATGTGTCAGTTTCATGACCACTTAGATATAATTCTTATGTACAGTGTAAGTTTCATGATCACTTAGATACAATTCTTATGTACAGTGTCAGTTTCATGACCACTTACATATAATTCATATGTACAGTGTCAGTTTCATGACCACTTTGATACAATTCTTATGTACAGTGTCAGTTTCATGACCACTTACATATAATTCTTATGTACAGTGTCAATTTCATGACCACTTAGAAATAATTCTTATGTACAGTGTCATTTTCATGACCACTTAGAATTAATTCCTATGTACAGTATAAGTTTCATGACCACTTAGATACAATTCTTATGTACATTTTCAGTTTCATGACCACTTACATATAATTCTTATGTACAGTGTCAGTTTCATGACCACTTAGTTATAATTCTTATCCACAGTAACAGTTTCATGACCACTTGGTTATAATTCTTATCCACAGTGGCATTTCCATAACCACTTAGAATTAAATCTTATCCACAGTGGCAGTTTCATGACCACTTGGATATAATACTTATCCACAGTGGCAGTTCCATGACCACTTAGATAAAACCTTATCCACAGTGGCAGTTTCATGACCACGTAGATATAATTCTTGTGCACAGTGGAAGTTTCATTACCACTTAGATATAATTCTTGTGTACAGTGGCAGTTTCATGACCACTTAGATATAATTCTTGTGCACAGTGGAAGTTTCATTACCACTTAGATATAATTCTTATGTACAGTGGCAGTTTCATGACCACTTAGATATAATTCTTGTGCACAGTGGAAGTTTCATTACCACTTAGATATAATTCTTATGCACAGTGGCAGTTTCATGACCACTTAGTTATAATTCTTATGTACAGTGTCAGTTTCATGACCACTTAGGTGTAATTCGTTTGCACAGTGGCAGTTTCATGACCACTTAGATATAATTCTTATGCACAGTGTCAGTTTCATGGCCACATATATATATATAATTTTTATGCACAGTGGCAATTTCATGACCACTTAGACTTAATTCTTATGCACAGTGTATGTTTCATTACCACTTTGGTATATATATATATATATATATCTTATCCACAGTGTCAGTCCTCCATGACAAATTGGATATAATTCTTGTGTAACGTGGCACCCTTCCATGACCACTTCGATATAATTCTTATGCACATAGTCACTTTCATGACCACCTAGATATATTTCTTATGTACAGTGGCAGTTTCATGACCACATAGATATAATTCTTATCCACAGTGTCAGTTTCATGACCACTTAGATATAATTCTTATATACAGTGTAAGTTTCAAGACCACTTAGATATAATTCTTATGTACAGTGTCAGTTTCATGACCACTTAGATAAAATTCCTATCCACATAGTCAGTTTCATGACTCCTTGGATATAATTCTTATCCACAGTAGCAGTTCCATGATCACTTAGATATAATTCTTATCCACAGTGTCAGTTTCATGACCGCTTAGATATAATTCTTATGAATAGTGGCAGTTTCATGATCACTTAGATATAAATCTTATGCACAGTGTAAGTTTCATGGCCACTTACATATAATTGTTATGCACAGTGGCAGTTTCATGACCACTTAGATATTATTCTTATGCACAGTGCTAGTTTCATGACCACTTACATATAATTCTTATGCACAGTGTCAGTTTCACGACCACTTAGATATAATTCTTATATACAGTGTCTGTTTCATAACCACTTGGATATAAATCTTAAATACAGTGGCAGTTTCCTGACCACTTAGATATAATTCTTATCCACGGTGGCAGTTTCATGACTACTTAGATATAATTTCTATGCACAGTGGCAGTCCCATGACCTCTTAGATATAATAATTATCCACAGTGGCAGTTGCATGACCACTTAGATATAATTCTTATCCACAGTGGCAGTTTCATGACCACTTAGAGATAATTCTTATGTACAATGTAAGTCTTCTATTACCACTTAGATATAATACTTTTCCACAGTGTCATACTTCCATGACCACTTAGATATAATTCTTATGCACAGTGTGAGTCCTCCATGACCACTTAGATATAATTCTATTGTCACAGTGTCAGTTCCATGACCACTTACATATAATTCTTATCCACAGTGTCAGTTCCATGACCACTTACATATAATTCTTATCCACAGTGTCAGTTCCATGACCACTTACATATAATTCTTATGCAAAGTGTCAGTTTCATGACCAGTTACATATAATTCTTATGTACAGTGTCAGTTTCATGACCACTTACATATAATACTTATGCACAGTGTCAGTCCTTCATGACCACTTAGATATAATTCTTTGTCACAGTGTCAGTTCCAGACCACTTACATATAATTCTTATCCACAGTGCCAGTTCCATGACCACTTACATATAATTCTTATGCACAGTGTCAGTTTCCTGACCACTTAGACATAATTCTTGTCCACAGTGCAGTTTCATTATCACTTAGATATAATTCTTATCCACAGTGTCAGTTCCATGACCACTTACATATAATTCTTGTGCACAGTGTCAGTTTCATGACCACTTAGATATAATTCTTATCCACAGTGGCTGTTCCATGACCACTTAGATATAAATCTTATCCAGAGTGGCAGTCTTCCATGACCGTTTAGATATAATTCTTATGCACAGTGTCAATCTCATAACCTCTTAGATATAATTCTTATGCACAATGGCAGTTTCATGACCACTTAGATATAATTCTTATGCACAGTGGCAGTTTCATGACCACTTACATATAATTCTTAACCACAGTGTCAATTTCATGACCACTTACATATTATTCTTATGCACAGTGTCACTTTCATGACCACTTACATATAATTCTTATGTACAGTGGTAGTCCTTCATGACCACTTAGTTATAATTCTTAAGCACAGTGTCACTTTCATGACCACTTACATATAATTCTTATGTACAGTGGTAGTCCTTCATGAACACTTAGATATAATTCTTATGCACTGTGTCAGTCCTCCCTGACCAATAGGATATATTTCTTGTGTACAGTGGCACCCTTCTATGACCACAAGGATATAATTCTTATGTATAGTGTCAGTTTCATGACCACTTAGATATAATTCTTATGTACAGTGGCAGTTTCATGACCACTTAGATATAATTCTTATCCACAGAAGTATTTTAATGACCACTTAGATATAATTATTATGTACAGTAGCAGTTCCATGACCACTTAGATATAATTCTTATGTACAGTGTCTGTTTCATGACCACTTAGATATAATTCTTATGTATAGTGTCAGTTTCATGACCACTTCAATACAATTCTTATGTACAGTGTCAGTTTCATGACCACTTAGATATAATTCTTAAGTACTGTGTCAGTTTCATGACCACTTAGATATAATTCTTATGCACAGTGTCAGTTTCATAACCACTTAGATATAATTCTTATGTACAGAGTAAGTTTCATGACCACTTAGATACAATTCTTATGTACAGTTTCAGTTTCATGACCACTTACATATAATTCTTATGTACAGTGTCAGTTTCATGACCACTTAGATATAATTCTTATCCACAGTTACAGTTTCATGACCACTTGGATATAATTCTTATCCACAGTGGCATTTCCATGACCACTTAGATATAAATCTTATCCACAGTGGCAGTTTCATGTCCACTTGGATATAATACTTATCCACAGTGGCAGTTTCATGACCACTTAGATATAATTCTTATGTACAGTGTCAGTTTCATGACCACTTAGGTGTAATTCGTTGGCACAGTGGCAGTTTCATGACCACTTAGATATAATTCTTATGCACAGTGTCAGTTTCATGGCCACATATAAATATAATTTTTATGCACAGTGGCAATTTCATGACCACTTAGATTTAATTCTTATGCACAGTGTATGTTTCATTACCACTTTGGTATATATATATATATATATATATATATCTTATGCACAGTGTCAGGTTTAATGACCACTTAGATATAATTCTTATCCACAGTGGCAGTTTCATGACCACGTAGATATAATTCTTATGTACAGTGTCAGTTTCAGGACCACTTAGATATAATTCTTATCCACATTGGCAGTTTCATGACCACTTAGATATAATTCTTATGCACAGTGTCAGTTTCATGTCCAATTACATATAATTCTTATGCACAGTGGCAGTTTCATAACCACTTAGATATAATTCTTATGCACAGTGTCAGTTTCATTACCAGTTAGATACAATTCTTTTCCGCAGTGGCAATTTCATGACCACATAGATATAACTCTTATGCACAGTGGCAGTTTCATGACCACTTAAACATAATTCTTACGTACAGTGTCAGTTTCATGACCACTTAGATATAATTCTTATGAACAGTAGCAGTTTCATGATCACTTAGATATAAATCTTATGCACAGTGTCAGTTTCATGGCCACTTACATATAATTATTATGCACAGTGGCAGTTTCATGACCACTTATATATAATTTTTATGCACAGTGTCAGTTTCATGACCACTTAGATATAATTCTTATGCACAGTATCAGTTTCATGACCACTTACATATTATTCTTATGTCCAGTGCCATTTCCATGACTACTTACGTATAATTCTTATGTACAGTGTTAGTTCCATGACCACTTAGATACTATGCTTATCCACAGTGTCAATTTCATTAGCACTTACATATAATGCTTATACACAATGTCAGTTTTTTGACCACACACATATAATTCTTATCCACAGTGTCAGTTTCATGACCACTTAGATATAATTCTTTACAACAGTGTCAGTTTCATGACCACTTACATATAATTGCTATGCACAGAGGCAGTATCATGACCACTTGTTTATAATTCTTATCCACAGTGTCAGTTTCATGATCTTTTACATATAATTCTTATGCACAGTGTCAGTTTTCCGTGACGAATTAGATATAATTCTTATCCACAGTGTCAGTTTCATGACCACTTACATATAATTTTTATGTACAGTGACAGTCTACCATGACCACTTAGATATAATTCTTATGCACGTATCAGTTTCATGACCAGTTAGATATAATTCTTATCCACAGTGTCAGTCCTCCATGACAAATTGGATATAATTCTTGTGTAACGTGGCACCCTTCCATGACCACTTAGATATAATTCTTATGCACATAGTCACTTTCATGACCACCTAGATATATTTCTTATGTACAGTGGCAGTTTCATGACCACTTAGATATAATTCTTATCCACAGTGTCAGTTTCATGACCACTTAGATATAATTCTTATATACAGTGTAAGTTTCAAGACCACTTAGATATAATTCTTATGTACAGTGTCAGGTTCATGACCACTTAGATAAAATTCCTATCCACATAGTCAGTTTCATGACTCCTTGGATATAATTCTTATCCACAGTAGCAGTTCCATGATCACTTAGATATAATTCTTATCCACAGTGTCAGTTTCATGACCGGTTAGATATAATTCTTATGAATAGTGGCAGTTTCATGATCACTTAGATATAAATCTTATGCACAGTGTCAGTTTCATGGCCACTTACATATAATTGTTATGCACAGTGGCAGTTTCATGACCACTTAGATATTATTCTTATGCACAGTGCTAGTTTCATGACCACTTACATATAATTCTTATGCACAGTGTCAGTTTCACGACCACTTAGATATAATTCTTATATACAGTGTCAGTTTCATAACCACTTGGATATAAATCTTAAATACAGTGGCAGTTTCCTGACCACTTAGATATAATTCTTATCCACGGCGGCAGTTTCATGACTACTTAGATATAATTTCTATGCACAGTGGCAGTCCCATGACCTCTTAGATATAATAATTATCCACAGTGGCAGTTGCGTGACCACTTAGATATAATTCTTATCCACAGTGGCAGTTTCATGACCACTTAGAGATAATTCTTATGTACAATGTAAGTCTTCTATTACCACTTAGATATAATACTTTTCCACAGTGTCATACTTCCATGACCACTTAGATATAATTCTTATGCACAGTGTGAGTCCTCCATGACCACTTAGAAATAATTCTATTGTCACAGTGTCAGTTCCATGACCACTTACATATAATTCTTATCCACAGTGTCAGTTCCATGACCACTTACATATAATTCTTATCCACAGTGTCAGTTCCATGACCACTTACATATAATTCTTATCCACAGTGTCAGTTCCATGACCACTTACATATAATTCTTATCCACAGTGTCAGTTCCATGACCACTTACATATAATTCTTATCCACAGTGTCAGTTCCATGACCACTTACATATAATTCTTATCCACAGTGTCAGTTCCATGACCACTTACATATAATTCTTATGCACAGTGTCAGTTTCATGACCACTTACATATAATACTTATGCACAGTGTCAGTCCTCCATGACCACTTAGATATAATTCTTTGTCACAGTGTCAGTTCCAGACCACTTACATATAATTCTTATCCACAGTGCCAGTTCCTTGACCACCTACATATAATTCTTATGCACAATGTCAGTTTCCTGACCACTTAGACATAATTCTTGTCCACAGTGCAGTTTCATTATCACTTAGATATAATTCTTATCCACAGTGTCAGTTCCATGACCACTTACATATAATTCTTGTGCACAGTGTCAGTTTCATGACCACTTAGATATAATTCTTATCCACAGTGGCTGTTCCATGACCACTTAGATATAAATCTTATCCACAGTGGCAGTCTTCCATGACAGTTTAGATATAATTCTTATGCACAGTGTCAATCTCATAACCTCTTAGATATAATTCTTATGCACAATGGCAGTTTCATGACCACTTAGATATAATTCTTATGCACAGTGGCAGTTTCATGGCCACATATATATATAATTTTTATGCACAGTGGCAATTTCATGACCACTTAGATTTAATTCTTATGCACAGTGTATGTTTCATTACCACTTTGGTATATATATATATATATCTTATCCACAGTGTCAGTCGTCCATGACAAATTGGATATAATTCTTGTGTAACGTGGCACCCTTCCATGACCACTTCGATATAATTCTTATGCACATAGTCACTTTCATGACCACCTAGATATATTTCTTATGTACAGTGGCAGTTTCATGACCACATAGATATAATTCTTATCCACAGTGTCAGTTTCATGACCACTTAGATATAATTCTTATATACAGTGTAAGTTTCAAGACCACTTAGATATAATTCTTATGTACAGTGTCAGTTTCATGACCACTTAGATAAAATTCCTATCCACATAGTCAGTTTCATGACTCCTTGGATATAATTCTTATCCACAGTAGCAGTTCCATGATCACTTAGATATAATTCTTATCCACAGTGTCAGTTTCATGACCGCTTAGATATAATTCTTATGAATAGTGGCAGTTTCATGATCACTTAGATATAAATCTTATGCACAGTGTCAGTTTCATGGCCACTTACATATAATTGTTATGCACAGTGGAATTTTCATGACCACTTAGATATTATTCTTATGCACAGTGCTAGTTTCATGACCACTTACATATAATTCTTATGCACAGTGTCAGTTTCACGACCACTTAGATATAATTCTTATATACAGTGTCAGTTTCATAACCACTTGGATATAAATCTTAAATACAGTGGCAGTTTCCTGACCACTTAGATATAATTCTTATCCACGGTGGCAATTTCATTACTACTTAGATATAATTTCTATGCACAGTGGCAGTCCCATGACCTCTTAGATATAATAATTATCCACAGTGGCAGTTGCATGACCACTTAGATATAATTCTTATCCACAGTGGCAGTTTCATGACCACTTAGAGATAATTCTTATGTACAATGTAAGTCTTCTATTACCACTTAGATATAATACTTTTCCACAGTGTCATACTTCCATGACCACTTAGATATAATTCTTATGCACAGTGTCAGTCCATCATGACCACTTAGATATAATTCTTTGTCACAGTGTCAGTTCCATGACCACTTACATATAATTCTTTGTCACAGTGTCAGTTTCATGACCACTTAGATATAATTCTTTGTCACAGTGTCAGTTCCATGACCACTTACATATAGTTCTTATCCACAGTGTCAGTTCCATGACCACCTACATATAATTCTTATCCACAGTGTCAGTTCCATGACCACTTACATATAATTCTTATGCAAAGTGTCAGTTTCATGACCAGTTACATATAATTCTTATGTACAGTGTCAGTTTCATGACCACTTACATATAATACTTATGCACAGTGTCAGTCCTCCATGACCACTTAGATATAATTCTTTGTCACAGTGTCAGTTCCAGACCACTTACATATAATTCTTATCCACAGTGCCAGTTCCATGACCACTTACATATAATTCTTATGCACAGTGTCAGTTTCCTGACCACTTAGACATAATTCTTGTCCACAGTGCAGTTTCATTATCACTTAGATATAATTCTTATCCACAGTGTCAGTTCCATGACCACTTACATATAATTCTTGTGCACAGTGTCAGTTTCATGACCACTTAGATATAATTCTTATCCACAGTGGCTGTTCCATGACCACTTAGATATAAATCTTATCCAGAGTGGCAGTCTTCCATGACCGTTTAGATATAATTCTTATGCACAGTGTCAATCTCATAACCTCTTAGATATAATTCTTATGCACAATGGCAGTTTCATGACCACTTAGATATAATTCTTATGCACAGTGGCAGTTTCATGACCACTTACATATAATTCTTAACCACAGTGTCAATTTCATGACCACTTACATATTATTCTTATGCACAGTGTCACTTTCATGACCACTTACATATAATTCTTATGTACAGTGGTAGTCCTTCATGACCACTTAGTTATAATTCTTAAGCACAGTGTCACTTTCATGACCACTTACATATAATTCTTATGTACAGTGGTAGTCCTTCATGAACACTTAGATATAATTCTTATGCACTGTGTCAGTCCTCCCTGACCAATAGGATATATTTCTTGTGTACAGTGGCACCCTTCTATGACCACAAGGATATAATTCTTATGTATAGTGTCAGTTTCATGACCACTTAGATATAATTCTTATGTACAGTGGCAGTTTCATGACCACTTAGATATAATTCTTATCCACAGAAGTATTTTAATGACCACTTAGATATAATTATTATGTACAGTAGCAGTTCCATGACCACTTAGATATAATTCTTATGTACAGTGTCAGTTTCATGACCACTTAGATATAATTCTTATGTATAGTGTCAGTTTCATGACCACTTCAATACAATTCTTATGTACAGTGTCAGTTTCATGACCACTTACATATAATTCTTATGTACAGTGTCAGTTTCATGACCACTTAGATATAATTCTTAAGTACTGTGTCATTTTCATGACCACTTAGATATAATTCTTATGCACAGTGTCAGTTTCATAACCACTTAGATATAATTCTTATGTACAGTGTAAGTTTCATGACCACTTAGATACAATTCTTATGTACAGTTTCAGTTTCATGACCACTTACATATAATTCTTATGTACAGTGTCAGTTTCATGACCACTTAGATATAATTCTTATCCACAGTTACAGTTTCATGACCACTTGGATATAATTCTTATCCACAGTGGCATTTCCATGACCACTTAGATATAAATCTTATCCACAGTGGCAGTTTCATGTCCACTTGGATATAATACTTATCCACAGTGGCAGTTTCATGACCACTTAGATATAATTCTTATGTACAGTGTCAGTTTCATGACCACTTAGGTGTAATTCGTTGGCACAGTGGCAGTTTCATGACCACTTAGATATAATTCTTATGCACAGTGTCAGTTTCATGGCCACATATATATATAATTTTTATGCACAGTGGCAATTTCATGACCACTTAGATTTAATTCTTATGCACAGTGTATGTTTCATTACCACTTTGGTATATATATGTATATATATATCTTATGCACAGTGTCAGGTTTAATGACCACTTAGATATAATTCTTATCCACAGTGGCAGTTTCATGACCACGTAGATATAATTCTTATGTACAGTGTCAGTTTCAGGACCACTTAGATATAATTCTTATCCACATTGGCAGTTTCATGACCACTTAGATATAATTCTTATGCACAGTGTCAGTTTCATGTCCAATTACATATAATTCTTATGCACAGTGGCAGTTTCATAACCACTTAGATATAATTCTTATGCACAGTGTCAGTTTCATTACCAGTTAGATACAATTCTTTTCCGCAGTGGCAATTTCATGACCACATAGATATAACTCTTATGCACAGTGGCAGTTTCATGACCACTTAAACATAATTCTTACGTACAGTGTCAGTTTCATGACCACTTAGATATAATTCTTATGAACAGTAGCAGTTTCATGATCACTTAGATATAAATCTTATGCACAGTGTCAGTTTCATGGCCACTTACATATAATTATTATGCACAGTGGCAGTTTCATGACCACTTATATATAATTTTTATGCACAGTGTCAGTTTCATGACCACTTAGATATAATTCTTATGCACAGTATCAGTTTCATGACCACTTACATATTATTCTTATGTCCAGTGCCATTTCCATGACTACTTACGTATAATTCTTATGTACAGTGTTAGTTCCATGACCACTTAGATACTATGCTTATCCACAGTGTCAATTTCATTAGCACTTACATATAATGCTTATACACAATGTCAGTTTTTTGACCACACACATATAATTCTTATCCACAGTGTCAGTTTCATGACCACTTAGATATAATTCTTTACAACAGTGTCAGTTTCATGACCACTTACATATAATTGCTATGCACAGAGGCAGTATCATGACCACTTGTTTATAATTCTTATCCACAGTGTCAGTTTCATGATCTTTTACATATAATTCTTATGCACAGTGTCAGTTTTCCGTGACGAATTAGATATAATTCTTATCCACAGTGTCAGTTTCATGACCACTTACATATAATTTTTATGTACAGTGACAGTCTACCATGACCACTTAGATATAATTCTTATGCACGTATCAGTTTCATGACCAGTTAGATATAATTCTTATCCACAGTGTCAGTCCTCCATGACAAATTGGATATAATTCTTGTGTAACGTGGCACCCTTCCATGACCACTTAGATATAATTCTTATGCACATAGTCACTTTCATGACCACCTAGATATATTTCTTATGTACAGTGGCAGTTTCATGACCACTTAGATATAATTCTTATCCACAGTGTCAGTTTCATGACCACTTAGATATAATTCTTATATACAGTGTAAGTTTCAAGACCACTTAGATATAATTCTTATGTACAGTGTCAGGTTCATGACCACTTAGATAAAATTCCTATCCACATAGTCAGTTTCATGACTCCTTGGATATAATTCTTATCCACAGTAGCAGTTCCATGATCACTTAGATATAATTCTTATCCACAGTGTCAGTTTCATGACCGGTTAGATATAATTCTTATGAATAGTGGCAGTTTCATGATCACTTAGATATAAATCTTATGTACAGTGTCAGTTTCATGGCCACTTACATATAATTGTTATGCACAGTGGCAGTTTCATGACCACTTAGATATTATTCTTATGCACAGTGCTAGTTTCATGACCACTTACATATAATTCTTTTGCACAGTGTCAGTTTCACGACCACTTAGATATAATTCTTATATACAGTGTCAGTTTCATAACCACTTGGATATAAATCTTAAATACAGTGGCAGTTTCCTGACCACTTAGATATAATTCTTATCCACGGTGGCAGTTTCATGACTACTTAGATATAATTTCTATGCACAGTGGCAGTCCCATGACCTCTTAGATATAATAATTATCCACAGTGGCAGTTGCGTGACCACTTAGATATAATTCTTATCCACAGTGGCAGTTTCATGACCACTTAGAGATAATTCTTATGTACAATGTAAGTCTTCTATTACCACTTAGATATAATACTTTTCCACAGTGTCATACTTCCATGACCACTTAGATATAATTCTTATGCACAGTGTGAGTCCTCCATGACCACTTAGAAATAATTCTATTGTCACAGTGTCAGTTCCATGACCACTTACATATAATTCTTATCCACAGTGTCAGTTCCATGACCACTTACATATAATTCTTATCCACAGTGTCAGTTCCATGAACACTTACATATAATTCTTATGCACAGTGTCAGTTTCATGACCACTTACATATAATACTTATGCACAGTGTCAGTCCTCCATGACCACTTAGATATAATTCTTTGTCACAGTGTCAGTTCCAGACCACTTACATATAATTCTTATCCACAGTGCCAGTTCCATGACCACCTACATATAATTCTTATGCACAGTGTCAGTTTCCTGACCACTTAGACATAATTCTTGTCCACAGTGCAGTTTCATTATCACTTAGATATAATTCTTATCCACAGTGTCAGTTCCATGACCACTTACATATAATTCTTGTGCACAGTGTCAGTTTCATGACCACTTAGATATAATTCTTATCCACAGTGGCTGTTCCATGACCCCTTAGATATAAATCTTATCCACAGTGGCAGTCTTCCATGACAGTTTAGATATAATTCTTATGCACAGTGTCAATCTCATAACCTCTTAGATATAATTCTTATGCACAATGGCAGTTTCATGACCACTTAGATATAATTCTTATGCACAGTGGCAGTTTCATGACCACTTACATATAATTCTTAACCACAGTGTCAGTTTCATGACCACTTACATATTATTCTTATGCACAGTGTCACTTTCATGACCACTTACATATAATTCTTATGTACAGTGGTAGTCCTTCATGACAACTTAGTTATAATTCTTAAGCACAGTGTCACTTTCATGACCACTTACATATAATTCTTATGTACAGTGGTTTTCCTTCATGAACACCTAGATATAATTCTTATGCACTGTGTCAGTCCTCCCTGACCAATAGGATATATTTCTTGTGTACAGTGGCACCCTTCTATGACCACAAGGATATAATTCTTATGTATAGTGTCAGTTTCATGACCACTTAGATATAATTCTTATGTACAGTGGCAGTTTCATGACCACTTAGATATAATTCTTATCCACAGAAGTATTTTAATGACCACTTAGATATAATTATTATGTACAGTAGCAGTTCCATGACCACTTAGATATAATTCTTATGTATAAGTGTCAGTTTCATGACCACTTAGATATAATTCTTATGTATAGTGTCAGTTTCATGACCACTTCAATACAATTCTTATGTACAGTGTCAGTTTCATGACCACTTACATATAATTCTTATGTACAGTGTCAGTTTCATGACCACTTAGATATAATTCTTATGTACTGTGTCATTTTCATGACCACTTAGATATAATTCTTATGCACAGTGTCAGTTTCATGACCACTTAGATATAATTCTTATGTACAGTGTAAGTTTCATGACCACTTAGATACAATTCTTATGTACAGTTTCAGTTTCATGACCACTTACATATAATTCTTATGTACAGTGTCAGTTTCATGACCACTTAGATATAATTCTTATCCACAGTTATAGTTTCATGACCACTTGGATATAATTCTTATCCACAGTGGCATTTCCATGACCACTTAGATATAAATCTTATCCACAGTGGCAGTTTCATGTCCACTTGGATATAATACTTATCCACAGTGGCAGTTCCATGACCACTTAGATAAAATCTTATCCACAGTGGCAGTTTCATGACCACTTAGATATAATTCTTATGCACAGTGGAAGTTTCATTACCACTTAGATATAATTCTTATGTACAGTGTCAGTTTCATGACCACTTAGGTGTAATTCGTATGCACAGTGGCAATTTCATGACCACTTAGATATAATTCTTATGCACAGTGTCAGTTTCATGGCCACATATATATATAATTTTTTATGCACAGTGGCAGTTTCATGACTACTTAGATATAATTCTTATGCACAGTGTATGTTTCATTACCACTTAAATATATATATATATATATATATATATCTTATGCACAGTGTCAGTTTTAATGACCACTTAGATATAATTCTTATGCACAGTGTCAATCTCATAACCTCTTACATATAATTCTTATGCACAATGGCAGTTTCATGAATACTTAGATATAATTCTTATGCACAGTGGCAGTTTCATGACCACTTACATATAATTCTTAACCATAGTGTCAGTTTCATGACCACTTACATATTATTCTTATGCACAGTGTCACTTTCATGACCCATTACATATAATTCTTATGTACAGTGGTAGTCCTTCATGACCACTTAGATATAATTCTTAAGCACAGTGTCACTTTCATGACCACTTACATATAATTCTTATGTACAGTGGTAGTCCTTCATGACCACTTAGATATAATTCTTATGCACTGTGTCAGTTTGATGACCACTTATATATAATTCTTATCCACTGTGTCAGTCCTCCGTGACCAATAGGATATATTTCTTGTGTACAGTGGCACTCTTCTATTACCACAAGGATATAATTCTTATGTATAGTGTCAGTTTCATGACCACTTAGATATGATTCTTATGTACAGTGGCAGTTTCATGACCACTTAGATATAATTCTTATCCACAGTGGTATTTTAATGACCACTTAGATATAACTATTATGTACAGTAGCAGTTCCATGACCACTTATATATAATTCTTATGTACAGTGTCAGTTTCATGACCACTTAGATATAATTCTTATGTATAGTGGCAGTTTCATGACCATTTAGATATAATTCTTATGTACAGTGTCAGTTTCATGACCACTTATTTATAATTCTTATGTACAGTGTCAGTTTCATGACCACTTAGATATAATTCTTATGTACTGTGTCAGTTTCATGACCACTTAGGTATAATTCTTATGTACAGTGTAAGTTTCATGATCACTTAGATACAATTCTTATGTACAGTGTCATTTTCATGACCACTTCGATACAATTCTTATGTACAGTGTCAGTTTCATGACCACTTACATATAATTCATATGTACAGTGTCAGTTTCATGACCACTTGGATATAATTCTTATCCACAGTGGCATTTCCATGACCACTTAGATATAAATCTTATCCACAGTGGCAGTTTCATGTCCACTTGGATATAATACTTATCCACAGTGGCAGTTCCATGACCACTTAGATAAAATCTTTTCCACAGTGGCAGTTTCATGACCACTTAGATATAATTCTTATGCACAGTGGAAGTTTCATTACCACTTAGATATAATTCTTATGTACAGTGTCAGTTTCATGACCACTTAGGTGTAATTCGTATGCACAGTGGCAGTTTCATGACCACTTAGATATAATTCTTATGCACAGTGTCAGTTTCATGGCCACATATATATATAATGTTTTATGCACAGTTGCAGTTTCATGACTACTTAGATATAATTCTTATGCACAGTGTATGTTTCATTACCACTTAGATATATATATATCTTATGCACAGTGTCAGTTTTAATGACCACTTAGATATAATTCTTATCCACAGTGGCAGTTTCATGACCACGTAGATATAATTCTTATGTACAGTGTCAGTTTCAGGACCACTTAGATATAATTCTTATCCACATTGGCAGTTTCATGACCCCTTAGATATAATTCTTATGCACAGTGTCAGTTTCATGTCCAATTACATATAATTCTTATGCACAGTGGCAGTTTCATGACCACTTAGATATAATTCTTATGCACAGTGTCAGTTTTATTACCAGTTAGAAATAATTCTTATGTACAGTGTCAGTCTTCTATGACCACTTAGATATAATTCTTATCCACAGTGTCATACTTCCATGACCACTTAGACATAATTCTTATGCACAGTGTCAGTTTTCCATGACCACTTAGATATAATTCTTATGTATAGTGTCAGTTCCACGACCACTTAGATATAATTCTTATGTACAGTGTCAGTCTTCTATGACCACTTAGATATAATTTTTATCCACAGTGTCAGTCTTCCATGACCACTTGGATATAATTCTTATCCACAGTGGCAGTCTTCCATGACCACTTATATATAATTCTTATCCACAGTGTCAGTTTCATGACCACTTACATATAATTTTTATGCACAGTGTCAGTATTCCATGACCACTTGGATATAATTCTTATGCTCAGTGTCAGTCCTATATGACCTTTAGATATAATTCTTAACCACAGTGTCAGTTCCATGACCACATACATATAATTCTTATGTACAGTGTCAGTTTCATGACCACTTAGATATAATTCTTATGTACAGTGTCTGTTTCATGACCACTTAGATATAATTCTTATGTACAGTGTCAGTTTCATGACCACTTAGATAAAATTCCTATCCACAGTGTCAGTTTCATGACCACTTAGATATAATTCTTATCCACAGTGGCAGTTCCATGACCACTTAGATACAATTCTTATCCGCAGTGGCAGTTTCATGACCACATAGATATAATTCTTATGCACAGTGGTAGTTTCATGAGCACTTACATATAATTCTTATGCACAGTTGCAGTTTCATGATCACTTAGATATAATTCTTATCCACAGTGGCAGTTTCATGACCACTTAGATATAATTCTTATGTACTGTGGCAGTTTCATGACCACTTAGATATAATTCTTATCCACAGTGGCAGTTTCATGACCACTTAGATATAATTCTTATGCACAGTGGCAGTTCCATGCCCACTTAGATATAATAATTATCCACAGTGGCAGTTCCATGACCACTTAGAAATAATTCTTATCCACAGTGGCAGTTTCATGACCACTTAGATAAATTTCTTATGTACAGTGTCAGTCTTCTATGGCCACTTAGATATAATTCTTATAATGTCTTGTCCATACAAACAAAGAAATTTCAGTCACATGGCAACCAGCTTTTGACTATTTCTTTAAACTGTGAATGTGCGTGTATTTAGTAATACAATAATGATTAATCTAATGTTCTAACATACAGTAATACGAGTCGTTTCAAAAGTCAAAGCCCCTGATATGACCATTGAAGTTAAAGGGGGCCATACAAACCAAATATTAATAATAAAAAAAAAAAAAACCATACAGGCTTTATAACACAATATACAATATTGACCGAACAATTCTTTCTGAATTTTAATAATTTTACCTTATAAGGGAAATTTTACTCCTACCCATGTACAGACATTACCAAGTACGTAAGGGTTCTATTCCTCGCTACGAAAATGGAGTATTATGAATATCTTTATATTTTAGGCAAAATCGAGTTACACTCACATGACTTTCTCTAGCTACTCTACAAAAGACTATTCTTCTTTCAACACCATGCTAATAGAGATAAACAATAGCAGAATATGCTTCTTATTCAAATAGAAGGGAACTATAGCTATATTTTAATTGCTGTCTTTATGCGATTATCATTTTAAATCACTTCTTTGGTTGGTCAGGAGTAGAACAAAAGAAAAACGGACACTTCCTGTCTTTCTCTGCCCGCTCCTCTTTCCCTCACAACGCTTACTCAGTCGTTCTTCTTCTACACTTAAATCGCATTGCATAGTCGGTCCGTTCTTCTTTTACGATCACATCACCTATACGGCCCGTTCTTCTTTTACGTTCACTTTACCTTCACTGCCCGTTCTTCATTTACTCTCACATCACCTTCTTAGCCCGTTCTTCTTTTACGCTCATATCAACTTCTCGGCCCATTCTTCTTTTACGCTCACATCGCCTTCTCGGCCACTTCTTCTTTTACGCTCACATCGCCTTCTCGGCCCATTCTTCTTTTACGCTCACATCGCCTTCTCAGCCCGTTCTTCTTTACGCTCACATAGGCTTTCCGGCCCATTTTTCTTATACGCTCACATTGCCTTCTCGCCCCGTTCATCTTTTACATCTACATTGCCTTCTCGCCCCATTCTTTATTTACGCTCGCATTGCCTTCTCATCCCGTTCTCCTTGTACCCTCACATCGCCATCTCGGTCCGTACTTCCTCTGGACTCACATCGCCTTCTCGGCCAGTTCTTCCTTTACACTCACAACGCTTTCTCGGCCCTTTCCTCCTCTACACTCACATCGCCTTCTCGGCCAGTTCTTCCTCTACACTCACAACGCCTTCTGGGCCCGTTCTTCCTCTACACTCACATCGCCTTCTCGGCCCGTTCATCATTTACAACGACATCGTCTTCTCGGCCCGTTCTTCTTTAACACTCACATCGCTTTCTCTGTCCGTTCATTTACACTCACTTAACTTTCTCGTCCCGTTCTTCTTTTACGCTCACATCGCCATCTCGTCCCGTTCTTCTTTACGCTCACATTGTCTTTTCGCCCCGGTCTTCTTTTACGCTCACATTACCTTCTCGTCCAGTTCTTCTTTTACGCTCACATCGCCTTCTCGTCCATTTCTTCTTTACGCTTACATCGCTTTCTCGTCCCGTTCATCTTTACATTCACATTGCCTTCTCGGTCCGTTCTTTTACGCTCACATCGCATTCTTGGCCCGTTTTTCTTTCCGCTCACATCGCCTTCCCCCCGTTTTACTTTTACGCTCAGATCGGCTTCTCGTCCCGTTCTTCCTTACGCTCACAATGCCTTCTCGGCCTGACCTTCTTTTACGCCCAAATTACCTTCTCGGTCCCTTCTTCTTTACGCTCACATCGCCTTCTCGGCCCGTTCTTTTACGCTCACATTGTTTCTCGCACCGTTCATTTAGGCTCATATTTCCTTCTCGGCCCGTTCTTCTTTTACGCTCTTATTGCCTCCTCGCCCCTTTCTCCTTTTACGCTCACATCGCCTCGGCGCGTTCTTTACGCTAACATCGCCCTCTCGGCCCGTTCTTCTTTACGCTAACATCACCTTCTTGGCCCCTTCTTATACGCTCACATTGCCTACTCGCTCCTTATTCTTTTTGCTCACATCGCCTTCTCTGCCCTTTCTTATTTTACGCTCACATTGCCTTCTCGAACCGTTCTTTTACGCGCACATCGCCTTCTCGGCCCGTTCTTTTACGCTCACATCGCCTTCTCGGCCCGTTCTTCTTTACGCTAACATCACCTTCTTGGCCCCTTCTTATACGCTCACATTGCCTTCTTGGCCCGTTTATCTCTACACTTACATCGTCTTCTCAGCCCGTTCTTCTTTAACATTCACATCGCTTTCTCTGAACGTTCTTATTTTACACTCACATCACCTGCTCGCCCGTTCTTCTTTTACGCTCACATCGCCTTCCGCTGTAACCGGACGTCAATATCTCAGCTTATTGCACAACCTACTAAGTGGTTGTCTGGTTCACATCCGGTGGAGTTTTTCTGGCTTACGCAATCTTGCACCATCTCCGGTCGGAGTGCTGACATCGCTTTCTGTCCAGTGTGAACAGCTCCCCCCACCCATCGCCTTCTTGCCTTTCTCTGCTACATATAATTGCAGCATTGGCATGGGTCGATTTCACCTCAGTCTGCATCTCGTCATAGCAACCTCCAGTAACATTCTTCGTGATCTGAACCAAATGGCAGAAACCCTGCCGTTCATGTCCATGGGAGAGCTACAGAAAGGACGCCCTTACAGAATCCAGGGGGCTAGAGCACTCTCAACCAAGTATGGTCGCAAGGTCGCCGTTACCATCAACAACCGAGAAGTATTTCTTCCTTCAAACTTCGACTCCATGTCGCAAGCCGTCATCGACGAAATGAACAGCGTCCCGAAGTGCCTGATTTACGTCGGGAGGAGCTACAGCAATCAGGATTCGAGAAACGCATCGTCAAATTCTCTTCTCCTCGTGACTATCAACACCGTTCCAACCAGTACCAAGATTTTGAATAATATTTCCTTTTCAGTATCCTGTACCATGTCCTGCAAATCTGACCCTGTAGACATCCATCCCATCCTTATGGCCAGGATTTTATTTGACGTCGATGAGACCGTTAATGATGCCGGCATATACCCCAGGGAGTGCCGTATCGTCTCGCAAGAAATCTCCGCCTTTGGCGTCCATAAAATGTTTACCATTAAGTTATCCTCGTCCGATGCCCACATCGTCAACGTAAGATTCTCGGCATGGAAGGCTTTGCCGTCGGATCCTAATGTTCGATGCACCGTCTTCATGGGGCCCAAAAAGTTCCAGTCATTGACAATATCGTCACCTCTTCGGGCCTTCTACCTGCTGGTGATATTCGCAATTCAATTATTGCACCTGTATATGTTCCTGCCGTCAACGCAGATGTCGACCCCAATTTTCGTCACATTCATCTAGCCTGTAATGCCTATACAAATCGTCCTCCTTGTGAAACTATTTCCCCTACATCGAAAACTTTCATAAACATTAATTTTTATCGTGTGCTGAAGACCAGCGAGCGTGTGACATTCAAAGCAAGCTAAAGACAAAATATATATATAAACAATTGTGCATGTGGTTTCTTAAAAGAAAGATTTTTTTCCATGTATTCAATATTTTATTGCATAAGAATATGTAATAAATATATATATATAAATATATATATATATATATATATATATATATATATGTGTGATATGAACTTGTTTTTTAGGTTTTGCATTCGGATTCGCAAGTTGGATTATCCATAATCCTGCAACCAGGGGTTTAAGCGCTAGTGCAGTGGCGGCTCGTGCCTAAAACAAGTAGCGTGCTGCACGGGGGAAAAAAAATGCATGCAACTCACCTAGTTTCGAAAAATGAAGTCCATACGCCGATGTTTCTTCATGCAGAATTTGTCCATCACTCTGACGTTGAAATCCCTGATATTTGTAACGAATTGTAGCGAGTTTTTCATATGCTTCTTGCTATTTGAATGTTTTTTTATATATTCATTAACATGACCTAGGTCTTTAACACCAGTCGTAGACCACGAATCTGTACTTCCAAACAAGAGGCAAGGAAAGCAAAAGAGCGCGTTTCTGATTTCACAACCACAGATCCAGTCACTGTTGTCATATATATTTGTGTTAAACTTTCTTGTGTAAATAGAATTTTTACTTCCTTTTGCTTTCTGTTCAATTTTTAGATCAGGAGTAGGTCGCCCTAAATTTTTTATCCTGATCTTTTCATCTAACGATCGCCTTGAAAAGGGAGTTTTTAACAGCTCATCAACTATATTCATTATGTATGACTAAAGTTTTCTTACCTATGAAAGTAACACAAACCTACACTGAATGATACTGAAATATAATAAAGTGCGATCACAGTTGGAAATAAACTGAAAACTGACACTGAATAACATTTACACAACAGAACACTTTGTTTCAATGTGATACACGTGGGCCTGTTAGATTTCACATTTGCGGAAGTAACACATTGCGCCAATATGAACTTATGGTTACCAATGTTAACAAACAATATAACAAACAATGTTCTGTACGTTCCAATGTGAATAAGGTATGGAGATAATAGTCCTTTTATGGCTGAGTTTGTATCACAAAGATATAATTAGTTATTATAACTAAAATAAAACGTTGTAATACGCTTTAATTAATTTCACTAAATTCTGATGTTTAGTGTGGCACTTAGGTGAGTGTGGCAGGGCTGTTTCGTCTGCTGCCAAAACGATTATAAGGAAAAGAACTAACACTCGTAGCGATTTCATTGATTCCGTGCTTTAGCCAAACGCAGCACGTAGCAGTGCGAAAACGATGGGACAGCGACCGTCAGGGGGGGTAAGAGGGGAAGGTTCTACGCAAGCGCAATATTCACCTACCGTGCTTGATCGCTTTGAGCACGTGGATGCATTCCATTAGCTAAACTTGCGTGTTTACCTTGCTTCGAGAGTTCGTCATTGGCAGTGCTGCCTTTCTTATTACTACCATAATGTGTTATGTTTGTTACATGGTCCTTCAGCATGTCTGTTATGTAATTTAGAAGAAAAAAAAGTAGCGTGCTGCAGCTCTTCAGCACGTAAGGACGAGCCGCCCCTGCGCTAGTGTTTTTTCCATGTATTCAATATTGTATTGCATAAGAATATGTAATAAATATATATGTGATATGAACTTGTTTATTCGGTTTTGCATACGGATTGGCAAGTAGGATTATCCATAATCCTGCAACCAGGGGTTTAAGTGCTAGTGTCGCGTTAATCCGACGGATTAAGAAAATGGCGGGAAATTTCAAAATTGCAAAGGTATGGATCAGCGGATTAACTCTTAATCCATTGTCCCCTTCTTCAACGGATTAAGAGATAATCCGAAGAACCACACCCTTGTAATTTTCAAATTTCCCGCCATTTTCTTAATCCGTCGGATTAACGCGACACTACCGCCGAGACACTAGCGCTTAATCCCCACTGGTGGCAGGATTATCGTTACTCGATTATGCTAATACGTATAAAATACTATTCACATTCCTTCATCATTAATAAAGACCCAGAAACAAAATGTGAAACCTACAACACACCACTTACTGTCCTACACATCCTGCTGCAGTGTCCGAGATACGCCAAACAGAGACTACAGGCCGGCTTCAATGACTTACCAAGTGCTCTACATAACCACCAGACAATCAAAAAGACAATAATATTTATAAGACAGTGTAAACTGTTTGAATTATTGTAAAGTATAAATGTAATCATTTTGTAGCTTACCAATGTGAAAAAACTATTTTATGAACAATTTGTAAGGTCGCGATATGACCATGGTGTTAAAGCGACCCAAAATAAATTATATTGCAAAAAAAAAAAAAAAGTAAAATGGTAGTTTGTGATGAGGGGGATTTTCTTTAAAATTTTCGACTCGCATCCTTGGAAGATACTAAACTTAAATAAGTTTGGTAATTTACCGACTTTTCGTTTTTGAGTTAACATGTTCACAGATAACGGACACACAAGAACCTCATTGTGAAAGTGTTTTTTTTATAAAGGGAACCATGAAATGTATATTTCCGCAGAAATCTCAGTATCAAAATTTTGGTGGAGTGCAATACCTTCTCTAAACACTGTGTACATAGTACGTGTAGAGACAGTAAAAGGTTATGACATACATTTAGTGTTTTAACGAGATCTACAACTTTGTGTAGTTAGCCTTGCCTATATCTTACGTTTAATTAGTTATGCAAAACTCATCCAGAATAAAGGTATCTATGGGTCATTTGCAGCAAAAATTCAAGATAAATATTTCTGTTGCCATGAATATATCTTTTACATTCGGTATTTTAATAAGAATCTTTAGAAACGTATCCGAGAAAATCAAAATTTTAGATATTTTTTCATAACATTCCAGCCCATTCCAACCCATTTCCATCAATGGTATTTTATGGAATTTTGTGTTCTCGGCACATTCCCAATCCGTTCCATTCCATCCCATCTATCCCATCCAATTCCAATTCCATTCCATCTCATTCCATCCCATTTCATTCCCTTCCATGCCATTCCATTCTCTCCCATCACATTCCATTTCATCCCATTCTATCCCATTCCATTCCGTTCCATCCCATTCCATCCCATACTATCCCATTTAATTCCATTCCGTCACATCCCATCTCATTTCATTCCAACGCATTCTATCCCATCCCATTCCATCCCATCCCATTTCATTGCATTCTTTATCGTCCGATTTCATCTCATTTCATTCCATTCCAAGGCATTCTATCCCATCCCTTTCCATCCCATTTCATTGTATTCCTTTTCGTCCGATTCCATCTCATTTCATTCCATCCTATTCCATCCATACCATTCCATCCATACCAATTCCATCCATTCCCAATCTATTCCATTCCATCCCATCCTATTCCAGCCCATTTCATCCCATCCCATTCAATCGCAATCCGTTAATTCCGTCCCATTCTATCCCAACCCATTCAATCTCATTCCATACCATTTCATTACATTCAAGCCCATTCTATCCCATGCCATTCCGTCCCATTCCATCTCATCCCATGCCATCCAATTCCATTCCATCCCATTCAGTTCCATTTCATTCCATCTCATTATATCCCATCCCATTTCATCCCATTCCGTTGCATACAATTCCATTCCAACCTATTTCATCACATTCCATCCCATTCCATCTCATCCCATTCCATCCCATTCCAAACCGTTCCATTCCATTCTCTACCATAAAATTCCATCCCATTCCAAGCCATTCCATCCAATTTCATTCCATCCCATTTCATCCCTATACCCCATTCCATTTCATCCCATTCCACCGTATCCTACTCCATCTCATCCTCTGCCGTCCCGTTCCATCCCATTTCATTCCATTCCATTTCATTCATTCCATCCCATCTATTTCCATTTCATTCATCCTATTCCCTACCGCTCCAAACCATTCCATATAATTTCCTTCCATTCCATCCTATTCCAACGCAATCCATCTCATTCCATCCCATTGCGACTTCTTCCATCCCATTCCAACTCACTTTCAAAATGAGGTTCGTGTGTATATGTGTGTGTTGTGTGTCCTATGTCTGTGAACATGTTAACTCAAAAATTAAAAGTCGGTAAATTAGCAAACTTATTTAATTTAAATTTTCCAAGGATGCGACTCGAAAATTATAAAGAAAATCCCCGTGACCAAAAACTACCATTTAATGGACTTTTTCGAATTTTTTTATGTTCTAAGTAGGTCTAACGTTTTTGAATAAAATATCGTATATAACTAACATTTACCTGTTAATTAAAATATATAGCTTGAATTTTCTGGGAATAGCCTATAAAGACCACTTTATTCTGGATGAATTTTACGGGATAAAATGTGATATGATGGAATTGGAACGAAAGGGATGAGATGCAATGGGATGGAATGAGACGAAATGGGAAGGAATGGGATAAGACGGAATGGAATGGAACGGGATGTTATGGAATGGGATTGGATGGCATAGAATGGGATGGAAAAGATGGGATGAAATGGAATGCAATGGAATGGAAAGGATTGGGATTAAATGGAATGAAATGAGAAGGAATGGGTAGGATTAGGTTACAATGGCATGGGATGGAATAGATTAGAATAGAATGGGATGGAATGGAATGAAATGAGATGGAATCGGATGGATCAGGTTAGAATGGCATGGGATGGAATAGGTTAGAATGGGATGAAATGAAATAAAATGACATGGGATGGAAAGGAATGGAATTAATTGAGATGGAATTGGATGGAATGAGACGGATTGGGATGGAATAGGATGGAATGGGATGGAATGGAATGAAATGAGTTGGAATGGGTTGTAATGGTATGGAATGGAACGTGAAGGAATGGGATGCAATGGGATGAAATGGAACGGGATGAAATGGGATGGAATGGAATGGGATGGAAACGGACGGAATGAAATGAGATGTAATGGGATGGGATGGAATGGGACAGAATGGAATGTGATAGAATGGAATAGGATGGAACGGGATGCGGTGGAATGGGATGGGATCGAATGAGATGGGATGGAATGGGATGGCATAGGATGGGATGGAATGGGATGAAATGGGTTGGCTGGGGATGGAATGGAATAGGAGGGAATTGATTGGTATGGAATTAAATGAAATGATATGGGCTGGAATGGCATGGGTTAATATGCGATGGAATGGAATGAAATGACATAAAATGGAATGGGATGAGACGGACTGGGATGGAATGAAATGAGATGAAATGGGTTGGAATGGGATGAAACGTAATGGAATGGGATGAATTGGGATTTAATGGAATAGGATGGAATAGGTTGGAATGGAATGGAACGGGAGAATGGAATGGAACGGAATGGAATGGGATGGAATGAGATGAGATGGAATGGTATGAAATAGGATGGAATGGAATGGGAGGCAATGGAATGGGATGAAATGGGATGGAATGAGATGGGATGAAATGGGATGGAATGGAATAGGATGGAATGGAATGGATGGGATTGAATGGGATGGGATGGAATGAGATGGCATGGAGCGGGATGGGGTTGAGTCGAATTGTATGGCATGGGATGGAATAGGGTGAGATAGATTGGGATGGAATGGGACCGAATGGCATGGGTTAATATGGAATGGGTTGCAATGGAATGAAATGATATGAAATGAGAAGGAATGGATGGAATGTGATAGAATGGTATAGGATGGAATGGGATGGGTTGGAATTGGAGGCCATGGGATAGGATGGAATAGGACAGAATGGAGTGGGATAGAATCGACTGGGATTCAATGGAATGAAATGAGATGGATTGGGATGATAGGAATGGGATGGAATGGAATGGTATAGAATGGTATGGGATGTGCTGAGATGGGATGAAATGGGATGGAATAGGATGGAATGGAATGGGATTTAATGTGATGGGAGAGAGTGGAGTGGAACGAAATTGAATGCGATGGAATGGAATAGAATGGGATGGGATGGAATGAGATGGGATGGATTGGAATGGAGTAAGATGGGATGGAATGGAATTGGATGGCATGCGTTTGAATGGGATGAGATGGAATGAGATGGAATGGGTCGGGAAGGGCATGGGATAGAATGGAATGGAAATGAATGGGCTGGAATGGAATGAAATGATATGGAAAAAGATGGGATGGAATGGGACGGAATGGAATGAAAATGGGATAGAATAGAATGAATAGAGTGGGATGGGGTTGAATGGGATGAAATGGGATGGAATGGGATAGCATAGGATGGAATGGAAAAAGATGGGATGAAATGGGATGGAATGGAATGAAATGAGATGGGCTGAATTGGAATGGAATAGGAAGTGATGGAATGGGACGGAATGGAATGGGATAGAATGGAATGTGTTGGGAGAGAATGGATTGGCATGGAAGGGTATGAAATGATATGGAATGAGATGGGGTGCATTGGAATTGGATGGCAGGATGGGATGGAATGGAACGGAACGGGAATGTGCCGAAAACACAAAATCTCAAAATCAATAATCCATAAGATACCAAATTTATTATCTAAGTCTATTTTCAAGGATGCGACAAAAAGGTTTTAAGACAAATCTCTACATTCTAATCTTTACATGAAAAAATATCCAATATTTTGTTTTTCTCGGAATTGTTTCTAACGATTTTTATTAAAATACCGAATGTAAAAGATATATTCATGGCAACAGAAATGTTTATCTTGACCTTTTGCGGGAAAAGACCCAAGGATGCATTTATTCTGGATTAATTTTGCATAATTTATTGAACGTAAGATATAGGCAAAGCTCACTACACAAAGTTGTAGATCTCGTTAAAACACAAAATCTATGTCATAAACTTTTACTGTCTCTACACGTACTATGTACACAGTGTATAGAGAAGGTAATTGCACTCCAAGGTTCGTGAGTGTGTGTTTGTGTGTGTTCGTTGTCTGTGAACATGTTAACTCAAAAACGAAAAGTCGGTAAATAACCAAACTTATTTAAGTTTAGTATCTTCCAAGGATGCGACTCGAAAATTTTAAAGAAAATCCCCCTCACCACAAACCAACATTTAATGGATTTTTTTATGTTCTAAAATGTAGGTCTAACGTTTTGATAAAAATATCGTATATAAAAAACGTTTACCTGGCAATTAAAATGTATATCTTGAATTTGCTGGGAATAGCCTCTGAATACTACTTTATTCTGAATGAATTTTACGGAATAAAATGGGATGTGATGGAATGGGAAGGAAAGGGATTAGATGCAATGGGATGGAATGAGATGGAATGGGATAGAATAGAATTGGACAAAATGGATTGGAACGGAATGGGATGGAATGGAATTGGATGGCATAGAATGGGATGGAAAAGAAGGGATGAGATGGAATGGGATGGAATGGAATGAAATGACATGTAATGGGATGGGTTGCAATGGGATGCAAAAGGATGGAATGTGATGGGAAAGAATGGAATGGGTCGGAACAGGATGGGATGCAATGTGATGGAATAGAATGGATTGGAAGGAATGAAATGAGATGGAATGGAATGGAACGAAATGGCATGGGATAGATTGAAATGGGATGGAATGGGCTGGAATGCAATGAAATGAGATGGAATGCGATGGAATGTATAGGGATGGAATGGGATGGAACGGAATGGAATGGGATGGAATGGGTTGAAATGGAATGGGATTGAATGGGATGGAACGGAATGGAATGGGATGGAATGGGATCAAATGTTATGGAATATGATGGAATGGAATGAAATGGGATGGAATTGGATGGGATGGAGTGGGATTGAATGTGATGGTAGAGAATGGAATGGGATGAAATACGATTGAATGGAAGGGGATGAAATGGAATGGGATGAAATAGGATGAAATGGAATGGGATGAAATGGAATTAATGAAATTGAGTGGGATGGAATGGGATGGAATGGGATGGAATGTGATGGGAAAGATTGGAATGGGATGGAAGGGTATGAAATGGGAAGGAATGAGATGGGATGGAATGGAATTGGATGGGATGGAATGGAAGTGGTTCGGATGGATGGGATTTCATGGAACGGAATTGGGATGTGCCGAGAACACAAAATCTCAAAATCAATAATCTATAAAATACGAAATTTATTAATTAGTTCTATGTTTCAAGGTTGCGACAAAAAGGTTTTAAGACAAATCTCCTCCACTATCAATCCTTTACATGAAAAAAATATCTAAAATTTTGATTTTCTCGGAAACGTTTCTAACGAATCTTATTCAAATACCGAATGAAAAAGATATATTCTAGGCAACAGAAATGTTTATCTTGAATTTCTGCTGCAAATGACCCATGGATACCTTTATTCTGGATGAATTTTGCATAACTAATTAAACGTAAGATATAGGCAAAGCTAACTACACAAAGTTGTAGATCTCGTTAAAACACAAAATGTATGTCATAACCTTTTACTGTCTCTACACGTACTACGTACACAGTGTATAGAGAAGGTATTGCACTCCACCAAAATTTTGATACTGAAATTTCTCCGGAAATATATATTTCATTGTTCCCTGTATAAAAATAGCACTTTCAAAATGAGGTTCTTGTGTATCTGTTTGTTGTGTCTCCGTTATCTGTGAACATGTCAACTCAAAAACGAAAAGTCGGTAAATTACCAAACTTATTTAAGTTTATTCTTCTAAGGATGCGACTCGAAAATTTTAAAGAAAATCCCCCTGACCACAAACTACAATTTAATGGAATTTTTTCGATTTTTTTATGTTCTAAAAAGTAGAGTTAACGTTTTTGATTAAAATATCGTATATAAAAACATTAACCTGACAGTTAATGTGTATATCTTGAATTTTCTGGGAATAGCCTCTGAAGACTACTTTATTCTGGATGAATTTTACGGGATAAAATGGGATGTGATGGAATGAGAAGAAAAGGGAAGATATGCAATGGGATGGAATGAAATTGGATGGAATTAAATGGGATGGGATGGAATGGAATAGGACGGAATGGAATGGAACGGGATGCGATGGAATGCAATGGAATTGGATGGCATTGAATGGGATGGAAAAATGGGATGAGATGGAATGGGATGGAATGGAATGAAATAGATGGAGTGGAATGGGATGGAATAGATTAGAATGGAATTGGATGAAATAGGTTAGAATGGAATAGGATGGAATGCAATGGGATGAGATGGAGTGGGATGGGTCGGAATGAGATGGATCAGAATGGGAGGGAATGGAATGGAATTAAATGAGATGGAATGGGATGGAATGAGACGGAGTGCGATGGAAAGAGATGTAATAGGATGGAATGTGATGGAACGGAATGAAATGAGTTGGAATGGGACGGAATAGGATGGAATGGAAAGGGTTGGAATGGAATGGGATGGAATGAGATGGGACGAATGAAATAGAATAGAATTGAATGGGATGAGATGGAATAGAATGGAATGGAATAGGATGGGATGGAATGGGGTGGAATAGGATGGGATTGAATGAGGTGGCAAAGGATGGATAGGATTGAATTGAAGGAAATGAAATGAAATTGGATGAAATGGAATACAATGAAATGGGAAGGAACGGAATGGAATGGGATGAAATGGAATGGGATGGAATGGGATGAAATGGAATGGGATGAAATGGGATGGAATGGGATGGAATCTAATTGAAAAGATGGGATGTGATGAGAGAGAATGGAATGGAATGGAATACAATGGGATGCAATGGGATGAGATGGAATTGGATTGCATGGAATGGGATGATATATGATGGAACTTAATGGGATGCACTGGAATGGGATGAAATGGGATGGGAAGGAATGAGATGGAATGGAATAGAATGGAATGGAATGCAGCGGGATGGGATGGAATTGGATAGCATGGGTTTGGAATGGGATGAGATGGAATGGAATGGGCGGAATGGCATGGGATAGAATGGGATGGAATTAAATGAAAGTGTATGGAATGTAATAGAATAGGATGGGATGGAATGGGTTGATATGGTATAGGATGAAATAGGATGGGACGGAATGGGATAGAATGTAAAGGGATGGAATGGGATGGAATGAAATGAGATGGAATGGATTGGAATGGGATAGAATGAAACAGAATGGAATGGGTTAGAATAGAATGGGATGGAGTGGGATGAACTGGGTTGGGATGAAATGGGATGGAATAGGATGAGATGGGATGGCATAGGATGGGATGGTATAGGATGGAAAAGAATGAAATGAAATGGGATGAAATGGAATACAATGAAATGGGATGGAATGGGTTGGGTTAGAATGCGATGGAATGGGATGGGATGAGATTGAATGGGATGGAATGGAATGGAACGGGATAGAATGGGATGGGATGGAATGGGAATGTCCTGAGAACACAAAATCGAAAAATCAATAATCCATAAAATACCAAATTTAATATCTAAGTCTATGTTTCAAAGATGCCACAAAAAAAGGTATAAGACAAATCTCCACAATCTACTGTTTACATGAAAAAAATATCTAAGGTTTTGATTCTCTCGGAAATGTTTCTAACGATTCTTATTAAAATACCGAATGTCAAAGATACAAATAGAAATGTTTATCTTGAATTTCTGCGGGAATAGACCCATGGATTCCTTTATTCTGGATAAATTAATCATAACTAATAGAACGTAAGATATAGGCAAAGCTAACTACACAAAGTTGTAGATCTCGTTAAAACACAAAATGTATGTCATGACCTACTGTCTCTACACGTACTATGTGCACAGTATATAGAGAAGGTATTGCACTCCACCAAAAGTTTGATTATGAGGTTTCTCCGGAAATATATGTTTAATGGTTCCCTGTATAAAAAAAGCATCTTCAAAATGAGGTTCGTGTGTATGTGTGTGTTGTGTGTCTATTATTTGTGAACATGTTAACTCGAAAACGAAAAGTCGGTAAATTATCTATCTTATTTAAGTTTAGTATCTTCCTAGGATGCGAATCGAAAATTTTAAAGAAAATCCCCCTCACCACAAACTACTATTTAATGGAATTTTTTCCAATTTGTTTATGTTCTAAAATGTAGGTATATCGTTTTTGATTAAAATATCGTATATAAAAACATTTAGCTGACAATTAAAATGTATATCTTGAATTTTCTGGGAATAGCCTCTGAATACTACTTTATTCTGAATGAATTTTACGGGATAAAATAGATGTGATGGAATGGGATGCAATGGAATGGAATGAGATGGAATGGGATGGAATGAAATGGAAAGGAATTGGACGGAATGGAGTGGAACAAATGGGATGGAATGGAATGTAATTGGATGGCTTAGTATGGGATGGAAAAGATGGGATGAGATGGAATGGGATGGAATGTAATGGAATGGAATGAAATGAGTTGGAATGGGATGGAATAAGATGCAATGGAATGAGTTGTGATGGAATGTGATGGAATGGGAAAGAATTAAATGGGACGGGATGCAAAGGGATAGAATTAAATGGAATGGGATGGAATGAGATGGGATGAAATGGAATAGAACGCAATGGCATGGGATAGAATGAAATGGGATGGAATGGGCTTGAGTGAAATAAAATGAGTTGAAATGCCATGGGATGGCATGGAATGCGAATTGATGGCATGGAATGGGATGAAATGGAATGGTATGTAAAGGGATGGAACGGAATAGGATGAACTTGGATGGGATGAAATGGGCTGGAATAGGATGGGATGGAATAAGATGGCATAGATTGGGATGGAATAGGATGGAATGGATTGAAATGAGATGGAATTGGATGAAATGGAATAGAATGAAATGGGATGGAATAGGTTAGAATACAATGGACTGGAATTGAATGGGATGGAATGGAATGAAATGAGATGGAATGGGATGGAATGAGATGGGATGGAATGTTATGGCAGAGAATGGCATGGAAGGGTATGAAACTGGATGGAATGAGATGCGATGGAATAGAATTGGATGGGATGGCATGGGATGTGTTAGAACGAAATGAGATGGAATGGAATGGGATGCAATGGATTAGGATGTAATGAGATGGAATGGAATTGGATAGAGTAAAATAGGATGGAATGGGATGCGGTGCAATTGGGTGGGGTGGAATGGGATGAAATGGGATGAAATGAGATGTGATGGCATAGGATTGGATGGAATAGGATGGAATGGGATGCGGTGCTATGGGATGGGATGGAATGGGATGAAATGGGATGGAAAGGTATTACAAGGGATGGACCGACATGGGATGGAATGGAATAGAATGCAATTGAACGGGATGGGATGGAATGGGATTGGAAGGCATGGGATAGGATGGAATGGGATGGATTGGAATGGAATGAGATGGAATGAAATGAGACGGAATCGGATGGAACGGAATGAAATGAGATGGAATGGGTTGGAACGGAATGGAATGGGATGAAATAGGATGGGGTGGAAAGAGATGGGATGGAATGGATTAGGATGGAATGGAATGGAACGAATTTGGGATGGAATGGAATTAGATTGCGGGGGATGGGATGGAATGGGACAAGAGGGAATGGAATGGGATAGAATGGAACAGGATGGAATGGGATGGGAGGGAATAGGATGAAATAGAATGGGATAGAATGTAACAGGATGGAATGGGATGGGATGGAATAGGATGAAATGGGGTGGGATTATATGGGATGGAATAGGTTGGGATGGATGAGATGGGATGGAATGGGATGTAATGAGATGAAATGGGATGGGATGAAATAGTATAGAATAGGATGGCATAAGATGGGATGGGATAGAATGAAATGAAATGGGATGGAATGTAAAGGTAGAGAATGGAATGGAACGGAATGGGATGGGATGGAATGAGATGAGATGGGGTGTAATGGAATAGATTGCAATGGAACGGGATGGGATGTTATGTAATTGGTTGGCATGGAATGGGATGGAATGAGATGGAATGGGATGGAATGGAATGGGACAGAATGGCATGGGATAGAAAGAAATGGGAATGGATGGGCTGGAATAGAATGAAATGCTATGGAAAGAGATGGAATGGGACGGAATGAAAAGGATGAAATGGGATGGGATGAAATCGGATGGGGTGAAATTGGATTGAATAAGATGGGATTGGATGGTATACGATGGAATGGAATGAAACAAGATGGAATGGGACGAAATGGAATACAATGCAATGGGATGGGATGGATGGAATTATATGGGTTAGAAAGCGATGGAATGGATGAGATGGAAAGGGATGAGACGGAATGGGATGGAGTGGAATGAAATAAGATGGAATGTGATGGAACGGAATGTAATGGGATAGAACGGGATGGGATGGAATGGGATGGAATGAGATGGGATGGAATGGGATTGAATGGAATTGGATGCGATGGATGGGATGGAATGGATCTCGTTTAAACACAAAATGTATGACATTACCCTTTACTGTCTCTACACGTACTATGTACACAGTATATAGAGAAGGTATTGCACTCAACCAAAGTTTTGATACTGAGATTTCTCCGGAAATATATGTTTAATGGTTCCCTGTATAAAAAAACACTTTCAAAATGAGGTTCGTGTGTATGTGTGTGTGTTGTGTGTCCGTTATCTGTGAACATGTTAACTGAAAATCGAAAAGTCGGAAAGTTACCAAACTTCTTTAAGTTTAGTATCTTCCAAGGATGTGACTCGAAAATTTTAAAGAAAATCCCCCTGACTACAAACTACCATTAAATTGAATTTTTTCGAATTTTTTTATGTTCTAAAAAGTATGTGTAACCATTTTGATTAAAATGTCGTATATAAAAACATTTACCTGAATATTAAAATGTATATCTTGTTTTTTGGGAATAGCCTCTGAAGACTATATTATACTGGATCAATTTTACGGGATAAAATTGGATGTAATGGAATGGGAAGGAAAGGGATGACATGCAATGGGATGGAATGATATGGAATGGGATGAAATGAAATGGGATGGAATGGAATAGGACGGAATGGAACGGAATGTGATGGAGTGGAACTGGTTGGCATAGATAGGGATGGAAAAGATGGGATGAGATGGAATGGAATGGTATGGAATGGGATGGAATGGAATGAAATGAGATGGACTGGGATGGGATGGAAAATGATGGAATAGGTTAGAATGGAAGGGGATGGAATAGGTTAGAATGGAAGGAGATGGAATGCAATGGGATGAGATGGAAAGGGATGGAATGGAAAGGGGTGAAATGGAATACAATGAAATTGGAGGGGATGCAATGGAATGGGTAAAATTGGGATAGAATGGAATGTAATTAAATGGGATGGAATGAGATTAAATGGGTTGAAATTAGATCGAATAAGATGGAATGCAATGATATGAGTTGGAATGGGATGGAATGGGATGGAATGGAATGGAACAAAATGGAATTGGATAGAATGGGATGGGATGAAATAGGATGTAATGGGATGGAATGGGTTAAATTGGGATGAAATGAAATTGGATGGAATGGACTAGAATGGAATGGAACGGGATGGGATGGAATGGAATTGGAAGCCATTGGATGGGACGGAATAGGATGAGATGAAATGAGACAGAATGGCATCGGATAGAATGGAATGAAATTAGATGGAATGGGATGGAATGGAATGGGACGGTATAGATTTGAATGGGATAGAATGGAATGGTATGGGATAAAATGGGAAGGAATTGAATATGATGGGATGGAATGGGATGAAATGGGATGACATGGCATGGGAAGAAATGGCTTGGGATGAAATGGGATGGAATAGGATGGGATTGAATGGGATGGCATAGGAAGGGATGGAATAGGATAGCATGGAGTTGATTTGGATGCAAAGGAATGGAATGGGGGTATGGGTTATAAAGGGATGGGATAGCATGGAATGGAAATGGATGGAATGAGATGGGATGGAATTGAATAGGTTGGAATATAAGGGAACGGGATGGCATGGGATGGAATTGAATGAGATGGAATTGAACTGGATGGCATGGGATGGAATGAGACGGAAGGGAATGGTATGGAATGAGTTAGGATGGAATGGAATGGGGTGGAATGGAATGTGATGGGATGAAATGAGATGGGATAAATTAAGATGGGATGGAATGGAATAGAATGGAATTGATCGGATGGAAGAGAATGGAATTGGAAGGCATGGGATGGGATGGAGTAGGATGACATGGAATGGGATGTAATGGGACGGAATGGAATTGGACGGAATGAAATGGGCTGGAATGGATTGAAATGAGATGGAATGGGATGAAATGGAAAACATTGAAATGGGATGGGTTAGAATGCAAAGGAATGGAATGGGATGAAATGGGATGGGATGGAATGAAATGTAATGGGATGCAATGGAATGAGATGATATGCAATAGGATGGAATGAAATTGTACGGAATGAGATGGAATGGGACGACATGGTTTGGAATGGGATAGAATAGAATAGGATGGAATGGTCTTAAATGAGATGGAATGGGATGGAACGGAATTGAATGGGATGCAAGGGAATGGGATGGATTGAGATGGTATGGAATGGAAAGAAATGGCATGGGATAGAATGAAATGGTATGGAACGGCCACGAAAGGAATGAAATGAGATGGAGGCGATTTGGTGGCATAGAATGGGATGGAATGAGACGGGATGGAATATTATGGGATGGAATGGAATGGGATAGTATGGTATCGAATGAAACGGGATGCGATGGAAGTGAATTAGCTGGCATGGGCTCGAATTGGACGAAATGGAATAGGGTGGAATGAGATGGGATGGAATGGAATAGAATGGAATTGAACGGGATGGTATGAAATGGAATACGAAGGTATGGGTTTGAATGGTATCAGGTGGAATGGGATGGAATGAGTCGATATGGGATGGAATGGAATGAATTGGGATGGGATGATGGGATGAATTGAATGGATGGAATGAGATGGAATGTGACGGAATTAAATGGAATGGAAAGGGATGGGATGGAATGGGATGTAATGAGATGGTATGGAATGGGATGAAATGGAATAGAATGGAATGGAACGGATTGGAATGTGATGGCAAGGGACGGAATGGAATGGTATAGAATGGAATGGGATGGAATGGCATGAAATGGGATGGGTTGCAATGGGGTGAATTAGATAGGCTGGATTCGGATAGCAAATGATGGGATGGAATATATTTGGGATGGAATCGGACGTGATGAAATGGGATTGGCTGAAATGGGATGGAATAGGATGGAATGGAAGGGGATGGCATAGGATGGGATGGAATTGAATGGAATGGAATGGGAGGGATGGGATGGAATGGAATGGGACGTAATGGCATGTGGCGGATTGGAATGTTATGGAATGGGCTGGAACAGAATGAAATGATATGGAATGAGATAGAATGGGATGGGATGGAATGGGACGGAATGGAATGCAATGGGATAGAATAGGATGGAATGAGATGGGGTGAAATGGGAAAGAATGGAATAGGATGGAATGAGATAGGATGGAATGAGATAGGATGGAATGGGATGGCATGGGGTGGGATGGAATAAGACGGGATGGAATGGGATGAAATGAGATTGGATGGAATGGGATGAAATGAGATGGAATAGGATGTGATGCAATGTGGTGCAATTGGATGGAATGGGAAGACACGATGGAATGGAATAGGATGGAATGGGATGAAATGGGATGAAATGGGATGGGATGGAATGGAATATGATGGGAGAATATGGAATTGCATGCAAGGGAATGGAATGGCATGGAAGGGTATCAAATGGAATGGAATGGGATTGAATGGGTTGGAATGAGATGCAATGGAGCGGGATGGGGTGGAATGGAATTGGATGGCATGGGATGGAATGGGATGAGATATAATGGGATGGAGTGGGACTGAATGGCATGGGTTAGAATGGAATGGGATGGAATGGGCTGCAATGGAATGAAATTATATGGATGAGAAGGAATGGATGGATTGTGATAGAATGGTATTGCATGGAATGGGATGGGTTGGAATTGGAAGGCATGGGAAGGGATGGAATGGGACGGAATGGAATGGGATAGAATCGATTGGATTCAATGGAATGAAATGAGATGTACGGGATGATAGGAATGGGATTGAATGGAACGGATTGGGATGTGCTGAGATGGGATGAAATGGGATGGAATAGGATGAAATGATATTGAATGGGATGAAATGGAATACAATGCAATGGGATGAGATGGTATAAAATGGGTTAGAATGCGATGGAATGGGATAGAATGGAATGAAATGGGATGGGATAGAATGACATGGAATGGAATGGGATGGGATGGAATGGGATGGAATGTGATGCCAGAGAATTGAATGGAACGGAATTGAATGCGATGGAATGGGATACAATTCGATGAAATGGAATGGGATGGGATGGAATGTAATAAATAGGGTAAAACGGAATGGGATGAAATAGAATGGGGTGAAATGGGATTGGATGGAATGAATTGGGATGGAATGAGGCAAGATGGGATTGAATGGAATTGGATGGCATGGGTTGGAATGGATGAGATGGAATGGGATGAGATGGAATGGGTTAGAATGGCATGGGATAGAATGGAATGGGATGGAATGGGCTGGAATGGAATGAAAAGATATGGAAAGAGATGGGATGGGTTGGAATGGGACGGAATGGGATGGCTTTGAATGGGATAAATGAAACGGAATGGAATGAAATGGGATAGAATAGAATGAAATGGAATGGTGTTGAATTGGAAGAAATGGGTAGGGATGAAATGGGATGGAATGGAATGGTATAGGATGGAATGGAATAGAATGGGATGGAATGGAATGGGATGGAATTGGATGTGATGGAATGGGATGGAATGGGATAGAATGGAATGGGATGGAATGGAATGAATACTGTTGGGTGAGAATGGAATGGCATGGAAGGGTATGAAATGATATGGAATGATATGGGATGGAGTGGTATTGGATGGGATGAAAAGGAATTGGATGGGATGGAATGGAACGGAACGGGAATGTGCTTGGAACACAAAATATCATAATCAATAATCCATAAAATACCAAATTTATTATCTAAGTCTATGTTCCAAGATGCGACAAAAAGGTTTTAAGACAAATCTCCTCCACAATCTACTCTTTCATGAAAAAAATATCTAATGTTTTGTTTTACTCGGAATTGTTACTAACGAATTTTATTAAAATACCATATGTAAAAGATATATTTATGGCAACAGAAATGTATGTCCTGCATTTTTACGGGAAAAGACCCAAGGATACGTTCTTTCTGGATTAATTTTGCATAACTTATTAAACGTAAGATATAGGCAAAGCTAACTACACAAAGGTGTAGATCTCGTTAAAACACTTAATGTATGTTCATAACCTTTTACTGTCTCTACACGTACTATGTACACAGTGTATAGAGAAGGTAATTGCACTCCAAGGTTCTTGAGTGTGTGTGTGTGTTATGGGTCCGTTATCTGTGGACATGTTAACTCAAAAACGAAAAGTCGGTAAATTACCAAACTTATTTAAGTTTAGTATCTTCCAAGGATGCGACTCAGAAATTTTAAAGAAAATCCCCCTCACCACAAAGCAACATTTAATGGATTTTTTTCCAATTTTTTTATGTTCTAAAATGTAGGTCTAACGTTTTTGAGTAAAGTATCGTATATAAAAACATTTACCTGACAATTAAAATGTATATCTTGAATTTGCTAGGAATAGCCTCTGAATACCACTTTATTCTGAATGAATTTTACGGAATAAAATGAGATGTATATGGAATGGGAAGGAAACGGATTAGATGCAATGCGATGGAATGAGATGGAATGGGATAGAATTGAATTGGACTAAATGGATTGGAACGAGATGGGATGGAATATAATGGAATTGGATGGCATAGAATGGGATGGGAAAGAAGGGATGAGATGGAATGGAATGAAATGAGATGGAATGGGATGGAATGGAATGAAATGAGATGGAATGGGATGGGTTGCAATGGGATGCAAAAGGATGGAATGTAATGGGAAAGAATGGAATGGGTCGGAATGGGATGGGATGCAATGTGATGGAATAGAATGGAATGGGATGGATTGAAATGAGATGGAATGGAATGCAACGTAATGGCATGGAATAGAATGAAATGGGATGGAATGAGCTGGAATGGAATAAAATGAGATGGAATGCGATGGGATGGCATGGAATGGGATAAATTAAATGGGAAGATATGGAATGGGATGGAACAGAATGGAATGGGACGGAATATGATGGGATGAAATGGGTTGAAATAGAATGGGATGGAACGGAATGGAATGGGATGGAATGGGATCAAATGTTATGGAATGAGATGGAATGAAATGGGATGGAATGGAATGAGATGGAATGGTATGGGATGGAATGGGATGGAATGTAATGGTAGAGAATGGAATGGGTTGGAATTGGATGGAATGGGATCGAATGGAATGCAATACGATTGAATAGAAGGGGATGCAATGGAATGGGATGGGATGGAATGGAACTGAATGGAATGGGATGGAATTGAATGGGATGGAATGGGATGGCATGCGATAGGAAAGAATGGAATGGCATGGAAGGGTATGAAATGGGAAGAAATGAGATGGGAATGAATGGAATTAAATGGGATGGAATGGAAGTGGATGGAATGGAAGTGGATGGAATGGAAGTGGTTGGGATGGATGGGATGGCATGGAACGGAATGGGAATGTGCCAAGAACATAAAATCTCAAAATAAATAATCTATAAAATACAAAATTTATTATCTATTTCTATGTTTCAAGGATGCGACAAAAAAGTTTAAAGACAAATCTCCTCCGCTAAAATATCAAAATGAAAAACATGAAAAAAAGATCTGCAATTTTGATTTTCTCGGAAATGTTTCTAACGATTTTTATTAAAATAACGAATGTAAAAGATATATTCATGACTACGGAAATGTTTAGCTTGAATTTTTGCTGCAAATGACCAATGGATACCTTTATTCTGGATGAATTTTGCATAACTAATTAAACGTAAGATATAGGCAAAGCTAACTACACAAAGTTGTAGATGTCGTTAAAACACAAAATGTATGTCATAACCTTTTACTGTCTCTACACGTACTATGTACACAGTGTATAGAGAAGGTATTGCACTCCACCAAAATTTTGATACTCCGGAAACATATATTTCATGGCTCCCTGTATAAAAAGCACTTTCAAAATGAGGTTCTTGTGTATCTGTTTGTTGTGTGTCCGTTATCTGTGAACATGTTAACTCAAAAACGAAGAGCTGGTAAATTACCAAATTTATTTAAGTTTAGTATCTTCCAAGGATGCGACTCGAAAATTTTAAAGAAAATCCCCCTCACCACAAAACTACCATTTAATGAAATTTTTTCGAATTTTTTATGTTCTAAAAAGTAGGTCTAACGTTTTTGATTAAAATATCGTATTAGAACATTTACCTGACAATATATATGTATATCTCTAATTTTCTGGGAATAGCCTCTGAAGACTACTTCATTCTGGATGAATTTTACATGATAAAATGGGATGAGATGGAATGGGAAGGAAAGGGATGAGATGCAATGGGATGGAATAAGATCGGATGGACCGGGGTGGCATAGGATGTGATGAAATGGGGTGGAATAGGATTGATTGCGATGAAATGGGATGAAATGAGATGGAATGCAATGGGATGGAATGGAATGAAATGAGATGGAATGGGATGTAACGGAAAGGAACGGAATAGAATGGGTTAGAATGGGATGGGATAGGATGGATTGGAAAGGGACGGAATGGAATGGAATGGGATAGAATAGAATAGTATAGAATGGGCTGGGTAGGAATGGGATGAAATGGGATTGGATGGGACCGAATGTCATGGGATAGAATGGAATGGCATGCAATGGGCTGGAATAGAATGAAATGATATGGAACGGGATGGGATGGAATGGGGCGAAATGTAATGGGATAGAAAGCAATAGGATGGAACGGAACGGAATGGGGTGGAATTGGAAGGAATGGGATAGGATGGAATGGGATGAGATTGAATCGAATAGGATGAAACGGAATGAAATTAGAAGAATGGGATGGATTGGAATGGAATAAGACGGAATGGGATGGAATGGGATAGAATGGAATAGGATGGAATGGAATATGATCGCATGGAATGGAACGAGATGGGATAGAATGGAATTGGATGACATGAGATGGGATGGATTTGGATGAAATAGGGTGGGATGGAATGAGATGGGATGGAATGGAATAGAATGGAAATGAAATGATGGGATGGAACAGGATGACATGGAATGGGATAAAATGGGATGGAATGGGCTGGAATGGCATGAAATGATTAAAAATGGGTTGGATTGGAATGGGATGGAACGGAATGGAATGGGATGGAATGAGTGAGATGGAATAGGATGAGATGGAACAGGATGAGATAGAATAAAATGAGATGGAATAGGATGAAATGGAATGAGATGGAATGAGATGGAACAGGATGAAATGGAATGGTATGGAATGATATGGGATAGATTGGGATGAACTGGGGGTGCATAAAATGGGATGGAATAGGAAGGGATCATATGGGATGGAATGAGATGGCACAGGATGGGATGGAATAGGATGGAATGGAATGAACTGTGATGGAATGCAATGAAACGCAATAAAATGAAATGGGATGGGATTGAATGGGATGGGTTAGAATGCGATGGCGTGGAATGAAATAATATGGAATGGGATGGGATGAGATGGAATAGGATGGATTGGAATGAAATGAGATGGGATGGAATTGAATGAAATGGGATGGGACGGGATGGAATGGAACGGAATCGGTTGGGATGGAATGGAATTGGATGGAATGGAATGTGATGAGAAAGAATGGAATGGCATGGAAGGTTCTATCCCATTCCATTCCGTCCCATTCCATCCCGTACCATTCCATCTTTTTCCATACCATTTCATTCCATTCCAGCCGATTCCATCCCATTTTATTCTATCCCATGCCATTCTGTTCCATTCCATCCCATTCCAACTCATTCCATCCGATGCCATCCAATTAAATTGCATTCCATCACGTTCCATTCCATTCTATTCCATCCCATCCCATCTCATTCCATCCCATCGCATTTCGTTCCATTCCATTCTCTACAATCACATTCCATCCCATTCCAACACATCCCATTTTATCCCATTTCATCCTATTCCATCAGATCCCAATCCAGCCTGTTCCATTCTATCCCGTTCCATTTCATTCAGTCCCATTCCATCCCATTCTCTCCTATCCCATGCCATGCAATTCCATACCAGCCCAAAGTCTCTGCATTCCATTCCATCCTTTTCCATTCCATCCCATCTCATCCCATCACACCCTATTTCATCCCATTCCATTCCTATCCAACCCATTCCATCTATTTACCTTCCGTTCCATCCCATTCCATCTCATTTCAGTCGGTTCCATCCCATTGCATCTCATCCAATTCCATCTCATTTCACTCTATCGCATTCTAACACATACAATTCCATCCATCCCATTGAATTCCATTTCGTTCCATTCCATCTTATTTCATTCCATTTCATCCTATACCATCCAATCCCATCCCATCCTATTCAATCCCATCCCATTTCATTCCATTCCATCCCATTCCGTCCCATGCTATCCCACACACTTCATCTCTTTCCATACCAATTCATTCTATTCCAGCTCACACAATCCCATTTCATTCTATTCCATGACATTCTGTCCCATTGCATCCCATTGCATTTCATTCGCTCCCATCCCATGCCATCCAATTACATTCCATCACATCCCGTTCCATTCCATTCTATTCCATACCATCCCATCTTATCTTATTCCATCCCATCCCGTTCCATTCCATTCTCTACCATACCAATCCGTTCCATTCCATTCTCTATCAACCCATCCCATTTCATCCCATTCCATCCCATTTCATCCCATCCTATTCCATCCCATCCTATTCTATCCTTTTTCATCCCATCCCATTTCATCTCATTCCATCCCATTCCATTCCATCCCATCTCATCCATCCCAAACTATTCCTTCCCATATCAACCCATCCCATGTCATCCTATTCCACCCCATTCCATCCTGTTCCATCCTGTTCCATTCTATTCCATTCCATTCTGTCCCATTCTATTCCATTCCATTCTGTCCCATTCCATCCCGTTCCCTCCCATGCCTTACAATTCCATTCCATCCTATTCCATCCCATCTCATACTATCCCATCCTATTTCATCCCATTCCATCCCATTCCATTTCGTTCCAACCCATTCAATTACATTTCATTGCAGTCCATCCCATTCCATCCCATTCCGTCTCATTCCATCTCATTTTATTCCAATCCATCCTATCCCATGCCTTTCAGTTCCATTCCATCCCATCCCGTTCGATTGCATTATATTCCATTCCATCCTATCTCGGTCCATCCCATGTGATAACATTCCATCCCATTTCATTCCAATCAATTCCAGTCCCTCCTATTCCATCCCATCCTATGGCATCCCATTCCCATCTCATTCCATCCCGTTTCATGCAATTCCATCCCATCCCATTGCACCGCATCCCATTCCATCCTATAACACTATCCCATTCCATTCCGTACCATTTAATTGCATGCCGTTCCATCTCATTTCATTTCATTCAATCCTATTTCATGCCATCCAATTCCATTCCATATCGTCCCGTTCCATTCCATTCTCCCAGCTTATTCCGTACCATTCCACCCCATTCGTTATCATTCCATCCCATTTCATTCCATCCCATCGCAATACATCCAATTTTATCCCATCCAATTTCATTTCATCCCATTTCATCCCATTCCATCTATTTCCATTTCGTTCCATTGCATTCGAATCCATCTCATTTTACTCCATTCATAGATATTGCGTCCCTTTCCATCCCATTGAATCCCATGCCTTCCAAAACCATTCTATATCATCCCGTTGAGTTCCATTCTATCCCATCTCATTCCGCCCCTTCTCATTCCATCCAATCCATTCCATTCCATCCCATTCCTTCCCAATCAATTCCATTCCATCCTATTTCATCCCATCCTATTCCATCCCGTTTCATCTTATCCCATTCCATACCATCCTATTTCATCCCATTCTATCCCATACCATTTAATTTCATTCCATTCTATACTATGTCATCCCATTCAATACAATCCTATTCCATCCCATTTCATCCCCTTACATCCCATCCCACTTTTTCCTTATCCATTCTATCGCATTCAATTCCAATCCGTCCCAGTTCATTCCATCTCATTCCATCTAATTTCATTCCATTCTATCCTATGCTATTCCGTTCCATCCCATACCATGCCATCCAATTTCATACCATCCCGTTCCATTCCATTCTATTCCATTCCATCCCATCTCATCCCACTCCATCCCATTTCATCCCATTCCATCTAATAACATTGCATCCCATTCCACTCCGTTCCATTCTATTCCATTCTATCCCATCCGATTCCATCCCAATCCAAATCATTTCATTCCATTCCATCCTATTCCATCTCATTCCATCCTTTCCGTCTCATTCCATCCCATTCCAACTAATTTAATATCATTCCTTTCCATCCCATTCTAACCCATCCCATATCATCCCATCCCATTGTATTCCATTTCATTCCGTTCCATTCCATCCCTTTCAGTCTCATCCCATTCAATTCCATCCCCTCACATTCTAACCTATTCCATCCCATTCCATTCTAACGTATTCCATCCCATTCCATCTCATCCCATTCCATCTCATTTCATTCCATTCCATGCCATCTCATCACATCTTTTCCATCCCATCGTATGCCACCCAATTCCATTCCATCACATCCCGTTGAATTCCATTCCATCCTATTCCATTTCATCCCATTTCATATTATCCCATTACATTCCATTGCATCGCATCCCTTACGTTCCCATTCCATCACATCCCATTTATACCCGTAAAATTCATCCGGAATAAAGTAGTGTTCAGAGGCTATTCCCAGAAAATTCAAATTATACATTTTAATTGTCAAGAAAATGTTTATTTTATACGATATTTTAATCAAAAGCGTTAGACCTACTTTTTAGAACATAAAAAAATTCGAAAAAATTCCATTAATTGGTAGTTTGTGGTCATTGGGATTTTCTTTAAAATTTTCGAGTCGCATCCTTGGAGGATACTAAACTTAAATAAGGTTGGTAATTTACCGACCTTTCCTTTTCGAGTTAACATGTTTACAGATAACGGGCATACACACGAACCTCATTTGAAAGTGCTTTTTTTAATACAGGGAACCATGAAACATATATTTCCGGAGAATTCTCAGTATCAAACTTCCATCCCATTCCTATTCCATTCCATCCCATTCCATCTCATCCCATTCCATCCCATCCCATGCCTTCCACTTCCATTCCATTCCAACCTATACAATTCCATTCTATTCCATTCCAAAACATCTCATTCCATTCCATCTCGTCCATCCCATTGCATTCCATCCCATATCATATCATATCATGTAATTCCAACCCATTCCATCCCATCCCGTTCCATTCCATCTTATCTCATTCCGTCTCATTCCATCCCATTCCAATCCAACACATTTCATCCCATTACATCCCATTCCGTTCCATTCCATGCCATTTCATTCCATTCCGTCCCATTCCGTCTCATTCTATCCCATGCCATCTCATTTCATTCCATACCATTCCAAAGCATTCTAACCGTTTAAATACCATCCCTTCACTGTCTTCTATTTCATCCCATTCCACCTCATTTTATTCCATTCCATCCCATCCCATGCCATTCAATTCCATTCCATCCCCTCCCGTTCTATTCCCTTCCATCCTATTCCATCCCATTCCAATAAATGTCATCCCATTCCATTCCATTCCGAACCATTCAATCCCATTCCTTCTCATCCTGTCCCATTTCATCTCATTTCTCTCCATTCCATCGCATTTAAGCCCATCGCATTTTGTCCAATCCCATCCTATTTTATTGTATTCCAATTCATTGTATTCCATCTCATTTCATTCCATTCTATCCTATTCTATCCCTTTTTATCCCATTCCGTTCCATTCATTCGCATTCCATTCCATTCCATTCCATCTCATTTCGATCTATTCCATCCCATTCCATCCTATCCCCTTCCATTCCGATACATTCCATCCCATGCCTTCCAGTTTCATTCTATTCCATTTCATCCCATTCCATCCCATCCTAATACATTCAATTCCGTTACATCCCATTACGTTCCATCCCATTCCATTTCATCCCATTGTCAACCATTCCATTCCATCCCAACCCATTCTATCCCACTCCATCCCATTTAATCTTATTTCATCCTATTCCACCCCATCCCATTAAATTCTATCCCATATCAGTTCGTCCCATTCCATCCCATTCCATTTCATCCCATTCCATCCCATTCCATTCTATTCCATCCCGTTGCATTTCATCCCATTCCCTCCCATCCAATTCCATCCTATCCCATTCTATCCCATTCCAACCCATTTAATCCTATTTCATCCTATTCTACCCCATCCCATTCCATCCCATCCAATTTCATCCCATCCCAATCCAACCCATCCCATTCTATTCCATCCCATTGCATTGCATCACATTCCGTCCCATTCCATTCTTTCCTATTTCATTCCATCGCATTTCATCCCATTCCGTTCTATTCCACCCCATTCCATCCCATTTCATTCCACTCCATCCCATTCCATACCATTACATCTCATCCCTTCCTTTTCATCCCATTGTATGCCTTCCATTTCCATTCCATTCCATCCCGTTCCATTCCATTCCATCATATTTCATTCCATCCAATTCCGTCTTTTTACGTCCCATTGTATGGCATCCCTTTCCTTCCCGTTCCATCCCATCCCATCACATCCCATTTTATCCCTTAAATTCATCCAGAATAAAGTAGTCTTCAGAGGCTATTACCAGAAAATTCAAGATATACATTTTAATAAATATATAATTTTAGGAAATTTGGTATTTTATGGATTATGGATTTTGAGATTTTCTGTTCTCGGCACATTCCCATTCCGTTCCATTCCATCCCATCCATCCTATCAAAAACCATTCCATTCCTTCCCATTTCATACCCTTCCATGCCATTTCATACCTTCCATGCCATTTCATTCTCTCCCATCACATCCCATTCCATCCCATCCATAGTATCCAATTCCATTTCATCCCATGTCATTCCATCCCATCCAATTCCATCCCAATCCATCCCATTTCATACCCTTGCATGTCATTCCATTCTCACCCATCACATTCCATTCCATCCCAATCCTACCCATCTAATTCTACCCCTTCCATTCCGTTCTATCACATTACATCCCATTCAATATCATTACATTTCATTCCATTGCATTCTAACCTATCCTAATCCATCCCATCCCATTTCATTGTATTCCATCACATTTTAGTCCATCCCATTTCATTCCATTCCCTCCAATCTCATTTCATACCATTCCATCCCTTCCTATTCCACCCCATCCTATGCCAATCCATTCTATGCCATCCCATGCCATCTTATATAATTCCATCCCATCCCATTTCATCCCATTCCACCCCATCACATTCCATTCTATCCCATTCCACCCCATCTCATTCCACCCCACTCCATTCCGTCCCATTTAATCCCATCCCTTTCCATCTCATTCCATATCATTTCATTCCGTTCCAGCCCATTCCATCCCACTCTATTCGTCCCAAGTCATTCCGTCCCATTCCATCAAATCCCATTCCTTTCCATCCAATTCCATTCCGTTCCATCCCATCCCATTATATCCCAACATATTCCATCCCATCATATGCCATCCCAAACCATCCCATCTATTTCCTCCCATTTCACCCCAGCCCATTTCATGGCATTCCATCCAATCCCATTCAACCACATTCCATTCCATCCTATTCAATTCTATTCCATCCCATCCCATTTTATCCCATTCCATCCCATCGATTTCCATTCCATTTAATTCTGTCACATTCCATCCATTCCATTTACTCCCTTTCCACCCCATCCAAATTAATTACATTCCATCCCATTGCGTCTCATTCCATCCAATTCTATCTCATCCCATTCAATCCCATGCCTTCGAATTCCATTCCATCCCATCCCGTTCAATTCCTTTCTATTCCATTCCATCCCATCTCGTTCCATCCCATTCCATCCCAATGCATCCCATGCCATCCGTTTCCACTGGATCCCATTCCGTTCTATTCCATTCCATTCCTTACTATCCCATGCCACCCCATCGCATTCCTTCTCATTCCATCTCATTTCATTCCTTTCCAGGCCATTCCATACCATTTCATTATATCCCATGTCATTTCGTACCATTCCTATCCATCTCATTCCATCCCATTCCATCCCAATACGTTCCATTCCCTCCCATATCGATCCATCCCATTCCATCTCATTTCATTCTATTCCATCCCATCTCATCCCATTTCATTCCATTTCATCCCATACTATTATATCCCATCCAAATCCATCCCATTTTATTGTATTCCATTTAGTCCCATTTCATCTCATTTCATTGCATTCCATCCTATTCCATCCTATACCATTTAATCCAATTCCATCCCACCCAATTCCATCTCATTTATTCCCATTCCATTCTATCCCACTCATTTCCGTTCTATTCCAAACCATCCCATTTAAAACCATCCCATTCCATCTCATTTCATTCCATACCAGCCCATTCAATTACATTCCGTCCCATTCCATTCAAACGCATTTCATCCCATTCCATCCCATCTCATTTTATCCCATCCCATCCGATCCTATTCCATCTCTTCCTACGCCATCCTATTTCATCCTATTCCATCCTATTCTATCCCATTTCAAACCATTCCGACCCATTCCATCCCATCCCAGCCCTTTCCACCACTATCCATACCATTTCGATCCCTCCCATCCCATTTCATCCCATTCCACTTCATCTCATTCCATTCGATCCCATCTCATTCGTTCCAATTTCATTCCATCTCATTCCATTCCGTTCCATCCCATTTCATCCCATTCCATGCCATCAATTCACATTCCATGCCATCCCTTAGCACTCCAACTCATTTTATTCCATTCAAGCCTATTCCATCCCATTTCATTCTATTCTATCCCATCGCATTTCGTCCCATTCCATTCCGTCCCATTCCTACGCATTCCAACACATCTCATTCCATTCCATCCTATTCCATCCCATTCCATTCCATCCCTTTCCATCTCATCCCAACTTTTCCATCCCATACTATGCCATCCAATTACATTCCATTCCATCCCATCGCGTTCCATTCCATTCCGTCCAATTCCATTCCATCCCATTTCATCTCATTCCAGCCCCTTGCATCCCATTCGATCACATCCCATTTTATCCCGTAAAATTCATTCAGAATAAAGTAGTATTCAGAGGCTATTCCCAGAAAATTCAAGATATACATTTTAATTGTCAGCTAAATGTTTTATTTACGATATTTTAATCAAAAACGTTATAACTACATTTTAGAACATAAAAAATTCGAAAAAATTCCATTAAATGGTAGTTTGTGGTGAGGGGGATTTTCTTTAAAATTTTCAATTCGCATCCTTGGACGATACTACACTTAAATAAGATTGATAATTTTCCGATTTTTCGTTTTCGAGTTAACATGTTCACAAATAACGGACACACAACACACACATACACACGAACCTCATTTTGAAAGTGCCTTTTTTATACAGGGAACCATGAAACATATATTTTCGGTGAAATCTCATTATCATAATTTTGGTGGAGTGCGATACCTTCTCTATATACTGTGTACATAGTACGTGTAGGAACAGTAAAAGGTTATGACATACATTTTCTGTTTTAACGAGATCTACAACTTTGTGTAGTTAGCTTTGCCTATATCTTACGTTTTATTAGTTATGCAAAATTCATCCAGAATAAAGGTATCCATGGGTCTTTTCCCGCAAAAGTTCAAGATAAACATTTCTGTTGCCAGGAATGTATCTTTTACATTCGGTATTTTAATAAAAATCGTTAGAAACATTTCCGAGAAAATCAAAACTTTAGATATTTTTTTCATGTAAAGAGTAGATTATGGAGGAGATTTGTCTTAAAACTTTTTTGTCGCATCCCTGAAACATAGACTTAGAAAATAAATTTGGTATTCTAGGATTATTGATTTTGAGATTTTGTGTTCTCGGCACATTTCCATTCCGTTACATTCCAATCAATTCCATTCCATCCCATTTCATATCCTTCCATGCCATTCCATTCTCTCCCTACACATTCCATTCCATCCCATTACCCTCAATGCCCTTCCATTCTCTCCCCTCACATTCCATTCCAACCCATTCTATCCCATTCCATTCCGTTCCATCCCATTGCGTATCATCCCATTCCATTCCTTCTCATTTCATTCCATTCTATCCCATTCTAACCCATTCCATCCCATTTTGTTGTAATCTATTTCGTCCCACTACATCTCATATCATTCCAACCAATCCCATTCCATCCCATCCCATTTCATCCCATCCCATTTCATTACATTCCATCCTATTCCATTTTATCCCTTTCCATTTAATTCCGTCCCATTGCATCCCATCCCATTCCATCTCATTCCATACCATTTCATTCCATTCGAGCCCATTCCATCCCATTGCTTTCTATCCCATTTCAATCCGTCCCATTCCATCCCATTCCATCTCACCTCATTCCATCCCATCCCGTTCCATTCCATTATATTCCATTCCATCTCATTCCAATCCATTCTATTTCATCCCATTCCATTCTATCTCATCACATTCCATCCAACCCCATTCCATCTCATCCCAATCCATTCCGTTCCCTTCCATTCTCTACCATCACATTGCATTCCATTCAATCCCATTTAATTCCATCCCATTCCATACCATTTCATGCCATCCCAACGCATTCCTTCCCATTCCATTTAATCCATTCCATCACATCCTATTCCATCCCATCCTTTCCCATCCCATTCCATTTCATCTAATTCCATCCCGTCTCATTTCATCCCATTCCATCTCATTCCTTACCAATTCGTCCATCCCATTCTCTTCCATTCCATTTTATCCCATCCCAATTCATCCCATGCCATTCCATTCTATCTCATTTCATTCTGTCCCATTCCGACTCATCCCATTCCATCTCACTTCATTTCACTCCATCGCATTCTAACCCATCCCAACCAAACCCATCCCATTGCATTCCATTTCGTCCCAATCCATCTCATTTCATTCCATTCCATCATATTCCTTCCCATTTCATCCCATCACATTTCATTCCATCTCATTCCTACCCATTCCGTATCTTTTCATCCCATTCCACTTCATCCCATCTCAATCCATTCCATTTCAACCCATTCCATCCTATCCATTCCTTCCAATTCCATTCCGTTCAATTCCATTATATTCCATTCCATCCCATCTCATTCCATCCCATTTCATTTCATCCAATCTCATCCCATTTCATCCCAATCAATTCCATTCCCTCCTATTCCATTCCATCCTATCCCATTCCATTCCATCACATCCTATTTTATCCCAATTCATCCCATTCGAAACCTTCCTATTCCATCTCATTCTATGCCTACCAATTCCATCCCATTTCATCCTATCCCATTCCAATCCACCGCATCCCATTCCATCTTATTCCATCCCATGCCATTCTGTCCCATTCCATCTCATCCCGTTTCATCCCATTCCATACCATCCCGTTCCATTCCATTCTATTCCATTCCATCCCATCTCATTCCATGCCATCCCATTCCGTTCCATTCCATTCTCTACCATCACATTCCATTCAATCCCATTCCATCCCATTCCATACCATACTATTTTATCCCATTCCATTTCATACCATTCCATCCCATCCTATGCCATCCCATTTCATCCCATCCTATCTCATTACATCCCTTACCATTCCATCTCATCTCATCCATTCCTACCTATTCCATTGCGTATCATCCCATCCCATTCATCCTATTCCGTCCCATCCCATTCCATTATGTTCCATTCTATCCCATTCCATTCCATTCTATCGCATTCTATCCCATTCCATTCCATTCTGTCCCATTCCGAATAATTCTCTCCCAACCCATGTCATCCAATTCCATTCCATCCCAAATTCGTACCATTCCATTCCATCCTATTCCATTCCATTCCAAATCATTCCATCCAATCCTACTTCATCCCATTCCATATCATTCGGTTCCAACCCATTCCATCTCATTTCATTCCATTAAATGCCATCCTTTGCCATCCCATTCCATCCTATGCTATTCCATCCCATTACATCTACATCCCAGATCATCCCAATCCATTCTAACCCATTCCATTCCGTTCCTTTCCATCCCACTCCAATCAATTCCATTCCATCTCATTTCATTCCATTCAATCACATTCCATTCCGTCCCATTCCATCCAATTCCATCTCATCCCATTCAATTCCAGTCTATTCCATTCCATCCCATCTCATTCCATCCCATTCCATTCCAACCCATTCCATCCAATTCTATCTCATCCCATTCAATTCCATTCTACTCCATTCCATCCCATCTCATTCCATCCCATTCCATTCCAACACATTCCATCTCATATCATCCCACACAGTTCATCCCATTCCATCCCATCTTATTCCGTCCTATTCCAACTCATTTTATTCCATTCCATCACATTCCATCCTATTCCATCTCATTCCATGAGACTCCGTCTATTTCCATCCCATTCCATCTCATTTAATTCCATTCCATCCCATTCTAACCCATCCTATTCCATCCCGTTCATTGTATTCCATTTCATCCCATTCCATCTTATCCCATTGCATTCCATTGTAACCTACTTCATCCCATTCCATTCTAAACATTCCATCCCATCCCATTCCATATATTTCATTCCATTCCATCCCATAACATACCATTTCATCCCATCCCAGTTTTCCATCCCATTCTATGCATCCAATTCCATTGCATTCCATCACATCCCGTTCCGTCCTGTTCCATTCCATTCCATTTTATTCCATTCCACCCCATTTAATTCCATCCCATTCCATCTCAATGCATATCACCCCTTTCCTTCTCATTCCATCACATCCCATTTTATCCCGTAAAATTCATCCAGAATAAAGTAGTCTTCTGAGGCTATTCCCAGAACATTCAAGATATACACATTAACTGTGATGTTAATGTTTTTATATACGATATTTTAATCAAAAACGTTAGACCTACTTTTCAGAACATAAAAAAGTTCGAAAAAATGCCATTAAATTGTAGATTGTGGTCAGGTGAATTTTCTTTAAAATGTTCGAGTCGCATCCTTGGAAGAATAAACTTAAATAAGTTTGGTAATTTACCGACTTTTCGTTTTTGAGTTAACATGTTCACAGATAACGGACACACAACACACACACACATACAAACGGACCTCATTTTGAAAGTGCTTATTTTATACAGGGAACCATGAAACATATATTTCCGGAGAAATCTCAGTATCAAAATTTTGGTAGAGTGCAATACCTTCTCTATATACTGTGTACATAGTACGTGTAGAGACAGTAAAGGGTAATGTCATACATGTTGTGTTTTAACGAGATCTACAACTTTGTATAGTTAGCTTTTGCTATATCTTACGTTTAATTAGTTATGAAAAATTCATCCAGAATAAAGTTATCCATTGGACGTTTCCCGCAAAAACTCAAGAGAAACATTTCTGTTGCCATGAATATATCTTTTACATACGGTATTTTAATAAAAATCGTTAGAAACATTTCCGAGAATTTCAAAACTTTAGATATTTTTTTCATGTAAAGAGTAGATTGTGGAGGAGATTTGTCCTAAAACCTTTTTGTCGCATCTTTGAAACATAGACCTAGATAATAAATTCGGTATTTTATGGATTATTGATATTGAGATTTTGTGTTCTCGGCACATTCCCATTCCGTTCCATTCCACCGCATCCATCCCATCCAATTCCATTCCATCCCATCCAATCCATTACATCCCATTTCATTCCTTCCCATTTCATACCTTTCATGCCATTCCATTCTTTCTCATCACATTCCATTCCAACCCATCCCTTTCCATTCCCACCAATTCCACTTCATCCCATTCCATCCCAACCCATTCAGTTCCATCCTATTCCATCCCATCTCATTTCATTCCATTCCATACCATTCTGTTTCATCCCATTCAATTTTATTTCATTCCATTCTAACCCATCCCATTCCACCCCACTTCATTATATTCCATTTCATCCCATTCCATCTCAATTCATTCCATTCCATCCTATACCATCCCATTCTGTGCCATCTCATTCTATCCCATTCGATCCCATTCTATTCCATTCCATTTTATCCCATCCCAGTCCAGCCCAATCTATCCCATCTCATTCCATCCCATCTCATTCCGTCCCATTCCAATACATCCCATTCCATTCCGTCACATTCCATCCCATCTGATACCATCTCATTTTATTCTGTTCCAGTATATTCCATCCCATTCCATTCTATCCCATGGCGTTCCGTTCTCATCCCATCTCATCCCATTCCATCCCATCCAATTCCAATCCACCCCATCGCGGTCCATTTCATTCTATCTCATTCCATTCCATCCCATTGCATTCTCTCCCATCCCATTTCATCCCATTCCACTACATCCCATTCAATTCCGTCCCATTCCGTCCCATTCCATTCCAGCTCATTCCATCCCATGCGATTCCGTCCAATTTCATTCCTTCCCATTCCATTCCGACCCATTTCATCGCATTTAATCCTTTCCCATTCCATCCTATTCCATCCCATTCCATCTCATTTCATTAAATTCCATTCCATCCCATTCCAATTCATCCCATCTTTTCAATCCCATTCTATGCATCCACTTCCATTCCATTCTATGGCATCCAATTCCATTCCACTCCGTCCTATTCCATTCCATCACATTTCATTCCATTCCATCTCATTTCATCCCATTGCATCTCATCCATTTCCTTCCCATTCCATCCCATTTTATCCCCTAAAATTCATCCAGAATAAAGTAATCCTCAGAGGCTATTCCCAGAAAATTCAAGATATACATTTTAATTGTTAGGTCAATGTTTTTATATCTGATATTTTAATCAAAAACGTTAGACCTACATTTTAGAACATAAAAAATTGGAAAAAGGCCATTAAATGGTAGTTTATGGTGAGGAGGATTTTCTTTAAACTTTTCGAGTCGCATCCTTGGAAGAATAAACTTAAATAAGTTCGGCAATTTACCGACTTTTCGTTTTTGAGTTAACATTTTCACAGATAACAAACACACATAACACACACATACACAGAAACCTCATTTTGAAAGTGCTTCTTTATACAGGGAACCGTGAAACATATATTTCTGAAGAAATCTCAGTATCAGACTTTTGGAGGAGTGCAATACCTTCTCTATACACTGTGTACATAGTACGTGTAGAGACAGTAAAAGGTTATGGCATACATTTTCTGTTTTAACGAGATCTACAACTTTGTGTAGGTAGCTTTGCCTATATCTTACGTTTTATTAGTTATGCCAAATTCATCCAGAATAAAGGTTTCCATGGGTATGTCCCGCAAAACTTCAAGATAAACATTTCTATTGCCATGAATGTATCTATGACAACAGGTATTTTAATAAAAATCGTTAGAAACATTTCCGGGAAAATCAATACTCTAGATATTTTTTTCATGTAAAGGTTAGATTGTGGAGGAGATTTGTCTTCAAACCTTCTTGTCGCATCTTTGAAACATAGACATTACATAATAAATTTGATATTTTATGGATTATTGATTTTGAGATTTTGTGTTCTCGGCATATTCCCAATCCGTTCCATTCCATCCCATCCAATTCCACTCCAACCCATCCAATTCCATTCCATCCCATTTCATACCCTTCCATGCCATTTCATTCTCTCCCATCACATTCCATTCCATCCCTTCCCATTCCATCCCATTTTGTCCCATTCCTTCCCATCCCATTCCATATCTTTCATTCCATTCCAACCCATGCCATCCCGTCCCATTCCATCCCATTCCATCCCATGCCATCCAATTCCATTCCATGCCATCCCGTTCCATTCCATCCAATTCCATCCCATTTCAGCACATCTCATCTCATCCCATTCCATCCCATACCATTCTATTCCAATGCGTTTCATCCCATTCAATCTTATTGCATTCTATTCCATCTCATTCCATCCAATTTCATCCCATTCCATCCTATTTCATCCCATCCTATCTCATCCCATTCCATTCTATCCCATTCCATTCCGTTCAATCCCATTCCATCTCATTTCATTCCATTCCATACAATCCCATTCTATTTAATATCATTCCATTCCATTCTATTCCATCCCATTCCATCTCATTCCATTCCATCTCAATCCATTCCAACCCATTCCATTCCATCCCATTTAATCACATTCCATTTCATCGAAATTCCGTTCCATCCGAGTTCGTCCCATTCTATCCCATTCTATCCCATCTAATTCCATCCCGTTCCATACCCTCGGATCACATTCAACCCCATCCCATTCCATCCCATTCTATCCCATCCCCTTCCATCCAATTCCATCCCATCCTATTCCATTCCATCCCATTCCATCTCATCCCATTCCATCTTATTACATCACATTTCATCCCTTCCCATTACATTCCATCAAATCTATTCCCATTCCATTTCATTTCATGCCATCACATTCCATTCCATTTTTCCATCGCATCCTATTCCATCTAATTCTATCCCATCCCATATCCCATTCCATTCAATTCGATTGCATGCCATCCCATTCCGTCTCATCCCATTCCATTCCATCCTCTCCCAGCCCATTCCGTCCCATTCTATCCCATCTCATTCCATCCAATTCCATTCCATCCCATCCTATTCCATCCCATTCTATCCCATTCCAACCCATCCCATTCTATTCCATTCCATCCCATTCCAACCCATTCCTTTTCATCCCATTCCATCCCCATATCCCTTAAAATTCATCCAGAATAAGGAAGTCTTTAGAGGCTATTCCCAGAAAATTCAAGATATACATTTTAATTCTCAGTATAATGTCTTTAATATATGATATTTTAATCAAAAACGTTAGACCCACTTTTTAGGAACTAAAAAAGTTCGAAAAAATTTCCATGTAAATGGTGGTTTGCGGTGAGGGGGATTTTCTTTAAAACCTTCGAGTCGCATCGTTGGAAGATACCAATATTAAATAAGTTTGGTAACTTACCGACTTTTCGTTTTCGAGTTAACATGTTCACAGACACACGCACACACAACATACACACTTACACACGGACCTCTTTGTGAAAGTGTTTTTTTATGTATACAGGGAACCATGAAACATATATTTCCGGTGAAATCTCAGTATCAAACTTTTGGGTATAGTGCAATACCTTCTCTATACACTGTGTACATAGTACGTGTAGAAATATAAAATGTATATCACATAGATTTTGTGTTTTAACGAGATATACAACTGCCTATATCTTACATTTTATTAGTTATGCAAAATTCATCCAGAATAAAGGTATCTATGTGTCAACTCCCGGAAAATTCGAGATATACGTTTCTATTTCATACCATTCCATCTCATTCCATACCATCCCATTCCATTCTATCCCATTCCAACCCATTTCATCCCAATCAATTTCATTCTGTTCCATTCCATCCCATTCCATCTCATATCATTACATCCCATTGCATCCCATTCCATGTCATTCCATCCCATTCCATCTCGTTCCATTCTATCTCATCCCATTCCATCCCATCCCATTCCATCCCATATTATCCTATTCCATCACATACCATATCATCCCATTGCATCCCATCCCATTGCATTCTATCCCATCCCATTTCGTCCCATTCCATCCCATTCCAACTTATTTCATTCCATTCCAGCCTATTTCATCCCATTCCATCCCATTCCATCTCATCCCATTCCATCCCATTACATGCATTCAAACTCCATCCAATTCCATCCCGTTCCATCCTATTGCATTCCATGCCATCCCATCCCATTTCATCCTATTCCATCCCATCCCATTCCATTCAATTCCATTTTCTTTAAAATCTTCGAGTCTCATCCTTGGAAGATACTAAACTTAGATAAGTTTGGTAATTTACCGAGTTTTCGATTTTGAGTTAACATGTTCACAAACACACACATACATACGGAACTCTTTGTGAAAGTGCTTTTTTTGTAAACAGGGAACCATGAAACATATATTAACGGTGAAATCTCAGTATCAAACTTCTGGTTGGAGTGCAATACCTTCTCTATACACTGTGTACATAGTACGTGTAGAAACAGTAAAATGTATATGACATAAATTTTGTGTTTTAACGGTATCTACAACTTTGTGTAGTAAGCTTTGCCTATATCGTACGTTTTATTAGTTATGCAAAATTCATCCAGAATAAAGGTATCTATGGGTCTATTCCCGGAAAATTCAAGATAAACATTTCTATTGCTATGAAAATATTTTTACACTAGGTATTTTAATAAAACTCGTTAGAAACATTTCTGAGAAAATAAAAACTTTAAATTTTTTTGAAGTGAAGGGTAGATCGTGTAGATTTGTCTTAAAACTCTTCTGTCGCATCCCTGAAAGATAAACTTAGATATGAAGTTTGGTCTAATATGGATTTTTGATTTTGAGATTTTGTTGTCACGGCACATTCCCATTTCATTCCATTCCATTCCATCCCATTCCATCCATCCCTTTTAATTTCATCCCATTCCATCCCATTCAAATCCATCACATTCTATTGTATCCCATTCTATTTCACTGCATCCCATTCCATTCCATCGCATCCCGTTCCACCCCATTGCATTCTATCCCACTCCATTTTATCCCGTTCCATCCCATTTCATTCCTTCCTTATCATTCCATTCCATTCTATCCCATTTCAAGCCATCCAATCCCATTCCGTCCCATTCCACCCCATCCCACTCCATCCCATTCTATCCCATCCCATTCCATCTAATTTCATTCTATTCTATCCCATCACATTCCATCCCACTCCATTCTATCTCGTTCTATTTCATTCCACCTTATTCCATCCCATTCCATCTCATCATATTCCATCCCATTCTCTCCCATCCCATTCAATTCTATCTAATTCCATTCCATTTCATCTCATTCTATTTCATCCTATTACATCCCATCCCATTCCATCCCGGCCCATTCCGTTCCATCTCAATCCATTCCAACCCGTTCCATTCCATCCCATCAAAATTCCATTCCATTCCATCCCATCTCCTTCCATCCCATTTCATCCAATTCCATTCCATCCCCTCCCATCACATTCCACCCCATCCCATTCCATCCCATTCCATGCCATCCAATCCCATTCCATCCTATTCTATTCCATCCCATTTCATCCCTCCTCATTACATTCCATCACAACGCATCCTATTCAATTTCATTTCATGCCATCACATTCCATTCCATTGCATCCTGTTCCATCCCATTCTATCTAATTCCATCCCATCCCATTCCATCTCATTCTATCCCATTTCATCCCATTCCATTCCATTCGATTCCATCCCATTCCATCCCATTCCAATCCATCTCATCCCATTCCATTCTATCCCCTCCCATCCCATTCTGTCCCATTCTATCCCATGCCATTCCATCCAATCCCGTTCCATCCCATCCAATCCTATTCCATCCCATTCCAACCCATCCTATTCTATCCCATTCCATCCCAAACCATTTCATGCCATTCCATCCCAGTCTATCCCTTAAAATTCATCCAGAATAAAGTAGTCTTCAGAGGCTATTCCCAGAAAATTCAAGATATACATTTTAATTGTCAGGTAAATGTCTTTAATATATGATATTTTAATCAAAAACGTTAGACGCACCTTTGAGAAAATAGACAAATTCGAAAAAAATTCCATATAAATGGTGAGTAGGGGTTAAAGGGGGATTTCGGGACTCAAAGGATGCCGCCCATGTAAACATCATGTACATATGTAACACTTAAGATAAACATCAGCCGACAGACCACCCACACAGCGCTGCCTCTTTGCCAAGACAACAGTCTAAAAGCTTCCCCATGTACCTGTCAATCAAAGTATGTGCTGCCGGCTACTACCCCCTCCCCCTTTGCCAAACCACCTGTCTAAAAGATTTTACTTGCAGGGTTCTTAATCACTTGAACAATCGTCTTTCACATTCACAGATCAAATTCAATTTAATCGATTGACCACGCCCACTCAAATTTCTAATTTTTGAGCTACAAGGCTCATCTGCATATCAAATCGATCTAGTTTTTCACGAGGAATCTGAATCTCTGATCATAAATACAAAATTCTTTTGATTTCAATTCGATAGTCTCTTTTAATTAAAAACACGTAGGATTTCTCTATCTCTGGCAATTCGAGAGCTACAAGGCTCATTTGCATGACAAATCAGTCTAACTTTTCACAAAGAATCTGAATATACAAACATAGTTCAACTGTCATGGCGAAAAAACTCGATAAAATTACTGAGTGGAATATTTGATATAAATTATTAGATATCAATTGAACATGCGTTAGCGGTAATATTTTTGCAAGGAATTATAACACTCACACGATTGAACATGTTAAAAGTTTTATTATTCAATACCAACATATGAAATGAAAAATAGCAAGAGAGAGAATTGCTTTTATAAAACATACTAACTTATCACATCAAAAACCAATATGGCGGCGAAGTGATTGTGTTTCCAACGAGCAGAGGGCACCCAACAGGGAATTGAACCTGGGACCTCTCGAACACTGAGAATGCCAACATCATTCCAACACTAGACATTATAAATCTTAATAACGGTTCTTACACGGAGACCTACAATCAACTTTCAGTGTGGGGAGGGGGGGCACCTACTAATTCATCATATCAAAACCAAATTGGCGGTGAAGTGATTGTGTTTCCAACGAGCAGAGGGCACCTCAACTGGGAATTCAACCTGAGACCTCTCGAACACTGAGAATGCCAACATCATTACAACTCCAAACATTATAAATCTTAATATCCATTCTTAAACGAGGACCTACATTCGACTTTCAGTGAGGATGCAATCACATGACTTTACGACTATGTATAATTAAACAACTGCAAAAAGGATTGAATGTAGAACGCAATTATAACACTCGCTATACATAAAAGCTGTTCTTATTCCCTTATAATGCCCTATACAGTACAAGAATTAACTTCACGAATAATCAATAAACTTTAATTACAATTACACTAATTAAAATGACAATAACGCTTAAAGAATTGAGGTTACAATAAGACGCCATAACACTTTTCTTATTCCTTTATCAGCCCATACCCAGCACAAGTACAAGATACACGATTGGTTAATTTTAATAAATTTGAATTACAATTACGCTAATTAAAATGTTAATAACGGTTAAATAATTGAGATTACAATAAAATACTATGAGACTTTTCTTGCTCATTTATCACCCTGCATCCAGTACAAGAATGAATTCCAGCTATCCCACACTCGAAAAACTTTAATTACTATTACGCCAATTAAAATGCCAAAACGCTATTAGACTTTTCTTATTCCTTTATCACCCCATACCCATTCCACCGGTGCTCCATCGTCATTCATGTATCACCAGTATCACAGCCTGCGCCGCCAAAAGTAGTTAAAGTGCGCGTTAAAACACTACCAAAAATCCCATACCCAGCATAAGTATAAGATTCATGATTGGTTAATTTAAGAAATTTTAATTACAATTACGCCAATTAAAATGCCAGTAACGCTTAGAGAATTGAAGTTACAATAAAAGGCTATTAGACTTTTCTCAACCCTTACCATCTCCTATTCAGTACGAGCATTAGATTCTCGGTTAATTCAATAAATTTTAATTACAATTATGCCTTTACTTCAATTGAAAAATGTAAATAACAACTCCATTTGCAACGATGTAGCGAAATGGGTGATACAAATTCTTCACGAAATTACATCTACATGTTAATTACATACTTGGATTACACGCCTAGTGCATTCAAACATTATTCGTATAACTATCACAAGACATATAAAATGCTTTTATTTACGCAAATGTCAGACCTATACCAAAATATGATGCGTTCCATTCACGTGACCTTCTCTACCTCTCTGAAACAAATTATTGTTAAAAAGCTTGTACGTCTTTTACTTCATGCTAATCGAGTAAAAACTAGTAGAAATAGTCTTCATACTTGCTTCCTTGTAAGTAGAAGCAAACTAAGGGAGTACCATAGGTTAAAGTGATAGTCATAGTCAAAAGCAGGCTGCTATGTCACTTTCCTGTATGAGAAAAATATACGTTTTTAAAGCTGAAACAAATAACAATGATTATATCGAAAAAAAAAAAGGTTCACTCCACAAAAATCATGTATTTAACATAAATCGTGTGTTTTAACGTGCTCTACATTTTTGTGTGGTAAGCTTTTATCTATCTCTTATGGTTTACTAGTTATAACAATTTTTTCAGAATAAAAAAGGTCTTCAGAGATTATACTCAGAAAATTCAAGTTATACATTTTATTTGTCAGGTAAATATCTTTAATATGCGATATTCTAATCAAAATCGTTAGAACCATTTTTAGAAATAAAATGTTTCCTAAAAACGTTCCATGTAAAGGGTAGTTTGGGGGGGGGGGGGGGGGCTTTCTCAAAAATCTTCGGGTCGCATACCTGGAAGATACTAAACTTAAATACCAAGTTTGGTAATTTACCGAATTTGCGTTTTTGAGTTATGCTGCACAGTCACACACATATACACACCAACACACGCAAACACACAGACATGCAGACACACACAAACCTTTTTCTAAAATGGATTTTTTTATACATGGGACCCTAAAAACATATATATTCCCAGTGAAAAATCAGCATCCGATTTTGGGTGGAATACAATACCTTCTCTATACACTATGTACATAGTACGTGTAGAGAAAGTAGAAACAACTGCTAACACAATTTGAAATCACTTAGACTGCCTACAACTAACTGAGGGATACCATACTAAAACCAACAGCTAACATGGCTTGAAATCACTTAGACAGCCTACAACTGACTCAGCAGTATTCTCTAATTTCAACACTGTAGTATAAACTATAGCTTGAAGCATCACATACCTTGACGATTATGCATAAATAAATACCTTCAAATGAAATACCATACCAAAATAACAGCTAACATTGCTTGAAATCACTTAGACAGACTACAACTGACACAGCAGTATTCCCTAATTTTAACACTGAAGTACAAGCTATAACTTGAAGTACTCTCCACATAACTTGACAATTATGCATAAATAGACATCTTCAAAAAATAAATACCATACCAAAAATAACAGCTAACATTGCTTGAAATCACTTAGACAGCCTACAACTGACACAGCAGTATTCTCTAACTTCAACAGAGAAGTATAATTTATAACTCGAAGCACTCATCACATAACTTGAGGATTGAGCATAAATAAACATTTTCATAAAGGGGGAGGGATATTTAGTAGCCACTTATCACAATCGCTATGAAAGAAAGCCGCGCAAGGCTGCTCACCTCTTGGCTAACATATAACACAAGGGAAAACGGAAACATACTACCTATTACAAAAAGCGAAGCATGATCCGACCAGTTTCAGACGATAAAGAAGGCTGGCGACATTTTGAACAAAACATCCTATCTCTCCCCTTCAGAGCTTTCTGTTAGAAAAACATCCTCACTCGGCCCCTCTAGGCTAAGAACAGGCAGATACATGCATTCCCCTTCCTTAGGTATACACTGAAGAAAACATGTTTTTATGTGAGCAACTATATAAGCCTGAGGTCTGCATTTAGAACTACTTATTCGATATAACCGCCGTGAAAAAGCATTCTTGAAAACAAACGTCAAAGCTTTTGATGATATGAACGAATACAGGAGAGAGTGTGCTGAAGATTCGCATCATTATACATACTTTCACAAAGAATTCTGCAATGGACGAATGCATACGATTACATTCGTATACCCTGCTTACCATAATCAGATACCTTCAAGGAATCCCTGTTCCGAAGACTGCTCTGTCTACAAGATAGATATATTGTAAGTACAATACATTCACGTCTTTCTACTATTATAAGTACTACAAATGTATTCGAGTAATGATGGCTAATTCCAATACATTTTTATATATCAAGGGGTCGGAACACACAAGAGCTTCACGATTCAGATACCATAGATGCAACGGCTATGTTTAGATCAGCACATGAGATTGAAGATCACTTAGAATTATGCAACGGTCGCACTCATGTGGTGATTTGTTCAAAACCCGCAGTGCATGATAGAATAACATCATACTTCATCTGCAACTCGACCTGTAGCGTGTATTGGTCAAGGCATATGAGACAAAGGTAATTACAAACTAAAAATACGACGAGTGGCCAGCACATCACACATTTATTTCTTGAAAAAGTTAATAACCCTCATTGTTCTTTCCAGAGTTCGAGAGTCAATCCCCATACCGCCAGAGCTCATAGACCCTGCTAGGACTGACGTTGACGAGGTGGATGTCTGCATTTCAAACCCATGGAACACCTGCCCTGTACAAGATTATGATGACATTCCGAATACGAGCACGTCGAATCAAGCATCAATGTGAGTATAATATATTGCTATTACATCAAGAAAGAAACTAACCTTATTTCCACTGCAGTGATCGAGTCAAAGGAAAATTAATAACATTTACTAATTTTCAATAATTCTAATGTTCCAGATCCAAGGAGATATAAGAGGAGAAAGACCCTTTTGCTAGTCATTCTCAGGAAGCTGAGATTGCTGGAAGACCGCATGCACATCATTTGTAAACGAGAGGCAAGCATAGAGAAATATGAAACCCAGAGCAGACCAACTGAACGCATCCATCCCATTCTACATATCCAAAACAAATAATTCTAGTGTAGCGCTTTATTATGAACTACCAGTGCTTCTCAACAGCAGTGATCCTAATGACTTTGTATATACATGACATATATAAAGCGCGCCTATGACTCCCTAAATTCTGCATGTGCACAAAAGACAAAGTGCGCACATTGTGAATATATTGAAAAATATAGTGCTATAATATATAATTGCATTCATGAAAAAAACGAAGCCGCTAGACTCTTTTAATAAAATAAAACAAAGGATGAATAGGATTTAAAAAGAAATGAAGATGTAAAGAAGCTGGCACATTTATAAGCAAACATTTATTTAATCTAACCAATGAAAATAAAACATTTTGAAGAGGCACGGACATGGAGAAGGAATGTAATGAAAATACTTATAAATAAAACTATTATGTACATATAATCCCACTAATGTTTTTATTCCACAAAAACAAATACAAATTTTCAACATCCTAATCCTTTGCATAATTAGGCATTTAAATTATCGATTACATGACAGGTGATAAGGGCTAGTAGGTAAATACCTCATTGTGTATAATCAGACAATTTAATATTGTAATTTCTGGTGATAGACGTCCTGCATGCTTTAAGGTTGAGAGCGAAAATACCCCTTTACACCAGCAAAACAGGAACACCAGGCTGATTCGCAAATATCTAGAGGGCACTTCTGTTTACTAGCATTCATACAGGAAATAATCCGTTTCTTCAGCTTTACTTTTATCACACACTTCTCTAACAAGAGTGTAAGTAATACATAGCTCGACCAATGAAAAACAGTTTCAATGCTAAAAACCCAATCAAGTTTACGGTAGAAGCCCATCTATAAAAGTGGAACAGGCAGATATCAGATAACTCAATTTAGAGAAAAGGTCTCAGCGCAGTGATTGGTAGGAATCATCTGAAAAACTACGAGCTAATTCGCAAAAAAGAAGATACCTAATCAATCAAGAACCTTGAAACGGCTGGTAGGATTTTTAAGAAATTCGCTCTCCTTGTTCTTAAATGTATAATATACAGCGACAGCTTAATTTACTTATAATGCTTTTCAGAAACTTTACAGGTGATTGGCTAGCTTCATGAGAAAAAATTGCATTACATAAGAACTTCATATATTTCTACAAAAGAGAATTTGTACAAGTAAGTTCGATACAAAAGGTTTTTCACACTGAATACACGATTTGAGGGCAACCGAACACTTAAAAAGCAAGTTTTAGACAAAGTATAGTGTGCGAGTGAGTGCATGTGAAGCAGCGTACCTCTAAAAATACACAAATTCGAAGTGACAATTGAAGTGCTCTGGCACATTAAATTTCTTATTTCTAATGTACAACGGAGTAACATGTAATGAAAACATTCTGCTATTATTTAGAATTATAAGCGTGAATTATATGTAAAAGAAAATCTCATCTTAATGATGGGCGATTCGTTCAAGTCATGGGTGCAGGAGCACAAGGACACTAATCGGTTGAAAATACCAATTGAGCATTTTCAGAAAAATATTAGTGTTGTATGTACAGTATAACTTAAACACTCAATTTTTATTGACTTCAGATTTATACTACTTCAACTCTCTTAAACCGGAAGTGATGTTTCGTTTCATCTTTATTGGTTTACTCATGTCAATGCAAATCGTGAGGCCGCGCCATGGTCGAGTGGTTAGACTACTCTCCTCTCACCAAGGAGGTCCGGAGTCGACCCAGGCGACAGCATGTGGGATTTGTTATGGACAAAGCGGCGCAGGGGGCGGGTTTTCTCAGGTTTCCCCCTGCCATCACATTCCACCGGTGCTCCACGTTCATTCCATATATCAGTAGTGTCATCGCCTGCGGTGCCACAAGTAGTAAAAGCAGTCGTTAAACACATAAAAAAAGTGAACGAATTTCAATGAGAATCGCAGGGCTAAACATTATAAAAGATCCGACTAACCTAGTAATTTCCGCTAATGTCCCTAATTATAAGAGGAACAATTGAATAAGAACATTTTTTTTCTGGAAAATGTTTATCTTGAATAGCATGAAGTAACAGAAGAATATAATTATTTTAATATTGTCTATCATGAAATCTCAACCCTTGTGCACGCTTCTGCTAAAGAATGTTTCCTTACACCTACATCACGCCGAAAAGAATACTACAGGTGAACTCATGGTTTCACTACAGAATTTCATGTCTAGTTCTTTATTACATTAAAACTCTTATAAAGTGAAGGAAATGAAAATCCATTTATGTTGATAGAACTAAACCGAACACGCAGTTTTAAATGGTCACTCCTACAATCACTGCTTCTAATCAGATCTGCAATCAATACAAAAACAAGGTTAAACATTCAATGCACTTAGTTATAATATCAGAAAATAAGACTGTCTCCGTGGTCAAACGGGTAAGTGAGCTGACTTCTCACCTGCAGATACCGGGTTTCGATCCACGGCTAGGACGGCGAATTTTTCTTTAACCGCAATTACTCCCTATCCCCACAGAGTCTGGAAGGTATAAATGGGCATGTGTTTAGTAATATAAAAAATTAATTACCATAAAGTTCTAAACCTACACTAATACGAGTTGCTTCATAAGTCAAAGCCCCTATGTGACCATTGTATTGCAACAGGTCCCTAAAGAGATATAATTACACATTCATATATCTCAAGGTTTTCTCAAGCTCGCTCAACATCCAGGATTCACAAATATTAGTTTCTTTTATGCTCTCTCTATAACATGGAAAATATGTTAGCATCTTCAATTTCTTCTTCTTCTTTTATTATTATTATTATTATTATTATTATTATTATTATTATTATTATTAATTTTATTAGTTTGTCACATTTCTGGGAAAAAAACACGACTGTAACTCAAGTACAAAATTAAAAATCGAATGCTAGCAGTTTTGGTTTGTATGAGAACTGGTAAAATGACTTAAGGATAAACCCATGCGGATTTTATTATATAACGTTACAAACTTATTTGTTGCTTGCCAAGCGGTAGATCTGCGATCGATTCATAGTACAGGCATAGGATTTTTTTTCCTCACCTAGGATACATGGACCGGGGTGCACTCAGCCTCGCGAGGTCCCTGGAGGGGGCCAATTGAGGAGCTACTTGATGGAGAAGTAGCGGCTCCAGGTCATGAGGACAGCATTAACTGGTCAGGGGGGGGGGAGATCGAAGCGCAGTCCACGTCTCACCTCCTCAATAGTGCACCCCATCCATGACCTCTGTAACGGAGCGAGATGGGAGAGACAGCAGCAGTCCAAGGCTCTTAGCTGTGCAAGGGAGTCACAAGCTTATACTAAAAAGCCTGCGATTTTCACAATGCACACAATAATTTTCTTAATAAGTAACATTTAATTAGTTGACCCACCCTAACCTAAATAACCTAAATTAACCTAACCTTCCTAAACTAATCTAACATCATAGCCAATAATAAACATCAGACACACCACATTCATTATAGAAATACATTACAGCATCATATGACCTCATTTGTCAATTTTTCGCTCTATTACAGCAGAATCATTCATCTCACGCATATTCAAGAAGATTTCTTTTGACTGCTTCCCTTTGTAAGCTGCTTGCGAGTACATTAGCAATCGCAGCCGATCTACCAGAGAATTTACATCATCATAAGAAGATGTTTTATCTACACCGCTGACTTGGTCCAACCACTTCATTGCTGAGACATGTAGCTTCTCTTTAATCTTGAATAGTAATAATAATGGCTAACACAAGACTCGTGACTTTGAATTATATACATCATTAAATGATGTTGCCATGCATGTTGCATCAGGAAGGCAAATCACAGCACAGGCAAACACAATTGCAATGAGATACTTGCACAGCATTGTGCAAAACATAACATAGAATTCTATCAGAAAATTACAAAAATAGTTGCACAATGCTAATTTAACAAATCAATGTATGATATCCTAAGGACAACCTAACCTCAGTCATCATATTCAACATAACGCAAGCAATAACATTATACGTTAAATGAAGAAAATCCATTCTGTATATATTAATTATGACAGACAATAGACACATCTTTATCTACCAATACGTTTAATTCTTGGAGAACTCTTCAAATGGGGTATACGCTTTCCAAGAAACACGATACTCTCTTCGAGAAAGAAATGGTCAGATAGTGGTATGTACTTCGGTTCCTTTAGGAAAGTGTATATCCCATTTGAAGAGTTCTCCAAGAATTAAACGTATTGGTAGATAAAGATGTGTCTATTGTCTGTCATAATTAATATATACAGAATGGATTTTCTTCATTTAACGTATAATGTTATTGCTTGCGTTATGTTGAATATGATGACTGAGGTTAGGTTGTCCTTAGGATATCATACATTGATTTGTTAAATTAGCATTGTGCAACTATTTTTGTAATTTTCTGATAGAATTCTATGTTATGTTTTGCACAATGCTGTGCAAGTATCTCATTGCAATTGTGTTTGCCTGTGCTGTGATTTGCCTTCCTGATGCAACATGCATGGCAACATCATTTAATGATGTATATAATTCAAAGTCACGAGTCTTGTGTTAGCCATTATTATTACTATTCAAGATTAAAGAGAAGCTACATGTCTCAGCAATGAAGTGGTTGGACCAAGTCAGCGGTGTAGATAAAACATCTTCTTATGATGATGTAAATTCTCTGGTAGATCGGCTGCGATTGCTAATGTACTCGCAAGCAGCTTACAAAGGGAAGCAGTCAAAAGAAATCTTCTTGAATATGCGTGAGATGAATGATTCTGCTGTAATAGAGCGAAAAATTGACAAATGAGGTCATATGATGCTGTAATGTATTTCTATAATGAATGTGGTGTGTCTGATGTTTATTATTGGCTATGATGTTAGATTAGTTTAGGAAGGTTAGGTTAATTTAGGTTATTTAGGTTAGGGTGGGTCAACTAATTAAATGTTACTTATTAAGAAAATTATTGTGTGCATTGTGAAAATCGCAGGCTTTTTAGTATAAGCTTGTGACTCCCTTGCACAGCTAAGAGCCTTGGACTGCTGCTGTCTCTCCCATCTCGCTCCGTTACAGAGGTCATGGATGGGGTGCACTATTGAGGAGGTGAGACGTGGACTGCGCTTCGATCTCCCCCCCCCCCTGACCAGTTAATGCTGTCCTCATGACCTGGAGCCGCTACTTCTCCATCAAGTAGCTCCTCAATTGGCCCCCTCCAGGGACCTCGCGAGGCTGAGTGCACCCCGGTCCATGTATCCTAGGTGAGGAAAAAAAATCCTATGCCTGTACTATGAATCGATCGCAGATCTACCGCTTGGCAAGCAACAAATAAGTTTGTAACGTTATATAATAAAATCCGCATGGGTTTATCCTTAAGTCATTTTACCAGTTCTCATACAAACCAAAACTGCTAGCATTCGATTTTTAATTTTGTACTTGAGTTACAGTCGTGTTTTTTTCCCAGAAATGTGACAAACTAATAAAATTAATAATAATAATAATAATAATAATAATAATAATAATAATAATAATAAAAGAAGAAGAAGAAATTGAAGATGCTAACATATTTTCCATGTTATAGAGAGAGCATAAAAGAAACTAATATTTGTGAATCCTGGATGTTGAGCGAGCTTGAGAAAACCTTGAGATATATGAATGTGTAATTATATCTCTTTAGGGACCTGTTGCAATACAATGGTCACATAGGGGCTTTGACTTATGAAGCAACTCGTATTAGTGTAGGTTTAGAACTTTATGGTAATTAATTTTTTATATTACTAAACACATGCCCATTTATACCTTCCAGACTCTGTGGGGATAGGGAGTAATTGCGGTTAAAGAAAAATTCGCCGTCCTAGCCGTGGATCGAAACCCGGTATCTGCAGGTGAGAAGTCAGCTCACTTACCCGTTTGACCACGGAGACAGTCTTATTTTCTGATATTATAACTAAGTGCATTGAATGTTTAACCTTGTTTTTGTATTGATTGCAGATCTGATTAGAAGCAGTGATTGTAGGAGTGACCATTTAAAACTGCGTGTTCGGTTTAGTTCTATCAACATAAATGGATTTTCATTTCCTTCACTTTATAAGAGTTTTAATGTAATAAAGAACTAGACATGAAATTCTGTAGTGAAACCATGAGTTCACCTGTAGTATTCTTTTCGGCGTGATGTAGGTGTAAGGAAACATTCTTTAGCAGAAGCGTGCACAAGGGTTGAGATTTCATGATAGACAATATTAAAATAATTATATTCTTCTGTTACTTCATGCTATTCAAGATAAACATTTTCCAGAAAAAAAATGTTCTTATTCAATTGTTCCTCTTATAATTAGGGACATTAGCGGAAATTACTAGGTTAGTCGGATCTTTTATAATGTTTAGCCCTGCGATTCTCATTGAAATTCGTTCACTTTTTTTATGTGTTTAACGACTGCTTTTACTACTTGTGGCACCGCAGGCGATGACACTACTGATATATGGAATGAACGTGGAGCACCGGTGGAATGTGATGGCAGGGGGAAACCTGAGAAAACCCGCCCCCTGCGCCGCTTTGTCCATAACAAATCCCACATGCTGTCGCCTGGGTCGACTCCGGACCTCCTTGGTGAGAGGAGAGTAGTCTAACCACTCGACCATGGCGCGGCCTCACGATTTGCATTGACATGAGTAAACCAATAAAGATGAAACGAAACATCACTTCCGGTTTAAGAGAGTTGAAGTAGTATAAATCTGAAGTCAATAAAAATTGAGTGTTTAAGTTATACTGTACATACAACACTAATATTTTTCTGAAAATGCTCAATTGGTATTTTCAACCGATTAGTGTCCTTGTGCTCCTGCACCCATGACTTGAACGAATCGCCCATCATTAAGATGAGATTTTCTTTTACATATAATTCACGCTTATAATTCTAAATAATAGCAGAATGTTTTCATTACATGTTACTCCGTTGTACATTAGAAATAAGAAATTTAATGTGCCAGAGCACTTCAATTGTCACTTCGAATTTGTGTATTTTTAGAGGTACGCTGCTTCACATGCACTCACTCGCACACTATACTTTGTCTAAAACTTGCTTTTTAAGTGTTCGGTTGCCCTCAAATCGTGTATTCAGTGTGAAAAACCTTTTGTATCGAACTTACTTGTACAAATTCTCTTTTGTAGAAATATATGAAGTTCTTATGTAATGCAATTTTTTCTCATGAAGCTAGCCAATCACCTGTAAAGTTTCTGAAAAGCATTATAAGTAAATTAAGCTGTCGCTGTATATTATACATTTAAGAACAAGGAGAGCGAATTTCTTAAAAATCCTACCAGCCGTTTCAAGGTTCTTGATTGATTAGGTATCTTCTTTTTTGCGAATTAGCTCGTAGTTTTTCAGATGATTCCTACCAATCACTGCGCTGAGACCTTTTCTCTAAATTGAGTTATCTGATATCTGCCTGTTCCACTTTTATAGATGGGCTTCTACCGTAAACTTGATTGGGTTTTTAGCATTGAAACTGTTTTTCATTGGTCGAGCTATGTATTACTTACACTCTTGTTAGAGAAGTGTGTGATAAAAGTAAAGCTGAAGAAACGGATTATTTCCTGTATGAATGCTAGTAAACAGAAGTGCCCTCTAGATATTTGCGAATCAGCCTGGTGTTCCTGTTTTGCTGGTGTAAAGGGGTATTTTCGCTCTCAACCTTAAAGCATGCAGGACGTCTATCACCAGAAATTACAATATTAAATTGTCTGATTATACACAATGAGGTATTTACCTACTAGCCCTTATCACCTGTCATGTAATCGATAATTTAAATGCCTAATTATGCAAAGGATTAGGATGTTGAAAATTTGTATTTGTTTTTGTGGAATAAAAACATTAGTGGGATTATATGTACATAATAGTTTTATTTATAAGTATTTTCATTACATTCCTTCTCCATGTCCGTGCCTCTTCAAAATGTTTTATTTTCATTGGTTAGATTAAATAAATGTTTGCTTATAAATGTGCCAGCTTCTTTACATCTTCATTTCTTTTTAAATCCTATTCATCCTTTGTTTTATTTTATTAAAAGAGTCTAGCGGCTTCGTTTTTTTCATGAATGCAATTATATATTATAGCACTATATTTTTCAATATATTCACAATGTGCGCACTTTGTCTTTTGTGCACATGCAGAATTTAGGGAGTCATAGGCGCGCTTTATATATGTCATGTATATACAAAGTCATTAGGATCACTGCTGTTGAGAAGCACTGGTAGTTCATAATAAAGCGCTACACTAGAATTATTTGTTTTGGATATGTAGAATGGGATGGATGCGTTCAGTTGGTCTGCTCTGGGTTTCATATTTCTCTATGCTTGCCTCTCGTTTACAAATGATGTGCATGCGGTCTTCCAGCAATCTCAGCTTCCTGAGAATGACTAGCAAAAGGGTCTTTCTCCTCTTATATCTCCTTGGATCTGGAACATTAGAATTATTGAAAATTAGTAAATGTTATTAATTTTCCTTTGACTCGATCACTGCAGTGGAAATAAGGTTAGTTTCTTTCTTGATGTAATAGCAATATATTATACTCACATTGATGCTTGATTCGACGTGCTCGTATTCGGAATGTCATCATAATCTTGTACAGGGCAGGTGTTCCATGGGTTTGAAATGCAGACATCCACCTCGTCAACGTCAGTCCTAGCAGGGTCTATGAGCTCTGGCGGTATGGGGATTGACTCTCGAACTCTGGAAAGAACAATGAGGGTTATTAACTTTTTCAAGAAATAAATGTGTGATGTGCTGGCCACTCGTCGTATTTTTAGTTTGTAATTACCTTTGTCTCATATGCCTTGACCAATACACGCTACAGGTCGAGTTGCAGATGAAGTATGATGTTATTCTATCATGCACTGCGGGTTTTGAACAAATCACCACATGAGTGCGACCGTTGCATAATTCTAAGTGATCTTCAATCTCATGTGCTGATCTAAACATAGCCGTTGCATCTATGGTATCTGAATCGTGAAGCTCTTGTGTGTTCCGACCCCTTGATATATAAAAATGTATTGGAATTAGCCATCATTACTCGAATACATTTGTAGTACTTATAATAGTAGAAAGACGTGAATGTATTGTACTTACAATATATCTATCTTGTAGACAGAGCAGTCTTCGGAACAGGGATTCCTTGAAGGTATCTGATTATGGTAAGCAGGGTATACGAATGTAATCGTATGCATTCGTCCATTGCAGAATTCTTTGTGAAAGTATGTATAATGATGCGAATCTTCAGCACACTCTCTCCTGTATTCGTTCATATCATCAAAAGCTTTGACGTTTGTTTTCAAGAATGCTTTTTCACGGCGGTTATATCGAATAAGTAGTTCTAAATGCAGACCTCAGGCTTATATAGTTGCTCACATAAAAACATGTTTTCTTCAGTGTATACCTAAGGAAGGGGAATGCATGTATCTGCCTGTTCTTAGCCTAGAGGGGCCGAGTGAGGATGTTTTTCTAACAGAAAGCTCTGAAGGGGAGAGATAGGATGTTTTGTTCAAAATGTCGCCAGCCTTCTTTATCGTCTGAAACTGGTCGGATCATGCTTCGCTTTTTGTAATAGGTAGTATGTTTCCGTTTTCCCTTGTGTTATATGTTAGCCAAGAGGTGAGCAGCCTTGCGCGGCTTTCTTTCATAGCGATTGTGATAAGTGGCTACTAAATATCCCTCCCCCTTTATGAAAATGTTTATTTATGCTCAATCCTCAAGTTATGTGATGAGTGCTTCGAGTTATAAATTATACTTCTCTGTTGAAGTTAGAGAATACTGCTGTGTCAGTTGTAGGCTGTCTAAGTGATTTCAAGCAATGTTAGCTGTTATTTTTGGTATGGTATTTATTTTTTGAAGATGTCTATTTATGCATAATTGTCAAGTTATGTGGAGAGTACTTCAAGTTATAGCTTGTACTTCAGTGTTAAAATTAGGGAATACTGCTGTGTCAGTTGTAGTCTGTCTAAGTGATTTCAAGCAATGTTAGCTGTTATTTTGGTATGGTATTTCATTTGAAGGTATTTATTTATGCATAATCGTCAAGGTATGTGATGCTTCAAGCTATAGTTTATACTACAGTGTTGAAATTAGAGAATACTGCTGAGTCAGTTGTAGGCTGTCTAAGTGATTTCAAGCCATGTTAGCTGTTGGTTTTAGTATGGTATCCCTCAGTTAGTTGTAGGCAGTCTAAGTGATTTCAAATTGTGTTAGCAGTTGTTTCTACTTTCTCTACACGTACTATGTACATAGTGTATAGAGAAGGTATTGTATTCCACCCAAAATCGGATGCTGATTTTTCACTGGGAATATATATGTTTTTAGGGTCCCATGTATAAAAAAATCCATTTTAGAAAAAGGTTTGTGTGTGTCTGCATGTCTGTGTGTTTGCGTGTGTTGGTGTGTATATGTGTGTGACTGTGCAGCATAACTCAAAAACGCAAATTCGGTAAATTACCAAACTTGGTATTTAAGTTTAGTATCTTCCAGGTATGCGACCCGAAGATTTTTGAGAAAGCCCCCCCCCCCCCCAAACTACCCTTTACATGGAACGTTTTTAGGAAACATTTTATTTCTAAAAATGGTTCTAACGATTTTGATTAGAATATCGCATATTAAAGATATTTACCTGACAAATAAAATGTATAACTTGAATTTTCTGAGTATAATCTCTGAAGACCTTTTTTATTCTGAAAAAATTGTTATAACTAGTAAACCATAAGAGATAGATAAAAGCTTACCACACAAAAATGTAGAGCACGTTAAAACACACGATTTATGTTAAATACATGATTTTTGTGGAGTGAACCTTTTTTTTTTTCGATATAATCATTGTTATTTGTTTCAGCTTTAAAAACGTATATTTTTCTCATACAGGAAAGTGACATAGCAGCCTGCTTTTGACTATGACTATCACTTTAACCTATGGTACTCCCTTAGTTTGCTTCTACTTACAAGGAAGCAAGTATGAAGACTATTTCTACTAGTTTTTACTCGATTAGCATGAAGTAAAAGACGTACAAGCTTTTTAACAATAATTTGTTTCAGAGAGGTAGAGAAGGTCACGTGAATGGAACGCATCATATTTTGGTATAGGTCTGACATTTGCGTAAATAAAAGCATTTTATATGTCTTGTGATAGTTATACGAATAATGTTTGAATGCACTAGGCGTGTAATCCAAGTATGTAATTAACATGTAGATGTAATTTCGTGAAGAATTTGTATCACCCATTTCGCTACATCGTTGCAAATGGAGTTGTTATTTACATTTTTCAATTGAAGTAAAGGCATAATTGTAATTAAAATTTATTGAATTAACCGAGAATCTAATGCTCGTACTGAATAGGAGATGGTAAGGGTTGAGAAAAGTCTAATAGCCTTTTATTGTAACTTCAATTCTCTAAGCGTTACTGGCATTTTAATTGGCGTAATTGTAATTAAAATTTCTTAAATTAACCAATCATGAATCTTATACTTATGCTGGGTATGGGATTTTTGGTAGTGTTTTAACGCGCACTTTAACTACTTTTGGCGGCGCAGGCTGTGATACTGGTGATACATGAATGACGATGGAGCACCGGTGGAATGGGTATGGGGTGATAAAGGAATAAGAAAAGTCTAATAGCGTTTTGGCATTTTAATTGGCGTAATAGTAATTAAAGTTTTTCGAGTGTGGGATAGCTGGAATTCATTCTTGTACTGGATGCAGGGTGATAAATGAGCAAGAAAAGTCTCATAGTATTTTATTGTAATCTCAATTATTTAACCGTTATTAACATTTTAATTAGCGTAATTGTAATTCAAATTTATTAAAATTAACCAATCGTGTATCTTGTACTTGTGCTGGGTATGGGCTGATAAAGGAATAAGAAAAGTGTTATGGCGTCTTATTGTAACCTCAATTCTTTAAGCGTTATTGTCATTTTAATTAGTGTAATTGTAATTAAAGTTTATTGATTATTCGTGAAGTTAATTCTTGTACTGTATAGGGCATTATAAGGGAATAAGAACAGCTTTTATGTATAGCGAGTGTTATAATTGCGTTCTACATTCAATCCTTTTTGCAGTTGTTTAATTATACATAGTCGTAAAGTCATGTGATTGCATCCTCACTGAAAGTCGAATGTAGGTCCTCGTTTAAGAATGGATATTAAGATTTATAATGTTTGGAGTTGTAATGATGTTGGCATTCTCAGTGTTCGAGAGGTCTCAGGTTGAATTCCCAGTTGAGGTGCCCTCTGCTCGTTGGAAACACAATCACTTCACCGCCAATTTGGTTTTGATATGATGAATTAGTAGGTGCCCCCCCTCCCCACACTGAAAGTTGATTGTAGGTCTCCGTGTAAGAACCGTTATTAAGATTTATAATGTCTAGTGTTGGAATGATGTTGGCATTCTCAGTGTTCGAGAGGTCCCAGGTTCAATTCCCTGTTGGGTGCCCTCTGCTCGTTGGAAACACAATCACTTCGCCGCCATATTGGTTTTTGATGTGATAAGTTAGTATGTTTTATAAAAGCAATTCTCTCTCTTGCTATTTTTCATTTCATATGTTGGTATTGAATAATAAAACTTTTAACATGTTCAATCGTGTGAGTGTTATAATTCCTTGCAAAAATATTACCGCTAACGCATGTTCAATTGATATCTAATAATTTATATCAAATATTCCACTCAGTAATTTTATCGAGTTTTTTCGCCATGACAGTTGAACTATGTTTGTATATTCAGATTCTTTGTGAAAAGTTAGACTGATTTGTCATGCAAATGAGCCTTGTAGCTCTCGAATTGCCAGAGATAGAGAAATCCTACGTGTTTTTAATTAAAAGAGACTATCGAATTGAAATCAAAAGAATTTTGTATTTATGATCAGAGATTCAGATTCCTCGTGAAAAACTAGATCGATTTGATATGCAGATGAGCCTTGTAGCTCAAAAATTAGAAATTTGAGTGGGCGTGGTCAATCGATTAAATTGAATTTGATCTGTGAATGTGAAAGACGATTGTTCAAGTGATTAAGAACCCTGCAAGTAAAATCTTTTAGACAGGTGGTTTGGCAAAGGGGGAGGGGGTAGTAGCCGGCAGCACATACTTTGATTGACAGGTACATGGGGAAGCTTTTAGACTGTTGTCTTGGCAAAGAGGCAGCGCTGTGTGGGTGGTCTGTCGGCTGATGTTTATCTTAAGTGTTACATATGTACATGATGTTTACATGGGCGGCATCCTTTGAGTCCCGAAATCCCCCTTTAACCCCTACTATGGTGGTTTGTGGTGAGGGGGATTTTCTTTAAAATCTTCGAGTCGCATCCTTGGAAGATACTAAACTTAAATAAGTTTGGTAACTTACTTTTTTTCGTTTTTGAGTTAACATGTTCACAGACACACGAACACACAACATACACACACATACACACGGACCTCTTTGTGAAAGTGTTTTTTTATGTATACAGAGAACCATGAAAGATATATTTCCGGTGAAATCTCAGTATCAAACTTTTGGGTGGAGTGCAATACCTTCTCTATACACTGTGTACATAGTACGTGTAGAAACAGTAAAATGTATATGATATAAATTTTGTGTTTTACCGAGATCTACAACTTTGTGTATTAAGCTTTGCCTATATCTTACGTTTTATTAGTTGTGCAAAATGCATCCAGAATAAAGGTATCTATTGCTCTATTCCCGGAAAATTCAAGATATACATTTCTATTGCCATGAAAATATATTTTACATTCGGTATGTTAATAAAAATCGTTAGAAACATTTTTGAGAAAATCAAAACTTTATATATTTTTTTCATGTAAAGGGTAGAGTGTGGAGGAGATTTGTCTTAAAACTTTTGTGTCGCATCCTTGAAACTTAGATATGAAGTTTGGTATTTTATGGATTTTTTATTTTGAGATTTTGTGTTCACGGAACATTCCCATTTCATTCCATCGCATCCCATTCCTATCCATTGCATCCCTTTCCATTTCATCCCATCCCATTCCATTCCATCCCATCGCATCCCATTCCATCGCTTCCCGTTCCATTCCATGCCATTTCATCCCATTCCGTCCCATTTCATCCCATTCCGTCCCATTTCATTCCATTCCATCGAATCCCATTCCATTCCATCGCACCCATTCCATTACATGATATCCCATTGCATTCAATCCCAATCATTACATTCCATTTCATTCCATCGCAACACATCCCATTCTATTCCATCGCATCCCATTCCTTTTCATTCCATCCCATTCCATTCCGTCCCATCCCATTTTAATCCGTAAAATTCATCCAGAATAAAGTAGTCTTCAGAGGCTATTCCCAGAAAATTCAAGATATGCATAATTGAACGGCGACATCACTTTAATTCCCAGGAAACTCAAGATATATATTTGATTTGTTATATAACTATCCGAAGCATATAATGGACATTTTACTCAAAATCGTTAGAACCATTTTTAAATAAAATAAAAAAGAATCGATAAAATTTCCAAAAGGGTATTTTGCAAATTCTATGACGTATCGTTGTAAGATTTACAACTAGATACAAAGTTTGGTATTTATCGCGAGTTTTGTTTTTGGATTATGCTGTTTACAAATACACACACACTAGGACATTTTACCTTCTCTACACGTACTATGTACATATTGTATAGAGAAGGTATTGCATTCCAACCCAAAAATGTGATTCCGAGATTTCACCGGAAATAGACGTTTTATGGTCTCTATATACAATAAAAGCACGTTTAGAAAAAGGTCCGTGTGTGCGTTCCCGTTGTCAGTGTGTCTGTGAACACGATAACTCAAAAACGAAAAGTCGGTAAAATACCACATTTGGTAAGTTTAGTATCTTCCAAGAATGCGACAGGAAGATTTTCAGAGAAATCCCCCCCCACTTTAAACTACCCTTTACATGGAATTTTTTTCAAAAATGTTGATTTTCTCAAAAATGGATCTCACGATTTTGATTAAAATATCGTATATTAAAGAGAAACAAAATGTATATCCTGAATTTTCTGGGAATAGCCTCTGGAGACTACCTACTTCATTTTGGATGAATTTTACGGAATTTTGCATAACTGCTAAACCGTTAGAGACAAAAACTTACCACAAAAAATGTAGAGCATGTTTAAATACACAATTTATGTTTTACACATTTTCTTCGTGGAGTTGGTCGTTTTTAGATATTCCTTGTTTTTGGTTTCAGCTTTAAAAAACTTGCACCTTTCTCATACAGGAATCTGTCAATTCCTGTCCATGCAAACAAAGGAACTTCAGTCACATAGCAACCAACTTTTGACTATCACTTTAACCTATGGTATTCACTTTTTTTTGCTTCTACTTACAAGGAAGCAAGTAATAAGACTATTTCTGCTAATTGTTTTTCGATTAGAATGAAGTAAATAGAAGCATAGGCTTTTTAACAATAATTTGTTGCAGAGATGTAGAGTAAGTCATGTGAATGGAACAGCGCATTTTAGGGGTTGTGTTTTGGATGAAATGCACTGCGTTCCCTGCATAGTGTATAGAGAAGGTATTATAATGTAGCCAAACATTCCATACCGAGATTTTACCGGAAATACATGCTTTGAGACACCCTCATTCAAATATATATATATAGTCATGGAAAAAAGTATTCATACACCAGTGTTTATGTAGAAAAACTTAATTTGTTATAACTAAAGTTAACATCCAGAGAGATTATTTGGTAAACGAACAGTATGATATTTCCTCCTGAATCTATACATATAAACGCATGACCTAAATTACTCCTCTTCAAAAAGTAAACAAAACATTTGTACCAGCTGGCTTCTCACAACTAGGAAAAAAGTATTCATACACTCAAAGAAAATGATAGTTTAAATACAATTCAATAAGAAAAGTAATACTTTGTAGGCATTCCCGTTCTACGTATTACTTCTGTTAACCTCTTTGGTATGGAATGAACCAGGTTTTTTGTGGTCTCTAGGCAATATTTTGCCATTTTTGATGAAAACATTGTTTCAGAGCTGCCTTACTTCGTATGTCATGCTTTCGGACCATTCTTTCAAGGATACCCCAAGATGTTCAATTGGATTAAGGTCTGCACTCTGTGCTGGAAACTTGAGAACGTGGGAAGCAGTGGGGAGTATGGTACAACAACCACAAACGAACAATTTTCGCCGTATGCTTAGGATCATTGTCTTGTTGAAAGTAACAATCTGTGCCTAAACTCAATTTATCAACACTTTTTTGCAGATTATTCTTTAGGATATTTAAATACTGAAATGTTACCTTCAACAAAAAAATGTTCCCCAACACCAGATGTAGCCATACATCCCCATATTATAATTCCTCCTCCAACATGCTTCACTGTGGCTTGAAGGTGCTTAGGTTCAAGCTCAGTATTTGGTCTTCTCCACACCAAAATTCTGCCATTATTTACAAATACATTCAATTTACTTTCATCTGTGAACAGTATCCTGTCCCAGAAACTCGTGTTCTTGCTTAGATGCTCTCAAGCAAATTCAAGTCTGACTTTCTTGTTCTTCTTGCTGATGTATGATTTCTTTCTAGGTACCCTAGCTCCATAGCCTGCACTACTTAGAACATAGCGAACAGCCCTTGTTATTTCCTTTCCGAACTGATCGTTAAGATAGGCAGACAATGCAGAGGCTATCAATTTAGGATATTTTTTTATCGTTCTTATTAACATATTCTTTTCCTTTTGTGTTAGCTTCTGTGGTCGTCCTCTTCTTTCGCTATTAATGATAGAATTTCTCTCTCTATATCGTGTTATTATGGACTGCACAGAGTCCCGGCTTCTTCCAATAACATCAGCAATGTTTGAAAATAATTTTCCCTTTTGATATTGAGAGATAACTATCTGTCTTTCCTCTACAGTTGTTTCTTTACCTTTGCGGCCCATATTTCTGTCGCACGGCATTCACTACGTAACAGAACGAACAAGCAGCAAATAAGAAATTCACTGGAATTCCTTATGCGTGGTTTAGTCTTATTACGTATGTTTTAATAATGTTTAACGCCCACAGCAGAGGCGGTGACCCTGCCATACGCGAAATGAAATGATGGGAAAAGAAGCTTGAAAAAAAAACAACCTTCCAGATCTAAGTTTAGTTCATCTGCCAGGCATGTTGCAGTTATATGGACCGAGGAAAACGTGCAGGGATATGCGTCCTTAACTACCTCGGTCTGGTTCTGTACAGCTACCACTTAACAAACAGCGATGCATGAAGAGTTAGGCACCCAACGTTGGTTCACGCGTCACACATTGAAATCCCGTAACAAATATGCAAAACTACATGAAAATCTTGAATTCTATTGGCTGAATAGATAACTGAATACACTTAACGCTGCAGTGGTCGCGTGGCGTCCTTTATTTACACGTTGCTAACTCTGGCTGACTTGTGGTGCCATCTACCTTCCTATTAACTAAATACAAACATGCTTTGCTCATCAACTTCGCATTAGTTTCAATTCAGTGTTCGAAGGAAGAGATTGTTTCCGGAGCCGCGTTGCTGGAGTCTACCAGACGCCATGCGACCTTCCACGGTACTGAAGGTGAATATTTTATTTTTTATTTTATACAGTATTTTGCGTATGAATACTAATAGTCGTTGCTAAGTAAGTAATTTTGTTAATCTTCAGATACAATATGACCTCAAAAAAGACCTACAACCTGGAAAATGTACGTGATCGAGAAATTGTACTCCGGCTGTTGCAGGAAGAAGATGAATCTGGTGACGAGTTTGATATTTATAGTGACTTGGAAGAAGACGGATTGGAATCGAAAGAAGAAAATATGGACACTGAGCAAGAAGCGGTCTCCAACGATAGTGACAGTGATAACCAAGTCGAATATTTTTTGGGAAGGAATAAATCTTCAAAATGGTCAAAAGTGTGTCCACCAAAAAATGTTCGCACACGACGACAGAATATTGTCATCCATTTACCGGGAGTGAAAGGTGCCGCGAAAAATGCGAAAACGCCAATGGAATGTTGGGAATACTTTTTCGACAGCGAGTTCTTATCTAGTATTGTTGAATACTCAAATAAAATATTTCTGAAGTTCAAGGACATTATTCCAGGGAAAGGGATACTCACTAGACAGACGTAGACGCAATTGAAATAAAGCTCTGTTAGGAATATTATATATATGCGCGTCTAGGAAAGACAATCATACACACACCCAAGATATATGGGCTTCAAATAAAATGGGAATTGAGTTATGCCGTCTGATAACGCCTGAAAGACGATTTAGGTTCCTATTATACTGTTTGAGGTTTGATAACAAGGATATTAGAAAAGAAAGAAAGAAAGCTGATAATTTAGCCCCTATAAGTGAAATATTTACTTCTTTTGTGGAAAATTGTAAAGATGCCTATTCAGTTGGGGAGTACTGCACTATTGATGAAAAGCTAGAAGCTTTTAGGGGCAATCGTTTTTTCAGACAGTACATCCCTAGCAAACCAAATAAGCATTGACTTAAAATATTTGCTTTGGTGGATGCTAGGATGTATTACACCATCAACCTAGAAATTTATGTTGACAAACAACCTGCAGGGCCATTTGAAGTTAGCAACAAACCAGCAGATGTGAAACGTCTCATTTCTGTGATCTCAAGAACTGGGCGTAATATAACCGTGGACAATTGGTTTAGCACCTTAGATTTAGCTGACTATGTTTACACACCCAAAAAGCCGGGAGGTAGGAACAACATTTTTTTTGGGTTTCAGAAAAATGCAACCCTAATATCTTATGTCGCCAAGACAAACAAAGTGGTTCTGGTTCTTTCAACAATGCGTCATGATAATGCAATTGATGCAACGTCCGGCGATAAGAAAAATCCGGCAGTGATAACCTTCTATAATATAACCAAATCGGGCGTTGATACTGTGGATCAATTGTGGAGCACGTACAATGTATCCAGAAAAACCAACAGATGGCCTATGGTAATCTTTTATAGCATGATGAACAGTGCAGCTATAAATGCACAAATAATATACCATGCCAATAATTCTGATGTTAGCAGCAGGCGCAGTGAATTTTTGAACCTTTTAGGACTAATCCAGCAGATGATTAATTGTGTTTACGTTTTCAGTGTTCATCATTGCCAAGAAACCTCAAACGAGACATTCAAAGTATTTTTCCAGATAAACATGCAGTGCAAACTACAGAAGAGGACAGAGGTGCTGTGAATGTGGTCGTTCAAAGAACCGGTATACCAAATATAAATGCCGCAGCTGTAACAAATGTGCTTAGAACATGCCCAGCAAGTATGCGCTTATTGCCAATTGTACTGCTCAATGTATAAACTGCATTATGTATATTATGTTAAGAGTACATAAATAGAAACATTTGTTTTTCGATAAGGGATTTTCACACATAGTTTGTATTGAACGAGAAGACGTTTCATGCAGCAAACACCTTTCTGGATTATATGTATAACTAAAAATCACAATAATAAAATATATATACTAGTGAGAATGTAACCTTCTCTTTAGTTTTATATAAAATAGTACGTTTACACTCATAAATTTGAACTGACTGAGTTAAAAACACATAGAGAACGCAGAAACGTACTGGAGTCTGTAAGAGGCCGCGCGACCTTTAATGTAACTATGAACCACGCGACCACTGCAGGTTTAAGTTCCATACCACTTGGTCAGTGCATCGGGGCACGACACAGTAGTAATGCGTGCAGGGGAAGTAATCTCGTGTTAATCTTCATTTCAGAATGAATGTATCTTAAATGCTATAATAGTCTATATAAATACCTAAGAGTTTAATAAACACTGATTTATACCGTTAAACAGAACTACAAGTCCCATCATGGAATTCGTATGGGTAACAGGATGCCCGAAATATTGTTTACAACAGTTGCTGTTTGGTGTTATGGAGGACGAACGCCGTAAATGTTCTCTTGAATCTTCGTCGCCTTACGTGAAACATAAGGCTGATAAACCATTGACTAGTGGTGAAAAAATAATAGTTTGAACGCTAATTATAAGTTTTCTGATAAATATTCAACATTTCCCGTAAAATAAGTGATGAAATTAACTTCTAAGTTCACCGGTGTGTCGACTGCAACTATAAACAGTACTCGTACACAACAAGCTGGAACGAGAAAAATATTTACATCCGGTAAAGCTGTTATTGTATACCATAACCAGGAGGATATCATTTTTCGCTCATTTCTTTTAGAATTAGCCAGCCCAACCCCGGGCAGCTGCCCTAAGAGATGAAAATTCGTGTTGTATTTAATAAAACAATTCAGCGAAATAGATTATCAGGTTATGATTGTAATATTTACATTGGTTCTCAAATGGTTGATAACTGACCGAACCGTTTCAAACTCTACGCCATCGCGCAATGTTATGGCTGACTGGATCGTCACCTTGTTGCCCATAACCAAAACAGGAGATTAAACAAACGAATGTCAGGTGCAACAAGAGTTCAAAGAAATGAACATCAGCTGCAATAAAATGTTTCGACATTATCGCTCCAGTCAGATGACCGCGATTGCTAGTTGCTTAATCTCGGCCATTCCATTGGCGCTTTAATAGTTGAGAAAAATTGTCATAAGTCATGCCTCGAGTGTTTTCATCTTGTCGATAATTCAAGACCTGAGCGAAGCGATGGCCGCGTCGTGGCCAAGTGGTCAGACCACTCGCCTCTCCCCTCGGGTTCGATCCCGAGCGACCACATATGAGATTTGTGGTAGACAAAGCGGCGCAGGGGCAGATTTGCTCCGGGATCTCCGGTTTCCCCCGCCATCGCATTCCACCGGTGCTCCATCTTCAATCCAAGTAATCACCAGTGTCATCGCCTGCGATGCCACAAGTAGTAAAAGCGGGAGTAAAACACTATAAAAAAAATCTGACAAGTTCCATTCACATGACTTTCTCTACATCTCTGCAACAAATTATTGTTGAAAAGCTCATGCTTCTATTTACTTCATGCTAATCGAGATAACATTAACAGAAATCTTATTACTTGCTTCCTTGTAGGTAGAAGCGAAATAAGGGAGTACCATGGGTTAAAGTGACAGTCAAAAGCTGGTTGCTATGTGACTGAAGTTCCTTTGTTTGTGTGGACACGAGTTGACAAATTCCTGTATGATAAAAGTTTAAGTTTTTGAAGGTAGAAACCAAAAACAAGGAATATCTAAAAAAAAACGATCAACTTCACAAAAAAAAAAAAAAAAATTATATAACATAAATTGTTTGTTTTAATGTGCTCTACATTTTTTGTGTGGTAAGTTTTTGTCTGTCTCTTACTGTTTACCAGTTATACAAAATTCTGTAAAATTCATCCAGAACAAAATAGTCTTCAGAGGCTATTCCCAGAAAATTCAAGATATACATATTATTTGTCAAGTAAATATCTTTAATATACGATATTTTAATAAAATCGTTAGAGCCATTTTTTAGAAAATAACAATTTTCGAAAATGTTTCCATGTGAAGGGTAGTTGAGGTGGGGGCATTTTCTTGAAAATCTTCGTGTCGCATCCTTGGAAGATACTGAACTTACATACCAAGTCTTTTCGTTTTTGAGCAATGCTGCCCACAGACACACACATACAGACAGACACACACACGGACAATTTTTCTAAAAATGTTTTTTTTTTTTTTTGTATTCAGGGTGTCCTAAAACATGTATTTCCGGTGAAATCTCGGTATCGAATTTTTGAGTGCATTACAATACCTTCTCTATACGCTAAGTACATAGTACGTATAGAGAAAGTAAAAAATCTTATGTGTACCATTCACATGACTTTCTCTACATCTCTGCAACATATTATTCTTAAAAAGCTTATACTTCTATTTACTTACTGCTAATCAGAAAAAAATATCAGAAATAGTCTTATTACTTGTTTCCTTATAAGTAGAAGCGAAATAAGAGAGTACCATAGGTTAAAGTGATAGTCAAAAGCTGGTTGCTATGCCACTGAAGTTTCTTTGTCTGTATTGACAGCAGTTAACAAATTCCTATATGAGAAAGGTATAGTTTTTTCATAGCAAAATCAAAAACAAGGAATGTCTAAAAGACGATGAACTCCACGAAAAAAATGTATATAGCATAAATTCTGTGCTTTAACGTGCTCTACATTTTTGTGCAGTAAGTTTTTGTCTATCTCTTACGGTTTAGCAGTTATTCAAAATTCCCTAAACCTCATCCGAATAAACTACTCTTCGGAGGTTATTCCCAGAAAATTCAAGATATACATTTTATTTGTCAGGTAAATGTCTTTAATGCAAGATATTTTACTCAAAATCGTTAGTGCCGTTTTTGAGGAAATCGAAATTTTCGAAAAATGTTCCATGTAAAGGGTAGTTTGAGGTTGGGGGATTTTTCTCGAAACCTTCGTGTCGCATCCCTGGAAGATACTAAACTTAAATACCAAGTTTGATATTTTATTGACTTTTCGTTTTTGAGTTATCGTGTTCACAGACACACGGACGGACACACACACACACGGACCTTTTTGTGAAAATGCTTTTTTTGGATATTGGGGACCCTAAAACATATATTTCCGGTGAAATCTCGGTATCGAATTTTTGGGTGGAGTGCAATACCTTCTCTATACACTATGTACATAGTAAATGTAGAGAAAGTAAAAATTAGCGAAGCTGTGAAAGTCAAATTGTCCTAAGAGATTAAAACACCAATTGTATTTGATAAGACAATTCAGCGAAAGAGACTACTAATAATTTATAATATATAGGAAGGGAGATTTTATCAAGTTATGATTGAAATCCTTATACATTAGTTCTCAAATGGTAGACGCATTCGACCATGTGTACATACACGAGGGTTGGGTCAAAAGTCATGACAACTAGTTTTTTTTCTTGTAGATATGTGAACGGATCACAAATGTATATTTGTCGTGTGGAAGTTCTGCAGGCATCGAGTATATGCAGAACAGATGGCTCTGTGATAGCTAGTAGTAGCGCAGCGAGGGCTATGAAATCAATCAGTTGGTGAGTGTAGTGCGAGATGGGAGTAACCCGTGTTGAGCAGCGCGCTTACATTAAAATAGCCGTTCTCCGAGAGAGAAATGCGATGGAATGTCACAGTGAATTAGTGGAAGCCCTTGGGAATAATACCCTACCATACCGTACAATAGCACGGTGGGTAGGAAAGTTTCAGCAAGGACGTGTGTCAACCAGCGATGAGAAACGTTCGGGACGACCTGTTAGTGAGCGGACAGACGTGGCACTTGCTGTCATTGAGCAGCTCCTCAATGAAGACAGACGATGGACGCTACTGGAGTTAAAGAGGGCAAGTGGCATCGAGAAACGCACCGTCCACAGGATATTGCGTAATGAGCTGCAACTACGCAACATCACATCGCGGTGGGTACCGCATGCACCGACGGAAGTTCAAAGGCACTATGCAATATGCTCCGACCACCTTGCACGTTGGCAACAGGACGGCGATCAATTCTTGTCACGAATAATTGCTATCGATGAATTTTGAACCAGGGCATACGCACCAGAACTGAAACATCAGTCCGCGCAGTGGCAACATGCTGGATCACCAAGGAGGCAGAAGTTCTGTCAAAATCCTTCCCCAATCAAATTGATGGCGATCGTCGCATATGGCATCAGGGGTGTCATTGTCTGCCACTTTGTTCCACATGGCAAAACAGTGACCGCACAGTACTACAGGGACTTCCTGGTGCGGCAGGTACGATGTGGCGTTTGGGAGAAACGTCCGGATCTTGTGGACAGTGCAATAATCCTGCACAATGCAAAACAACATAAAGCAAAGTATGTAGGGCAGCTACTGCGACATTGGGGATAGGAAGACTTGGAGCACTCTCCCGGCATTTCGCCCTGTGACTGATCTCATTCGAAAGATTAACGAACCATTACGTGGTAGTTGGTTTGCAACACGAGAGGGCATTGCACGCGGACAGATGACTCGATTCACACATGGTGTGGCAAATGCTGCGAATGTTGGTATTCAGCGCCTCCCACATCATTGGCAGTGTATGATGACAGTAACAGGGGACTACTTTGAGGGGCATTAGGCCCATGTTTGTCATGTCAACTGTATGTGTACTGTGTTGTCATTCTTTTGCACCGTGAAGGCCATATTGCCCTGTATACTACCGCAATAGTGTGTTATGATATTCAGTGTTATTCATGTGGTTAACACCTTGTCCTTTCGTCTGTATATGTCACATATTCCAACTGGACTGGTGTCTTCAAGAAAATAAGCAGTTGCCATGACTTTTGCTCCAACCCTCGTGTGTGTGTATATATATTTCTTTCTTCACTGCCTCCTGAATTATGATAGTGCCGACCGAGCCTACACCCAATGTACGAATATCGATAGCAACAATAGAAATTGGGAACAATTATTTTCAGTGGCGGCTCGTGGATTAAAAATTCAGGTGTTCACAAAATCAGCAATTTACCACCGCCGCAGACGCTGCCGCTACTGCTGTCGCCGCAACATCAAATCTAGTAATATTAGAAACAATGATAGTGCCTAGTAACAAGAATTATAAGTTTGTTACGCAAATCGTCCCCCACCCAGTATTGCAAAGATGTTGAATTTCTTAGTCTTCGAGAGTTAACAGCAATATGAAGTGATGAAGGGGTGAAAACATGTGAAGAATGGTATTTACAGTGAATAATATTTACATTGTTTGATTTACGCAATTAAAACCAAATTTATTTGTACAGAAATTCCACGCGCCGGTTTTTCAAATGTGCAAACTTTTCTATCACTCGGTGATTAAAGTATTTTATGCTGTTGACCAGTTTGTTCTCAATAGCAAGCATTGCCAGTGCTGAAAGTCGGTCTTCACCCATCGTATTCCTATAAAGGTTTCAATTCTTTTTATTGTGGAAAAGCATATTTCTGGTTCTGATGTAGTCATGGTCGTAGTGATAACAATCTTCGGAAAAGTTTCTTCGTTGAGGTTGTTTTCTGTTATGAACTGCTTAACTCTCGCATAAAATACAAATTACTAAGAAAAATAGCGCGTCTCACAAAGACTGCAGTTGCACTTCTGGATAGTTTCAACTAAATCTCAAAGGTAGCAGCACCTCCTGCTGATAAACAGATAAATGAAGCTGTTAATGTGCACGGTCGCACTGTGCTCATTTCTGGCTGTAAAATTCCGAGCTGGTTTGTTACCCGCGCAAGGGCAAAGCTGCTAAACGTTAGTTATACGCCTGTGCTACAAGCGTTGTTGCCACATACTCGGGTGCTCGGCTGTATTCAATCTGAAAAGCAGAGCGCGGTATATTTAAACAAGTGGCACCGGATAGCGCATTTTGTTAAATGTTTCCTGAAAGAGAGAAAGGAGATCCACTAATAAATATTGGAGGTTCACGTGCTCTTGTGCTCCTACACAGCAGCCGCCGCTGATCATTTTATTTCAGCTTTTAATAACTAATACATGAAATGAAAACAAACGCTATTTTATTTGAGGTTATAGCACTCATTTCAAATTTAAGAAATACAAATAATGCTTATTTTCAATCCTTTGTTTAACTAAATATATTATGAACTGGATAAAATTTTAAATAAACATTGGAAATACAATTGTGGAACTGACAGTTATTAAAAGTGAAGGTTGGCTGCCTGGATTGGCACCTTGTTACCAATAGCCAAGACAGGAGATTAAACATACGAACATCAGGTGCGACTAGATTTCAAAGAAATGAGCATCAGCTGCGATAAGATGTTTCGATAATATAGCTCCAGTCAGGTGACCGCGATTGGTTGAAATTGCCTAATCTCGGCCATTGCATTGCCGCTGTAACAGTTGAGCTAAATTGTCAGAATAATTATTCCTTTTGCATTACATGTCGCTGGCACTCGGCACATGGTCGTAAAAGTATGTTAGTATTTCCGGTGCCATTGGCGAAGGCTACATTATATCGGTGCACTGATTTTATTTCGGCGGTCATCTCAAAGCTGAATAGATAATAGGCCGAAAAACGTCTCAAGTAGAAGCACTGACGAGATAGACCGGTTTTATTGTGACAGTATAGCTTTTCTATGAAGCCACACGCGGTCTTAGAGCAGAAACCGATACCGAGTCATAATGGTTGTACATAAAATAAATATTGTAGACACATAATAAGTATTATGAAAAGCTTCTGCACATTGGCTGTTCTTTTACAGTCGTGCCTAAGTTAAGTTCAAATGAAATATCGGGTGTAATACTGAAAATTACACGTTTGATTCCTCTCTCTTGCATGCCAGGACATACCAGGTGGCCCAACAACGCCGGCCGCATTTCATGTGTGTAGATTCCCTTCGTGCGCTAAAAGAGTTGCAGAACTCAGCAGGACAAATCCAAGCAAGTACAGGTCAACTAGCATGAGCGAACTTTGTTCTACTCCTCTTGCTTATCAGCGGAGCCGTGAGGGAATCGCTCTCAGTGAAAGGCAATTCCCAAGCTTCCTACTAGTGCGTATTCTTTGTGATTATATACAAGAACAGCAAAAACAGGCAGAAAATAGTGTTACAACCTTTTGCACTTCAGTTACAGAAACTTTATTTTTGACTAATAAAGCCAAGTGTTCAATTACAAAATATAACAAATGTTTACTTCACCTATCCGCATCAGCACATTGTAATCATGTTTACCTGTACTTATTTGGAATATCAACATGTTCTGAGGGGACAAATAAAAGAATAAAGGCTCATAACGAAACTTAATGCAAACACGAGAGCAAGTAGTGTTTCACTGTTATATTAATGCACTCTACACGCAGAAGATTGTTACAGCATCGTAATGTAATTTCGTAAACACGAGAGTTAGTGTTTCACGGCATTATCAATAAGCACTATGTATGTAGCAGATTACACCATTCTGCATGGATTTCTTTTTGAGAAATAAATGAGCCTTTCTGAATCACAATTTCACACTGATTGCAAAAGTGAAAACCATCTTAAGGAATGCTTCCGTGGTCAAGTAGTCAGCGAGCTGACTTCTCATCCGGAGGTCCCGGGTTCGATTCCCAGCTGGGGGGGGGGTTCTGTAACTAGAATTATTCCCTATCCCCCATTTAGTCTGGAAGTATGAATGAGAGAGTAAATATGTGTGCGTTTAGTAAGCTAACATTGATTAACCTAATGCTCTGAACCTACAGTTTCACAAATCAAAGCCCCCAATATTGATGTTAAAGGGGGCTATAGAAATGAAACAGTTAAAAGAAACCATTTTCGCACACCATGCCAGAATTACAATTCAAAATGTTATGTTTTGAATATTTTTCATAATGTACTGCAGTGAAGTTATCGTTTGTTAGAAAGACTCAACAGCTTATAATTTCAACTTTATTGCTTAACATGTGAAATAATAGAACTATTATTATGTTTATATTTATTACAATCCACTAACTAGGTCCGAACAAAAATGTGTCTTCCCTTAAAATGAACAGGGGTTAAGATATTTGTTGTTATTTTTGGAGATATTTATCTGTCTTCACTCATCTTATTGTAAACAGGAAGTTGAAATGTTTAGTGTCTCAGGCAAAAAGAATTAATTGAAGGAAATATTTACTCTTAGAGATTGCTAATTAAAACAAACAATGCATTAGAAAACTGACTATGCCATGTTGTGGCCAAGTGGTTAGACCATTTGCCTCTCACCTAGATGACCTGGGTTCGATCCCAAGCGGGATTTGCGGTAGACAAATTGGAACAGGGGTGGGTTTTCTCAGGGTTCTCCAGTTTCCCCTGCCATTGCTTCTTCATTTCACGTATCACTAGTGTCATTGCCTGCAGTGCCGCAAATAGTAAAAGCGTATATTAAAACACAACCAAAAAAAAAAAAAACTGACAGAAGGTCCCTGTATATATAAAAGTGCAGTGCAGTTTATCAGGCTAAGGTATTCCTTTCACATATAATAAACTATCACATTTTAAAGGTTCTTTTAAAATTGGAGATCAGTCATTGCCAAGTAAATGTGAAGTGTGTTTCTGTGAGAGCACGTCATAATAGTTTCTATATATGAGGGACAATTATGTTGGTAAAACTAAGACAGAATATACCAGCTTTTGTAAAGAAAACTTGCTTTAAGTTAGGAGACCAGGATAAATCGTCATAGTTGTGTTGCAGAGTCAAGGAGTTGGAAAACAGAAGTCTCTGCCCTTTGGTATCCATATAATTTGGAGGAAGACGATTGTTATTTTTGCACAGTAAGGCAGCAGGATATAATGCTAAAAACAAGAAAGATGTTGTATATGTTAATATTCCCTGAATCAGATACACTGCCATCTGAAACTGAATTTCCAGTGGATCATACTTATGAACCAGATAATTCTGATCGTCAAAGTGAGCTTACTGATTTAGTGAGGGATTTACATTTGCTAAAGAATCAGCATAGCTGTTAGGTTCTAGGTTAAAAGAAAAGAGTGTATTAGCTGAAGGCACATATTTTTCATGGTACAGGCATCATGAGAAGGAACTTGTCCCTTTTGTGCTGAACAACAAAATTTAGTGCATTGCAGGACATCCCTGTTATCTTAAAATTTTATAACATAAACTATAACTCCAAAGAGTGGAGCTTCTTCATAGATTCTTCTCAAAAAAGTCTTAAAGGTGCTTTGCTTCATAATGGAAACATTCATCCTTCGATTCCTGTAGCCCGCTTTCTTTGTTTTAAAGGAGACATATGAAAATGTAAATTGCAGTACGATAACCACCTATGACTAGTCTGTGGAGATCTCAAGATTATCACTGTACAGCAAAAAATATGCCAAAACTTGAAACTATCAAATACCTATGTTATTATTAGACCTTACATTTATAGGCTTTCAAAAATAAACCCTTAGGCACCTAAAAAACCTTTAAAAATATTAAAATAGGTCCTTAAAATATAATTTTAGGCTTTCAATTTTACTAAGACCTCAAATAAGAGATAAGGAAAAAATGCACATAAATGTTATAGGCCTATTGTTTATATAAAAGTACAAAAAAAGAAGAAATTGCACTTGAAATAAACAATAATAAACACTTGGCTTTCAATTAAACATATATAACCTTACAAAAAAACACATTAATATCTTACTTAATTACTAAACAACTATTGTATAAGCAAATAAAGTGTATTAACAAACCAATTTTCTTTTGTAAAGTAATTAAATGCAATGTTGTGTTTTGTTTGAGTTTCTGTTTGTCTTTGACCACTGCAAACAAGAACCACTTTCTAGCAGGGTGTTAGGACGCAAGGAGAGTTGCTAGAAATCAAGAGTTTGTTGACCGCAAAATTTCTTTCAAGGCATCATTTACAATTGTGTGTGGTCAGTAGCCTGTTGGCCAGTCTTCTCAGCTTTATGCATGTGATATTTCAAATGTTTTATTTTAATTTGTTAGTCAAGCTATGAAGGATTTGAAAACTTGCTTCAAAATAGTTTTAAAGGAGAAAAAGATTTAAATCGCACGCAAGTTCAGTCTGAGTTGTTAGCATCTAGACTAAAGAAATGGAATCTCTTACAACCGGGTACCAAAGTATCGTAAGTGTCAACATAGCTTATCAACATATTGTTGTGTATTGTAATAATGTGAGGGAGCCCACGTATTAGCTAGGCAGAGAACATATTCCTGATGAGTGGCATTTATTTGTCAAGTCTAAAAGTATGTATTGCTATATTTACCCTTCGGTACCAGTGGCTTATGGTATAAATATGAAAGAAACATACAAACACATGGGTATCCTCCTAAAAGCAGTAAGTTATGATGACTATAAATTGCAAATATGTGGAGACATAAAAGTTGTTGGTCTATCGACCAGGATATATGAAATATTGTTGTTTTTTGTGGGAAAGGAACTCTCGGGACAGAGTTAATCATTACGGAGTGAAGGAGTGGTCTTTGAGACAAAGTTTAGTACCAGACGAGAAAAATGTAAAGCTTCACCCACTCGTAGATTCTCAGAAAGTGTTATTGTCGCCCTTCCATACAAAGCTGGGCTTAATGAAGAACTTTGTTAAAGCAATGGACAAAAATGGAAATGGTCTTCAGTATTAAGAGAGAAATTTCCCATGTTAAGTGAAGGAAAATTAACAGAGGGCATTTTCATTGGTCCTCAAATCTGGAAAATCCAGCAGGATCTTATGTATGAGAAAAAACTCACCAAAACAGAAAAAGTAGCACGGTGTGCATTCAAAGACATATGTTCAAAATTGCTGGGAAATTACAGAGCAGATAACTACATCAAAGTTGTGGAAACACAAACAAAGCATACGGAAAACAATGGAAAAATGTACAAGATTACAATATTTCTACATTACCAAGAAAATCTGCAGTAGCAACCTTGAGACTAGTAACAGGACATGACTGTTTACAAAAACACACACAGGTTTGGTAGGGCAGAGACTCCTATATATCTTTTCTGTAACTTAAATGAAGAAATGGATCGTGATCATCATTGTCCAACTTTTACAGAAGATTACAACCTCCCAGCTAAATAATGGAGTGCAATGGCATTATCAAGCACTTAACATTAGATACCAACTAACCATTGTGGAAAATGTTTTAAGGATATATGAGGTAATGGGGTGCAATATGTCCCTTAAAATTTATTTCCCATCTTAACTTCCTTCCACTGAACCTGGGAATGGTGAGCGATGAACATGGAAAAACATTTCATCAGCAAATATCCCAAATGGAAAAGGCTATATGCGGAAAATTGTCTCCTAACACATTTGCTAACTACTGTTGGCATTTTGTCTCCCAGTGTTCTGGGCCCAGTCACAAAAGAAAGTCTCCCAGAAATTTTTTTTTTTAAATTATTTGCATGTAATTTTTGTTTTTTTGTTTTTAAAACTATTTGACATTTTATCACTAATCAACACATCCTTTTCAATAAAATTGGTACTTTTGAATGCTGATTGTAGTAAAATTTGAGTCCATAACTACATTTATGAAAAAAAATTATTAATATGAACCAAAATATTAAATATGGTTGCCAAAGAAAATGGTATATGATTCTTTTGAATTTAGGAGACCCAAATGGCATGAAAAAAGTTAAAAGTTTTGTTATACAGTTGTGTTATTGGACTACTACTTTCACAAAATAGCCTTTCTCACATAGGTGAGAACACTGGGAAAGGGAACAGTGCCACAAACCTCTTATTGATCCCTCTCCATTTAAAATTACCTTTAACCTTCTGACAACTTTGGATAAAGACAGTGAGTGCTTTAAATACCTTTGTGCTACATCTCCTTCATTATCCTACAAAAATGAAAGCTGGTGTATTCATTGGCTCACAAATTCGAAAACTGATGATGGACAGTCAGTTTGAGAATACTATGAGTCAAGAAGTGATGGATGACTGGAATGCTTTCACAAGTGTTGCTTTTAACTTCTTTGCAAATAAAAATATAGTGAAAGTGATGCTATAAAATTTCAAACAGACTGGTTGCAATATGAGTGTCAAAGAACATTTCCTTCACTCCCATCTAAATTATTTCCCTGATAATTTAAGAGATTTTAGTGAGGAACAGGGTGAAGGATTTCACCAGGATATAAAATATATGGAAACGAGGTATCAAAGGAAGTGGAGTGTTAACATGATGGCTGACTTTTCCTGGATGTTAAAAAGGGACTGCTTTGAACAACATGCAACGTCAAAGAGCAGAAAATATGAATTACACTATTCAGGCTTATAACTATAATAATTATTATTATTATTATTATTATTATTGTTATTAAGTAATGATTAGCTATTGACAATTTTTCACACAAAATTCTTGTTGAAAGTAATTTTTATTACTTTTCATAAAGCTATAATTTCATTTCTAGTTATTGATGAATTACTTGAAAACTTGATGTGATGGGAGATGATGGGGATCATTTTCAAATTGAGCACAAAATCTAGAATCACCTACCAGATTTAAAAACACAAAAAAAACAGAATGATGTTATTAAATGATTGCATGCAAACACAATGTTTCCTCACTAGATGATGATGATAGGGGTGCAGAGTCTGTGTGTTCGATTCCAGAAGGAGGCAATACATAGCCCAAATATCATTGATTGAATGTGTGTATTGAGCATGTTGGTGGGAGGTGCTATAGTTTCCAATGGAAACTTCTAGAGCTTCATCCCAGTTTGTGTAAATGTAGCGCAAGATTCCTTGGTTCAATGTGTGTATTGTCATTGGTTGATATGTGATGATGGAAGGCGCTGTATGTTCCCCCCCGCTGCATGCATGTATGCTTAGGGTGCCCCCACCCCTCTTAGGATGACATAAAATGAAAACAAAAGCTTCCAGTTATAAAAAACTGTTTAGACTGAACATGCTGGTAGGTGCCCCCCCCCCTCCCATGAGTCTCTTGGTGTGATAATGGGCAATGACTAATTTGGTATTTGACCAGTCGTTTGCCCTTGAGGATCTAGGTGTGGATGTGTAGTAATGAGTAGGGCAAGACATTTAATGATTTTGCATCTTTTTCATAAAGGTTGAAACATTTCTTACATATACGAAGATGTATGGCATTGAGTAACGGGTTGAATAAAAACAATTTGTTAGGGCATTTTTGGGATAAGGCATTTTGCGGACAATTTTTAGGTCATTTTGAGCATTTTAAGTACTTTTCCATACAGCTATGGGATTATTTGTACTTAGGTCAAGATTTTTATTACAACTCAATATTTTTCTTGCCACCTAATTTCTTGGAATTAAGTAGATGTTATGCTAGCTCCAATTGCTATTTTTGAGGGAATATGCTTCATGAACTTGTCCATCTCTCGGAATTTAATTCCTCTTCTTACAGATTATGCTAGCTCCTACCCTCATTTTTCAAGGAATATGCATAATGGATTTGTCCACACTTCCAGGGAAATTACTATCTCCAGATAATCCAGCACTATTGTGTTATTAAGTGAGGTAAATTGTTCCTAACCATCCATTGTACGAACACCATAAGAGCAAAATGTCTAAAGTAATAGTGTTAAATTAAAGGCACTTGTTTCAAAAAATGGAGAAAATATTTTTTCCATGGGCAGTCATATTTTGTTCTGCAAGATCTGAAAAAAGCTTATGTTGGAACAACACATTATACTAGAAACATAAACGTGGTCTGCAGCGACTTCAAAACAAATCCCATGTAATTTACAGCAGATGCTTCTGGGGGAAACTCGTTCAACACTTTGTGAAGTATTTTTATCCACCGATATTCCACTTCATCCTAAGCTGCACACTTTCTTGGAAGAGGAGACCAAAGTCAACTACTCAACGATCAGCTTAGTATTTTATCATGCACTTAAAATACTTTGACCTCATGGGATTTGGGACTCCAATGTATTCCTTTTTGTAATCAGACGCGGCACCCAACATGATGAAAGCTGCTGCTTCTTTAAGTGCACTTTACCCAAAGTGTCACATGTTTAACGCATGCATTACACCAGGCCACAGAAGAAATACCTGCAAATTTTCCTGAAGTGGATAAATTAATTAAATGTATGAAGAAAGTGTTCTTGAAAGTCCCCTCACGAGTTGTAACATTCAAAACAGAAGCTCAAGAAATTCAATTGCCCCTTTTATCTATTCTGACTAGATAGGGAACATGGCTTGAGGTTTGCAGTTATTATTGGAAGAATTTCGACGTTGTGAAAAAAGTGTTTGATTCCTTCGATAATACTGAGTCTGTGTCAATAAAAACAGCACAGGAACTGTTGGCCAATAAAGAAATTGCAGATAAACTTTCTTACAGCAATGCAAATTTGGGATTCCAGCCTGATACCATAACTTTTCTAGAAAAATCTCAAGTGACATTAGTGGAACAGCTGCAAATAGTGGCTATTTTAGTGAATGATTTGAGCTGTGCATATTGTAAAGTTGGTGATGCAAAAAATGAAGACAAGAACAGGGGATGTGTTCAATTGGCAGAGCTTGTCTGGTGGACAGAGTTAAACTGGAGACATTGTTTGCTTTCAGTTCTGCTGCAATTGAAGTAGAGAGGAGCTTTTCCACTTACTAGCAGACAATAGACAGTTATTTTTGTTTCATAATCTCTGCCAAGATTTCATTGTTAACTGCAATTCAAAAAAGTGTACTAAAATTGATCTGCTACAAAGGTACTGTAACTTATTAATATAAAAATAATAGTTGCAACAAATCTTCTCTTATCTTTTGGAATCCTTGCTTGGACTAGTTTCGCAATGATTTCATTGCATTATCAACATATCCTTTTGGTCTCTTTTTTTGATGTTTATTTACACAGTAACCATAACAGTGTAAATAAACATCAAAAAAGAGACCAAAAGGATATGTTGATACTGCAATGAAATCATTGCGAAACTAGTCCAAGCAAGGATTCCAAAAGATAAGTGAAGATTTGTTGCAACTATTATTTTTATATTAATATTTGTGTTATTCTTCACTGTTACTAGCTTCTTTTTACATTTATAAGTACTGTAACTTGTTTTTAAAGTAAATTTATATGCAATAAATGTTTCATACGGACAATTATAAACTCAAATGTTTAAAATATTATTTATATTTTCTTTTAATTTTTTGATATTGTGTTATATTTTATATAATAGCCAAGTGAGTGTTTAATGTAGTAAATAGTATTTTTACTGGTCATTTCTTACACTTATTGGTAATTTTTTAAATTTTTTGGGTCATTTTTGGTATTTTAGGTTTTACATATATTTTCTATTTTGTATTTTTTACAAAATTCTAGGTCATTAAACCCCTTGCTGTTTTGGCTCATATTTGAATTGCATTCAGGTTTAAAGTGGACCTTGTGGAACAAACATGCTCGGTGAAACAATCTGACATGGTTATCATTTGCCACCTTTTGAATCTGGCAATATGTGCATTCTAGATTCCCATGCCTATAAAGTCATGCTAAAAATGGCTACTATGCTTGCTACCATGCATTTTGAGTATGATAATCAAACTCCGGGACCTCATGGAAACTGAATGCATTTGGTCAAATAACCTCATTTATGATTTGTTACTATATTTAGAATGCATTGAACATGAAAACCCCCCAACTTCTGCCCTATAAAGGGTATTGATTGTATTTGATGTTTGACAATTTGGCATTTGACTGGTCAACTTACTAGCCAATTGTTGGGGATTGTGAAAATCATGAGAATGCCATTGCTTGTAAAGTATGCGTGCAGCTAAGAGACCAAGTGGTAGTACCTTACCTTCCCCACCCTCTCTACGGTTGAGTTAATGATATAACAAACCATCATTGATAGCTAGTGTTATAATCAATATTCCCACGTTTGCAGCTGGACTATACAAAAAAATCAGATGTGTTCCATTCACATGACTTTCTCTACATCTCTGCAACAAGTTATTCTTAAAAAGTTTATGCTTCTTTGCAAGTAGAAGTGGAATAAGGGAGTACCATAGGTTAAACTGAAAGTCAAAAGCTGGTTGCTATGTGACTGAAGGGAATTTGTTTGTATGGACAGGAGTTGACAAATTCCTGCATGAGAAAAGTATAAAGTATAAGTTTTTCAAAGGTGAAACAAAAAACAAGGATATCTTAAAAATGATCAATTCCACGAAAAAAATGTGTATAACATAAATTGTGTGTTTTAATATGCTCTACATTTTTTGTGGGTAAGTTTTTGTCTATCTCTTATGGTTTAGCAGTTATGCAAAATTCCATAAAATTCATTTAGAATAAAGTTGTCTTCAGAGGTTATTCTCTGAAAATTCAAAATATACATTTTATTTGTCAGCTAAATATCTTTAATATACAAAATTTTAATCAAAATTGTTAGAGCTATTTTTGAGAAAATCAAAATTTTTGATATTTTTTCCATGTAAAGGGTAGTTTGGGGTCGGGAAATTTTTCTCAAAATCTTTGTCACACCCCTGGAAGATACTAAACTTAAATACCAAGTTTGGTATTTTACTGACTTTTTGTTTTTGAGTTATCGTGTTCACAGAAACACTGACCTTTTTCTGAAAATACTTTTTTTTGGATACAGGAGACCCTAAATCGTATATTTCTAGGGAAATCTCGGTATCAAATTTTTGGGTGGAGTGCAATACCTTCTCTATACACTATGTACATAGTACGTGTAGAGAAAGTAAAAATGTGTGTTCCATTTGCATAATTTTCTCTAGTTTAGTAATACATAAGCTATCTTACAAAAGATTATTCTTTTATCTAGATAAACATCAGCAGAATTGGTCTTATTACTTGTTTCCTTGCAAGTAGAATGGAAATTAGCACATTCTTTATCCCTTCAAATGTATGTCACGGTCACAAAGACATCTCTCTCAGGCAGCAGAATTCATTCATTGCATTAATATATTATAAGTGCATAAGTTTTGTATATACACTTTGCAGGTAGATGAGAATCAACAAACTACTAATGCTTATTCAATTCAATTCATGTGCTTTCTGGTTAACTCAGAAAAGGACACACAAGCTTTAAGTGTTGAATCAAGATACACAGTTACAACATTATGTCTATTCTCTGAGATTGCTAAACGAAATGCAAAATTTCTCCAACTATGGAATTTTTTGCATGGATATTTATGCCTTTAACCTTACATAACAATGAAACTCAGAAAGATATACAACACTTTTCTGGAATCAAACCTCAAGGGGGAAAAGGCTGCCTCATGCCTCATAAAAAACACATCATAATTATAAGTTGAATATTCTTGATTAATATTGCACAACTGCAGGCTTCTGACCTCAATTTGCTTCATCCTCCCCCACCCCCATTTTCATTGCTAAGAGAAGCCACAGTGCAAACATGGATCTTTAATAAAATGTAAATGCAAAGCAATGCATTTTGGTGAGTGTGAGTGCAAGCATGTAGTGAGAATAAAAGGGTGTCCCGTTGAATCATTACCATGAAGAAACCTTAATATCTCCTAAACTAATAGACATATAGCTGGAATAGATTCTATGTTAGACAAACTCACCAAGTTTCAATAAATCTGGTGGCAATATCAAGACGAAACTCTTATCTCTCTACATATGTTCTGCAGCATTACTGAGTGACGGAAGCGCAATCCATTATCCGCCTTCAGAGGTGAGCCAGGTCGTGTACAGTCCCTGTAACTGTACTTTGAGCAAAGAAAAAACTCATCATGGGTTAATGATGAAAGGTTGCTTCGTCTGAGAATGCAATGTGGTTGAGAACTTCATGCGGGATAACAGTGCTGTAACAAACTGTCTGTTTACATTTATAATTCCCTTGCATTTTGTATGCTCTAAGTGGCAGACATTTATGGATAACCGTGTGAAGTCATGTTCGGCATATCTAGCCTTAAACTGGCCCGTTGGCTACCATTAAATATTTGCCTTGGATCTTCAACTGTAGCTGCTGATTGTGCCATTTCACAATGGTATGGCGATCTGCAACATTTGCACCATATTCCTGCCTAAATCAGTTGGCAACTTCAATAACATTTTACTTTCTGCTGTATCGTCATGCTCAGTAGTGTCACCAAATATATTTATAACTTGACTGTGTGAGGATATTGATCCACATTGTGCGGTTATTCTACAGCTGCGAGATCTAACTCTATCCGCAATTGGTAGAATTGGAGACAGGTGAAACAATTCCTTGGTGAGTTGAAAACAAATGCAATCCGAGTGTGAAAAATTGACTTTCCATTTTGAGATTGATAGGTTTCCCCACCCATTACCATGGTTACCATGCTAACTTCATATACCCAAGATCGCAGGTTCAAACCTGGTGGAGGACAATGGATTTTTTCGGGTGTGAAAATCCTTAGCATGGCTTCCTTCGGAAGGGAAGTAAAGCCAAGGGTCCCGTGTCGTAGATTTATGGCAAGTAAAAGGACCTCAAGCCTGATAGATAGGCCTCTGAGCAAAATTAAGTGGTCTTTCATGCCCAATATAGAATGGGATGCAGAGAACCACAGCAGTTAAAGAGTGTCCACAAATAACACACCATTTTCCACCACCCGTTACTAGGTCATCTTCCATACTCCATCCTTCCTGTCTTATTGTTTTAGTTACTGTGAACTAATTTTTATTCAATTAAAATTACAGCATATGGTGGGCTTTGGTATTCTAATCATTGAATTTAATTAGTGAGCTGATTTTTATAACACTATATCTTTTGCTATTCTTTTCTTTTCATAACACTATATCATTTACTGAAAACCTGATTCCTATTTTGCCATATGTAAATATTATCCTGAGGAAGAAATTCTTTTGCTCTATATCTAAATAATTCTAGTCTAATATAATTTCTGTATTCAAGTTAAATTTTATCTTTTGTAGGAAATGTTGCAAGGGACATTTCTAGGTTCTTGATTGTAAGGGAAACAAAAGTCCTTTGTTAGAGGGATCGCTGTCCTACTTATGATTCCTTTGTATGTTACTCTTATGCTACACGCAATAAAGACCCATGTACACTTTCTGGAGAAAACCCCTAAAAATTCAGAACTAGGGTATTTTTCATTATATTCATGCATCATGTGGTTAGGTAACAATGGTAGTACGTGGCATCTTCACATCATACTCCAAATAAAAATTAACCAATGAGGTGAAGGCACAAAATTCCAGCAAATACAGTTTATAAGGTGGAGAAAAATCATACTAGCATTACTGGTGATCAGGGCATCTTGCTAGACAAATCCATGCTAGTTTTCGTATCAAAGTGTGCACAATGTAATAAATTAGTAAAGTGTTTTAACTACAGAGTAAATTTAAAGTTGTGCTATTCAGCAAATACTCATTATATGTAAAAAAAAATGTGCTTTTACTCAAACTTAAATTACAACAATGTTTTGTGCTTTATATATATGTGTAATTTTGTATTTTGTAATTGTTCGGAAGACTAGTGCCACCAATAAGTTGAAGTACAGCAGTCTTAATTATTTGAAAATATAAGTATTTATCGTTCAAGTGAAACTGTAGTGATGTCTACCCTCCTCTTGCACCAGCTGCTACCAGCGTCTCTATGCACTAGCCAACTGACCAACTTCTGCAAGACGATATGTACCATAATCCCAATGCATTTTCAATGTTTAAGTCCTCCAAGGCAGAGGTTCACCCAGTCACCATGAGGGACAAGGTAAACCACCATTTGAGACGATGCTGGCAATTGAGCAGGAATTAATAATACAACCACATAGCTTCAGAAAATGTCTTCCACTTAAAGAGTAGTAAGTGATATAGTGTTATATATTTTAATTCAACAACCTTTATTTATTTTTTTCTTTTCCAAGAACTATGATAGATTAATGGGTAAAACATATAAATTACTCAAGTCCTTTTGTATAATAAAATGTTTATTTACAATTAATAACTTAATGTTATTCAATATAATATACCACATCTTACATTTATTAGTGATTTGATTAAACTTATGCTTTGCATGAAAGATTATTTTACTATTAAATTCTCCTCTTCAGTACTTCTTTTGGCTCATTTATCCATATCCAAATGTTATGGTCTATATAAAAACTGGAAAAATATTTTGATTTATTTTTATATAAAGAAGATGAAAAATGTTTAACTTATTCTTTTCAATTCTAAATTTATCAGCTCTTCAAAACCAAACTTGTAAATACAAGTATTCTTACACATGAGAAATCGTATAACTAAAAAAGAAAATTACAGCAATTTACATGAAAAACTATGTGTTAATCTGAAGCCAAACAATTAGCAAAACATAAATTTTATAGGACTGTGGCCCCAATGTGCATTTATTCCCCCTTGGCCTTATTACATAATGTACTGAAGTGGAACTGTTGTAATACTGAAACTTTAGATAGTACATTTATATTTTTGTGATAGCAGTTTAGAATGAGCTCTGTCTGGAGGCCAACCTATTACTCATACAGTGCAATTTGTACAAATACATGTAGTGTGACATCAGAGCTGAAATAAACACTCTTTAAGTAGCCTTCTCCAGTTAAATATTTAAAACAAGAGTTTAGTTTAGCATCACACAGCACATAGGAAAAACAAAAGAAAAACATTTATGGATATAATATCACAAAATGAGAGCTTTATTACATGTGGCATCACCTTACCAACAAAAGCAAGAATGTCTTAAAACTCAACTTCCTTCAGGCAATGCTCTTATTTTGCTGCTATCACAGTTGAAATGACTGCTCATTACTTGGCCATGTACGGATACTTCCACTCCTTCAGTGGCACAAATGTTTCCTTAATGGACTGTGGGGACGACCAACGAAGAACATAATGAGGTCCACCTGCCTTGTCATTTGTTCCTGTCAAGTTGAAACATTTGTCAATTATATCTTCCATAAACAAATTATTTTAATAACCATAATCAATACATAAATTTTAAAATTTTTTGTTACATTCACATGTCTTTCTCTGTCCATTTTTCAACACAATTTTCTTAAAAAGCTCATTCTTCTATCTACTTCAGGTTGATTCAGATAAATATTTGCATAAATGTATTTCTTACACTTTTTTGTAGCTATAATGGAATAAGAGAATACATAAGGCTTAAGTGATAGCTGACTCTTGTAAGAAGTATTTATTAAATTATGGTGTTGAAATTCCATTCTCTTACCTTGATCAAGAGAAAGAAAAGGAATTAATATGCCATTTGAGGAAAGTGTAAATATTTTAAAATTGAAACCAATAACAAAGAATATCTCTGAAATGGTTAACTCCACCAAAAAATATATAGAACATAAATTGTGTGTTTCAACAAGCTCGACATTTTTTGTGCAGTAAGTTATTATCTATCTCTTACAGTTTATCAGTCGTGCAAAATTATCCAAGGGTGAAGAGGGTTTCAGAGACTAATCCCAGAAAATTCAAGATATACACTGCCATAAAAATGTCTTAATCACAGGGTATTTTAATCAAAATATTTAAGACACATTTTTTAAATAATCTTAAAGTTCAACATTTTTTTTTACATGTGATGGATAGTTTGGCAGGGCAGTGTTCTCCAAAATCTTTGTGGGATCCTTGAAAGATGCTTTGATATTTAACAAATGCTTCATTTATGAGTTATGCTGTTCTCTCGCATGCATAAACTCACAAAACCAAACTGCAATCAAAACTAAAAATCCTTGACACTGCATTTCAGCTGAGTGAGAGGACATTCAGAGATATTTGGAAATGGAATAGTGGACAGGCTCGCAAAGGAAGCTGCTGTGGAAGATACATAATCTATAACAAAATACAAAGAAGTTCTACAGAGAGAAAGAAGCTGGACTCAATGCATGGCAACATCAAGAAAAGGAGCAATAACTGAAGAAGCAGGTCAAGATCACAAGTGCCCATATGCTACGAGTTTACAGCAATGATCACAGGGCACACAGAGCTAACATCATATCACCACAGGTTTGCTTTAATATATACAAGAAAATGACAAAATAGATCATATACCATTTTTATTTGAATACAAGACAATGTTTGTTTTTTTCCCAAAATATTAATGTTCAGATCTTGCATTTGAGATACATGTTTTCTGAATACAATGTGACAAAAATTAGTTTCAACTTTGTGGGTATGGCAGTGGCGAAGCCTGGGGGAAATGGTCTAGACTACCGCCAAGGTTTTGGTGAATGCAGCAGATTTTGTGCATTTCATTTCAGAAATTAGCTGTTAATGGGCCTATTATCTTGGCAGACAATAGGATCCATAACCATTGTTACAGCTATGCTCTTGCTACCATTCATAATAGCCTACCTGCATTACTATGGCAAACATTCTGCACTCCCCTCTCCATCTTACCTACTCAAAACATGAATTTACATGTAAATTTGAATTAGGTAAAACTTTTACGATACAATATGGTATATTAAATATATTATATAAATATATATAATATTTTGTCTTAATTGTAAATTGTGTCAATAATCATCGTTACAGCTAAGCTGTCGCCGTCACCACTGAACACAAACATACTAGTACATTTCCGTTCTCTATCTCTCTTCCACTCGCAATGTGAATTTCTGTGCAAATTAAAATTTGGTAGAACAATTTATGATGCGTTATATTAAGCATATTGTCTAAACAAAATAATATCCATCATCGTCGTTTTGCTACCACAACCATCACGTTGTACTACCACACCCATGCCACATATTTCCTTACTGCCCTCTCCATCAATCGCATGATGATAAAAATAATAATAATAATAATAATAATAATAATAAATGACCTTAATCAGCTTAACTGTCCAAGTTTTTCAAAGTATATGGAAAACATAAATTTCATTCAAAGATTAAGTTATGTCTTCTTTTTATGTACCTGATAATGCTAAATTATAAATTAAGCTATGAAAACTGGGGGTACTCTTGTATTCAGCTAAACATGGTAATTTTCTGATAAAAGATTCAGAACATTCACAAAGAAATTATTGATTAATAAAATATGTAGTGGAGGTTATGGACTATTGCCAAACAAGAACTTATACACACAAATCTAAAATACTTTGTTAGATTCATGAAGTCCATCAAATTTACAGATAAAGAATCATAGTACTTCCAACCTAACTGATTGAAATTATCCTAATGCTAAATGTATTAAAAGGTTAAGTAAGCAAAGTTAGAATATCAAATATATTAATGAGTTATAAATAAATGGCATATTGCAAGTGTTGTATCAGAACATTCTCACTATTTACATATATTGTAAATTATTTGACAAGTGTATATAATGCAATAAAAGGCACTTAATATCCCTATCTGTGGAATGGAGCAATGCAAGTAAAAAATCTGATGTGTTCCATTCATATGACTTTCTCTACATCACTGTAACAAATTATTGTTAAAAAGCATATTCTTCTATCTATGTACTTTATGATAATCGAGATAAACATTAGTAGAAATTGTCTTAATTACTTGCTTCCTTGTAAGTAGAAGGAAAATAAGGGAATGCACTAAGCTAAAAAGATAGTCAGATCTTTTAAAAGCTGGTTGCCTTGTGGTTGAAATCCGTTTCTATGCAGGGTCAGGAGTTTACAATATTTCATGTGAGAAAATCTGAAACAAATAACAAGGAATATCTCAGAAATGGTCAATTCCAAGAGCAGAACTATTTCAACATGTGGCATAACACTATAAAAAGTGTAGCCAGAAACCAAAAGAAGTAACTGCATTTTCAGTCGAATTCCCTGCACTTGGTCAATTATGGAAGCCTGGAGACTTGCATCCTCCATTTTCTCCAGACATTCAATACAATAACTGCATCCTTGTTTTCGTGCACTGTGCGCATTATACAAGAATTGAAGTTCCATCTGATTGTTGAATCACGTACAAATCGTCTCCCAAAAATCATGCCATGGCCGAGTGGTTAGATCATTTGCCTCTCACTTAGATGGCCCCGGTTCGATCCCAAGCGACCACATGTGAGATTTGTGGTAGACAAAGCAGCACAGGGGCAGGTTTTCTCTGGGTTCTCCAGTTTCCCCCCATTACATTCAACCAGTGTTCCATTTTCATTCCATGTATCACCAGTGTCATTGCCTGCAGTGCCACAAGTAGTAAAAGCGGTTGTTAAACAGTACAAAAAAAAAAGAAATCTCGTCAAGAATTTTAATTCTTTGCGGAGAATGGGAGAAATTTGGTATCTCAGCAATATTTGTGAAGAAAATCCTGACTTCTTTGTTCTGCTGCTTGGAACATTATTAAATTTAATTGATCAGCACATAAATGTACAAAACAAGCATAATGATAAGTGATCCTTACACTAATATAACCACCATCTGCACACCACTACAGCCACTAAAAATGCAGTCCCATCATAGCTTTGGGAAATTAATTTGTTGCTATTATTCCCTACAACTTCTTTCAGGTCATCCATAATATATGATGCTAATGAAGTTGCGCCACGTCTGGAAGGATTTAAGAAAGTCCAAAATCACTCCACTGATTTTCCACTCGGCAGAACCTAACTTATAAGAATTGCGAGCTGTCACTTCAAAGAAATGTCTCCTCTCATCAGCTATAAATTGCCACAAAATCTACATTAAAAATCTCGAGAGAGAATGATGTCACGACTCACAGATACCATTCATTTTGAATTGTCTTTGATGTCCCTACAAAGGCAGAGGCTGTTTTAAAATGTTCTTTAACAACATTATCCAGAGTTGACACAAAATTAATTAGCCCTCTATATTTTTATTTATTTATTTATTTATTTATGCTAAGCATTATACAGGTGAATATGATCGGTGTTCAGCCCTGGCTCTTTACCGGTCATACTCATATTTTACAATAGTTTATTAATTCTAGTTTATTACACCATTTTGTCTATTTACTGTCCATATCCATTTATTTTTCACTTTGCATAAGAATTGTCCAATCTTCTTACTATCTTTTTGAAACATTTCAACTACTACTACATTTCTATCTATTTTAAACCATTTCTTATTAATATACTTTTTTCTCCAAATTTCAGTTCCTTTACATTTAAATAAAATGTGTTCTATATCTTCATTTCCGCCACATATAGGACATTGATTTTGTGGAATACCTTTCCTTAGACCTTTTAATCTCCATACTCCTGCTTTCAGCCATGCAATACCTTCTCGCTCCTCTTTATTTGTCACATCAATGTACTTTTCCCTTCCCCATGAGACTTTCATTGGTATATAGAAAACTAAAGATCTCTTTTCAGTTATTTCACTAAATATTTTTTGTATTTCTATATCCTCAAATCTTTTCCTTGCCAACTTCCAGAAGTTATTCACATTATTTTCTCTTCTTCTCCACATTTCCCCTAACCCACTACTTTCCAGGTTATTTCGAAGACAGTCTACCCATCCCTTGTTCTTTAAACTTTTCTCTTGATATACTAAACACTGTTTTAACAAATTCCTTTCTTCCAATTTCAATATCCTATGCCAAAATTTCAATGCCCTTTCCATAATCTTTCCCTTACTTGCCACTCTACCCAGCTCTATTTGTGCTACCTGCCTAACAGTTGCATTTGGTAGCCCCAGTATTTCTTTGCAAAATTTCCTATGCACCTCATCTATGCCTTCCCATCCTCCTTCTAATCCCCATACTTCTATCCCATATAGCATTTTTGCCTCAACCACCATATTGTACACTTTTTCTAACCATCTAATATTTATATTAGGTGCTTTGTATTTGCAACTTCTAATAGCTGATAAAGCTCCTTTTCCTTTTGCCAATGCAAATTTCTTTTGCTTTTCCCAATTGCCACCACTATCAATTTTAACTCCTAGATAAATACATTCTCTCACTACCCTGTACTCCTTTTCATTCTCATTCTTCCATTTTTCATATTTGCTCAATTTTCCCCCTTTTTTGAACACTACAATCTGCGTCTTGTCCTGGTTCACTTTTAAACTCCACTCTTTACAGTAATTATTTAATGTTTGCAAGGATTGTTTCAAGCCATTCACTGTAATTGCACCTATAACTAGATCATCTGCAAACAGTAATCCTGGAATCTGAATATTATTAATTACTGGCATCGAGTTATTATTTCTCCCAATTTCTGTTAATACATCATCTATATATAAATTGAATAGGACTGGACTTAACTTACATCCCTGTCTAAGGCCTTTCTCTTGTTGGATTTCTCTTGTTACAACCCCTTCCTCCACTCTTATACAAAAAGTATTTTCCTTATATAATGCTCTAAGGGTGTCCACCATTTGTTTACTCACTCCTTTAGTCAACAACTTATGCCACAGCAATTGAAGCTCTATCCTATCGTATGCTTTCTCTAAATCCACAAAAGCCATATATAACTTTCCTCTTTTGTCTTTCAAGTATTTATCTACCAGTGTTTTTATAATAAATAAGTTATCAACTGTCCTCCTCCCTTTTCTAAAGCCCATCTGAAGTTCCGAGAGGATATCATATTCTTCAACCCATGTTTGTATCCTGCTTGCCATAATACCAGTAAAAATTGTTCCTACATTTGATAATAATGCAATGCCTCTATAGTTGTTTGGTTTGTCAACACTACCCTTGCCTTTGTATATTGGATGTATGATTGCTTTCCTCCACTTATCTGGTATATACCCCTTCACCTTAATTGTGTTAAATAAGTCTACTAAAACCTTAACTCTGTTTATTTCAGTGCACCATTCCTTAAGGAACTCTGGAGGGATTCCATCTATTCCCGTTGCTTTATTTCTTTTCATTATTTTCACCTGTTGGATTATTTCTTCACTTCTTATTATATCATCGAGTATATCTACATAGTTATTACCTATTTCCCAATTTCCTATCTCATTTTTACTCTTTTTTTCCCCATACAAATTTTTAAAATATTCCATCCATTCTCCTGGTTTTATACTTGGTTTTGTTACATATTTATTATACATTGATTTCATAACCTTCCATATCTCATTTGCATTATTTTCGCCCTCTATATACTCCAGGGTTGTTAGAATCGTCGTTTTATCATGGGCTCTCAGAGCCAGCTCGAACTCTCCGCAAAATTTGATGCAGTCAATAATTTTTGACAGCACATATCCATTTTTTCTTCCTTGCTCATTGTGTGATTCTAGGTTCCCTTATGTCGTTTTTGCCCAATACTGAGGGATCAATACAAGAACAGACATGAGATAGTGATGCGATATGACTCTTAATTTTCTGAGATAAGTGTCCTAAATTCGCTCCTCCAGTTTTTGTCCAGCTACAGTCTTTTCCTTTAGCAAAAATTAAGCAGGCAAAACAATACAATCTATTTGTACAATATTACATCCAGCAATCCATATCTTTCATGCATGGTTTAAACGAGCGTGAGTATTCCTTGCTGTTAACAGTTTGCTTTTGAGTTAGAGAAAGATGAGCTTTTGGTCTGCCTAACTGTTTCATTTTACATTTTTCTTCTAGTGAAATCTTAGAAAAGTCAGTTTCCAATAGAAATATTCTGTTCATATTCCTAGCTACTTTTGCAATAGCCAATGCAGTATTCACCACTGCACAAACAAATGTACCTTTCTTTGCCTGAAAACTGTGTTAAAGCAGTAATGCAACTTTGAATTCATATGCGTTGGCAGACAATAAACATGTAGGAGTGAGAGGGGAGAAAGACATTTGTGTAAGTCCACGAGTCATCACTAGGACTTCAGGTTGTCGCTAAGACAAACTTATGCAATTGCTCAACATATTTCTTGCCTCCATCTCTGTTCCCCTCACCCACAAAGTCATGCTGCCTTGGGTTCTATGAGGTGTTTCCACACATCACAAAACTAGGCAGTCTATTATCGTGTCGCGTAACTATCTAGCAAGATTTCTTCTCATTTCAAAGGGAACGAGAAAATTATATTGCTATAATTTCTTTTCATGTTATACTGATCTATAGCAGAAGAAGTTTACTTTAAATGTTAATGTTATAAGGAGTTCACTGAAGCCATATGATGAGCCGTGCCTGGTAAGCCTTTAAAAGTAGTTTTAAAATATTGCATGGTTTCATCCGCGACTTTCTGTGATAGCGGCAGAAGGCAATGAGCACTGAGGGTGCAGACAGGCAAAACACTGTGCAGCCAGTTCAGGTGTTTTTGGACCACGCAGTATAAACTAAACACAAGATTACAGATGCTGTGATAGTGGCAGAAGGCAATGAGCACTGAGGGTGCAGACAGGCAAAACACTGTGCAGCCAGTTCATGTGTTTTTGGACCACGCAGTATAAACTAAACACAAGATTACAGATGCTGTGATAGTGGCAGAAGGCAATGAGCACTGAGGGTGCAGACAGGCAAAACACTGTGCAGCCAGTTCAGGTGTTTTTGGACCACGCAGTATAAACTAAACACAAGATTACAGATGCTGTGATAGTGGCAGAAGGCAATGAGCACTGAGGGTGCAGACAGGCAAAACACTGTGCAGCCAGTTCATGTGTTTTTGGACCACGCAGTATAAACTAAACACAAGATTACAGATGCTGTGATAGTGGCAGAAGGCAATGAGCACTGAGGGTGCAGACAGGCAAAACACTGTGCAGCCAGTTCAGGTGTTTTTGGACCACGCAGTATAAACTAAACACAAGATTACAGATGCTGTGATAGTGGCAGAAGGCAATGAGCACTGAGGGTGCAGACAGGCAAAACACTGCGGACCAGTTCAGGTGTTTTTGGACCATGCAGTATAAACTAAACACAAGATTACAGATGCTGTGATAGCAGCAGAAGGCAATGAGCACTGAGGGTGCAGACAGGCAAAACACTGTGCAGCCAGTTCAGGTGTTTTTGGACCACGCAGTATAAACTAAACACAAGATTACAGATGCTGTGATAGTGGCAGAAGGCAATGAGCACTGAGGGTGCAGACAGGCAAAACACTGTGCAGCCAGTTCAGGTGTTTTTGGACCATGCAGTATAAACTAAACACAAGATTACAGATGCTGTGATAGCAGCAGAAGGCAATGAGCACTGAGGGTGCAGACAGGCAAAACACTGTGCAGCCAGTTCAGGTGTTTTTGGACCACGCAGTATAAACTAAACACAAGATTACAGATGCTGTGATAGTGGCAGAAGGCAATGAGCACTGAGGGTGCAGACAGGCAAAACACTGTGCAGCCAGTTCAGGTTTTTTTGGACCACGCAGTATAAACTAAACACAAGATTACAGATGCTGTGATAGTGGCAGAAGGCAATGAGCACTGAGGGTGCAGACAGGCAAAACACTGTGCAGCCAGTTCAGGTGTTTTTGGACCACGCAGTATAAACTAAACACAAGATTACAGCTTTGCCTATTACGAGTGTAACACACAATGTGCACATGTACTCAGAAGATATTGAACATTAAATGATTGAGAAGAGGACTCTGTTCTGCAATCATTTCGAAAGATAAATGAATTTGAGGAAAGTGGTTTACTTATTGACAGAAAGCAATCATTAGTGCAAAACGAGGAATCTTGTGCTCTAGTTTCATGAAAAGTTCAGGAAATTTGTGCAAATTTAGAATATAATGTTTGTAGTGCTATTAAGTTGTAAAGAGCCTGGACATAAGTTATTCAACAGTGTGGCAAATTCCGAAGAGATAGCTTTGGCTCTTCCTTGCAAACTGAACATGCATTTTAAACTCAAAGAACAAGATAAGCGATTCATATTACCTTTGTTTTACAAATGTTGGCACAAATTCAGATAAACTTTTGAGTGTTTAGAAAACATCTCATGGACAGATAAGACACATTTTGAATTAAAATGGAGCTATTAGCACTCATAATTGCAGTATATGGGCAGAACATATCCAAACAGAATTAATTATACAGCAAGGATTACATGATGTCAAGGTTACTGTCTGGCATGGTTTTATGCCACCGTTCATTATAGGCCCAGATATATGAAGAATTTGAAAGTGGACAAACAAAACCACTGATGATAAATGGGCAGCAGTATTTTAAAATGTTGCAAGACTTTGCAATACCAGTGTTTCAGAATTATGAAATCAAAAACATTGTAAAACACTATTATGCACCACATTTGGTGATTGCGTAATTAGCCAACATTTTGTTCACAGTTGACCTTCTAGGTTCAGCAGACCATTGCTTATGGGGTTATCTAGAAGTAAAGGTATTTCTTACCAGACCCACTACATGTGAACAACTGAAACAGCATGTTGGATATCATTGAGAACATTCCAAGGAATGTACTTGCTAATACCCTCTATAGCATACAACAAACACTATTGCTTATTCAACAGTCATATTTAATTGTACTTTGTTAAAATCCTATTTCTTGGGAAAAATTTATGTTTTTTATTTTTTTAAAATCTAAAAATTTGACAAATTTATTACCATTTTAAACTGGGAACTCACTTTAGAACATCCCTATATTATGCTGTCACAGCAATAACAGTAAGCATGTTAGCTGACACATCAATACTTTTGGAACATATTACTGCTACACACTTGTTAATAGCAAACAAATTCTTTATTTAACTGATGTAAAGCATCAGTATTCTGATTTTTACATTCCTTACATAGTGTATAGAGAAGAAATTGTAATGCACCAAAAAATTCATTACCGAGATTTCACTGGAAATACCTGTTTTGAATCCAAAAATAGCATTTTTATAAAAGGTTTGTGTGTGTGTGTGTCTGTGGACAGCATAGCTCAAAAATGAAAAGGCCATTAAGTACCAAACTTGGTATTTAAGTTCTGTATCCTTCAAGGATACAAAAAAAGGATATGATACAAAGATTTTCAAAAAATCCCCCCACCCCCAACTACACCTTACATGGAACATTTTTTGAAAATTTTGATTTTCTCAAAAATGGCACTAATGATTTTGATTAAAATACCTTATCTATAAGATATTTTTATGACAAACAAAACGTATATCTTGAATTTTCTGGAAATAACCTCTAAAGACCTCTTCATTCTGACTGACTTTTGTATAACTAGCAAACTGTAAAATATATACAAACACTTACTACACAAAAATTGTAGATCTCATTAAAACATACAATTTATGTCATATAAATTTTTTTTTGTAGAGTTAACCGTTTGAGATATTCCGGATTGTTAGTTTCAATTTTAAGCCACTTAAATTTTTCTCAAGCAGGAAAACATCCTCTTTTTTTTTTTTTTTTTTTTTTTTTTTTTTTTTTTTTTTTCCCAGTTTGTTTACTTGTGGCTAGCAAAGAGATTGGGATTTCAATTGTTTCACATAGTGACCAAATTTTAAAAGACAAGACTGTCACTTTAGCCCATGCATTTTCTTATTTACCTTCTACTTACAAGAAAGCTAGTAATAAGACTAATTCTGCTTATATTTATCTTGATTAGCATGATGTAGATAAGAGATTAATGTTTTGAATAGAAGGTTTGTTTACCAAACAGCTAGAGGACACTATGTGAACGGAACACATTAGAATTTTACCCTCCTACTTACAAGGAACCAAGTAATAAGGACAATTTCTGCTAATGTTCATCTCGCTTATCATGAAGTAGAAGACGAATAAGCTTTTAAATAATTTGTTACAGAGATGTAGAGGAAGTCCTGAATAGAACACATCAGATTTTTTTAGCTTGAAATACCAACGTTACAAATCTACCTTTCACATTTATAGAAAGAATCATTAAAAATACATATAATGAGGCGCACATTCAAGACTTACACAATAATACTAAAAAAAAAAAGGAGTACAAACCAGAAGATATTCAATGTCACGTAAAATACAATAGCAAAATTTAAGACTAATCAACAAACATGACTATTTAGAACATTTAAATAAATAGGAATTTATATCAATTCAAATTGCCCTCTATGTAATAAAGAAGAGCATCTCTAAAGTTGCCAAGAGTTAGCAACTGGTCATAGAAAACACTGGAATGCACGAGAGCAAGTGGCTAAGTTGCTACTCTGCCAGTGGCCCAGTCAAGCTCTTATGAGAGTTCATCAGCTCTCACCTCAAACATAGGCAATTAGTTGCATCCACAAACTGTTAAATGTGACGTCAGTGAACCTTAATTCACGATGCTGATTTCTTTCTTTCTAGAAATGGACAGTTTCCTCATCCTCTTTGGACACTACAAACACGTTCATCCTTGTAAAGTACTACTTTTTGTTGATGTTTCCTAAAGTGACCATGTTCAGAAGTGAATGCAACTATTATCTGTCCAGCCTTGCTTCACCGATGATGTAAACAAACCAGAATGTATTTTTCTGCGATCACATGTGAACACACCACGTGGTGCTAAGCTGGTTTTTCTGCCATACAATTGTAAAACCGAGCACCTAAATAGCTACCTACTTTCACAAGTAATGATTAACTTTATTAAATGTACAATAAATAAAACACAATAAAACAGGTAGGCCAGTCATTATATATTCATATATTCAGTATGAAATGTAAAATCCTTCGTAAAATTATAAAATGTAGATATATTGTTTTAAAAGTTTGCTGAAGTATTGCATCCAACAGCTTTGTTTGAATTTTAGCATTCACATACAGACAACCATACACTGCACCTTTCTTTAACATAATGCAGCAACTTACCAGAAGGTAGAACTAGTCCCATTCCTAAGTCATTTGTTGCAGTTGCACTCTGAATTATCACCGAGATTGATAATTAGTGGGTCAATGACAATGTCAACCATTCCCTCCAAATCTTACTTTGTTTGCTCTTCTCAAACAATGTGATATACACTCACTGCATTTTGGCTGTTATTTGTAGAAAAGCCGCTTGCACAAGATGTTGCACCTCAGCTAATTCAAAAATTTTGTTCATGTTATGCTACTTTTGGAAACACCAGTAAATTCTACCATCAAGCTGAGAACATTGTTTCATTAAAAATTAAGGTACTTTTCACAAAACTTATTATATACACTAGGAATAATTGTTTCCTTGCTTATGTTTCACTACACTGGTAAGTACTGCTAGTTTCTGACTAGAAGCAGCCATTACAGATGTCAGGCACCATGGATATGCATTGTTATATAAAGAAATGATTAAATGATCAGTAAATTTTCTTCCTTAATCATTCATACTATATTATTTAGACAACATTGCATAATTTAATACAATACTTCTGTATTCATTCGGCAATTTAAGTGTGGGTATTTTGTGATGTAGAAAAGCAGCAACCAATCATAGCCATTGCAACGTGTTGCATGTGTTTACGTTACTGGTGAAGTAAGACTGGACAGAGAATACTTTCCCTATTGCTATGCTATCCAACCTTAGAAAAGATGGCAACAGAGTGTTGCATGAATTACCACCAATTTCCTGGCTTTTCTTTTTCCTTAATCCATGCTTTTAGCATGGTTTTTGACAGAATGTGCACTATTCCAACCACAGATTCAGGGTCAGTACCCCTTTTAGCAGCTGATTAGCATTTTCATTTCCATAAAAGCCCTAATGGCCTGGCACCCACAGCAGTTTGAGCCCTGTTGTGAGATAACAGGTATTCCCAAACCAGATTTTATCTGGTCTGAGGAAAGTGCTTTTAAGGCAATTTGACTATCTGTGAGGATTAACATTTATTTACCATGGTAACCTTTCTCAAGTCCTCTCAAAGCACAGTTTAGAAAAGTAAATACTTCTGCCTAACATTACAATATTTTCTAAGGCTTATACCATGCATTCCAAACATATCTGAACCGCTGTGCTAGGTTTTTCCATTGCGTTCACGGAAATATAACACACAGCTATTATATACAAGATCACGGTGCTGACTTGTTTTTCTCTGCTCTGAAAGTGCAGTATTGAGCTGACAGTGTGGTTGAGTTAGTACCAGTGTGCTTTATTATTTTGTCCTGTACCTAGTCACAAAGTGTATTACAGCTCAGCATTTGTTTTCTACTGCACAGAATGTATTTATTTATGATTTGTATGTGTTAACACACTTCGTTAGTAGACTCTCAGTAGTGTATACAATGGTGAAATTGACTCACATTTAATATTTTTCACGGATGTGGCTTGGTTCCGCCTTCATGGCTATGTGTGTACACAAAATAAGTTATTGGAACTCTGAGAAACCTAGCATTGTTTATGATGAAAAAATTGGTGTATGATGCGCCATTAGCGGAGAAAGAGTTGTAGGCCCAATTTTTTTTGAGTCAACAGTTGATGCCCACACATATGTGAATACAATTTTGCCCCCTTTTGTTTAGAGAATTAACAGACAGGGAGTGTGATTTTGCCTTTTTTTCAACAAGATCCTGCAACAATTCATACAGCCATTTTTTCGATGAGAACTGAAAGTGTATTTCAAGACAGAATTACTAGTAGAGTTTGTGGCCCCCCTCAGTCCCCCAACCTAACCCTCTGCAATTTCTAATCTATGGGTTAACTTAATGAATAAAGTGTACAACACAAACCCACACATCCTGGAAGAACTAAAACAAAATATCCACCAGGAAATTGTAAGCATTTCTCAACATGAACTATGGCGAGTGATGGATAGTTTCCTAAAGAGATGCCAAAAATGTATGGACAATGGCAGTAACCAGTTTCAGCATCTCCCTAATCCACGTTTTTAGCAAGGTTTTTGACAGTATATGTACCATTCCATTGTAATATTGGTAAGTAAAGCCTTAAAAAGTAGTTTTAAAAATGTTGCATTGTTTCATCCGTGCTTTTCTATGATAGCAGCAGATGGCAACGAACGCTGAGGGCGCGAACAGGCAAAACCAGCGCAGCCAGTTCGGATATTTTTGGATCACCTCGTAGAAAGACGTGCCAAGCTCTGTAGCTAGGTAATTTACCTGCTAATAGTTTATGTTTTCCACCACCAAACAATAGTGCCATAAGATACCTGGTGTCTAACTATTTTAACATTAGTCAATGGCTAATGTGTGGCTTCCAGTTTATTCCAATAGCGTGTTTTGTGTTTACAAGCAAACATCTAACTCTTTGAAGAGTAGTACAAATATGATCATGTTTCTGGATGACATGTTTAAAACAGTGGTGCCAATTTAAATGGACTTGGAGACTTGAGCCTGCCCAGCAATTTGTTCAGAAGCAAAAAGTAAATGGCACGTATAAGAACCTGTTGTTTGTTATATGATAAATGCATTTTTTAACATTTCAGCAAGCAACCAAACCAGTGCAAAGTAATATAGCCTAAAATTCAATATGCAGCATCATCAGCTCATAGTAGGTGGCCAAGATTGGATGATACATGTTGTATAGAATAGAAAGTACATTTCAGAATATTTGTACACTCACCGCGTTGTGATTAATTGATTTATATTTTCTTAACAATTTAAAGTTTTAAACTCCTCCTTAGTTTTACTTTGAGTCTCATCAATGATTTTTTAACAGTTGGTGCCATTAAATACCTAATCACCCATGAATCATAGTAGCAAATTCTTTTTATGAAATATATAACTGCAGGTTATAAAACAGACTACAATCAAATTAGACGGTGCATCCAGTTCTTAATATACCAGAGAAATAATATTAAATAACTGATAGGTGGCAGTGAATAAAATCTATTCATATTAACTTCTTCTATTAATAAATTTAAGTTTGCTTTGTTAAATAAATTACTGCATTTATCTGAATACAAGACAACCTTGAATGCACGACAACCCCTATTTTTCACAGCTTTATTTTGGAATTTAGCATATCATCTACATAACACATGTTTAAAGGACATGGGTATATAAAAAGACAAATTTTTATATAACATTCCCATATATTTTGAACAAACTAATGGACACTTAAGCTGATTAAGTCCCTTATTTATTTATTTATATTTTGTACTTAATTTAAATTTGTGCAGAAATTCATGTTTTGAGCGATTTCCAGAGAGGAAAGTGTGGAAATGTACGGTATGGGTGCGATGGTACAAAGTGGCAGTGGCAGTAGCGTAACTGTAATGTCAATGATGGATATAATTTTGTATTTAGACAACAGACATAAATGTTTTTTACCTAATTTCAATTTACCCAGAAATTGACATTGCGAGTGGCAGAGACAGAGAAGGGAGAATGTAATATGCGATGATAAAACGTTGTTGGTGGTGGTGGTGGCAGCATAACTATAACAACGAATATTTATGGATGCTATTTTCTATTAAGACAAAATATTTAATATATTGTAAACATTTTACCTAGTTCAAATTTTCATGTAATTAGTTGGCCTTCGTGGTGTAATGGCTACCATGTTAACTTCATATAGCTACGCTCACGGGTTCAAACCTGGCGGAGGACGATGTATTTTTTCAGGTGTAAAAATCCTTAGCATGGCTTCCTTCAAAAGGGAAATAAAGCCGTTGGTCCTGTCTCATAGATTTACGGCATGTAAAAGAACCTCAAGCCTGATAGAGAGGCTTCTGAGCAAAATTAAGCAGTCTTTCACGCCCAATATAGAACAGGACGCTAAGAACCAGAGCAGTTAAAGAGCGTCCATAAATAACAGGCACTTTTTTTTTTTTTGCATGTAAATTCACATTGCAGTACATGAAGAGAAATGCATTGCTAATCTTTCTGCCTGACTGTTGACTTCTAATACAACATTACCTGAAAGGAAGTCCTGTAGTGTTATTTTAGTCTCGGACAGTAATTTTTTTTCCAATGAGAACGCTCATTGGGAGCCAAACAGCTAATTTTTCGCGCAAAATGCAATGCTCAAGATCTACTGATTATGTTGCTCCCTTGGCGGAAATCTATACCATTTGCTCCAAGCTTTGCCACTGCTATACTGCAAACTTTTAAACATACTTTTTCCCCGTATGGTATTCAGAAAACATATATCATGAATGTAAGAAGACATCCAGTTCTCGTGGCGGGTTTTATTGTTTCGGGGCTTTGGAGGGGAATAAGGTAATGGGTTGGATCACCGGCTAGCTAAAGAACTGGGATAATTTCAGGGTGTGCAGGAGAAACCTGAATAAAACTCTGTAACTGGTTTCAAATTGCCCTTTACTTTCCCGTAATGCTTCACTTTTCCCCTGGCTGTCCAAAGTGCAAAAACTCATTAGCCTCTCCAAAACAAAACCAGTCACAAATTATTGCAGGTATTTCACCTTTCCTTCGCGCCTATCTCCCTTTTAATTCCCTTTCCCTGTGAACAAACTTTTTCACATCGCGGACTAGTAACTTCTCATTTTGCTGTGAGCTACAACTTGACGTGGGTTCACTACACGGTGTCAGGCTTATGAGTGTTGATGTGCACCTCGACTCTCCTGAAGCTCCCGCAGCTAGACAACAGTCTATTCGCCGCCCCTTTTCTAGGATTTGCCCAGACTTTTGCTGTCTTCATTACTTTCACCAATTTTATTGGTCGAAACTGTGTTGCATTTTCTTTGGTTCTCATGAATTTAGACGCCATGCTATGTCCTTACTGCTATTAACATGTTAATGCACCTGATAACACTGTGTGTGGTGGAGCATGAATTTTGTTTGGGGTTAGCTTGCCTTACCCTTTTGTTCGCTAGCCTTGCTACCTTTTCTTTCTTTCTGGACTCACGATCTTTCGTGTTTCAAGCACTTTTATTTCATGTTTCTTTTCCCTTTTAATATAGCTAACATTGTTTAAGTACATTTGATTCTGTTTTAATTGTGATCGTACTCCATTTATTACTTTGTTTCTTTTCTTAAACTTTCTCTGTTTATTTGCATTATTTTTCTTTCTTATTTATTTAATTTGTTTTATTTAATTCGTTTTTCCAATGTTTTATTACGTTACTCTTGTTTGTCTATCTAGTTTTATAACTTCATTCCGAATGTTAATATTTTGGAAAAAAAGCATTGTCTTGTATTCGAAAAGTTTCTGTATGACACTAGTAGCATTTGCTTTAACAATAACCTACCTGACATTCTTGCACCACCAAAAGGCTGTTGTCCAACCACAGAACCTGTTGACTTATCGTTGATATAAAAATTTCCTGCTGTATACTTCAATTCTTCGAGAGCATACTCCAAAAAGCGCCTGGAAAGAAAACAAAAATTCCTGCAGCTGTTTCCAAAATCATATAATTTTACTGTTTCCATTTCCTTACCAAATTATGAACAAATAAAGAGAGACTGGGGACGAGAACCATATGTAGGTTACTGTAACAGGCAAGAAAAGGAAGCACTAGCTTGGATGAGAACAACAATAATATTCTTAAGAGACAGTGGAAAAGGAATATGTGGTGAGAAAGAAAGTATAGAACATTATTTGATAGAATGCAAGGAACTACCATTATGGAGAAACAAGGTTTGGAGGAAAAAAAATGGGAAAAAATAGAGGGGAAAATTGTAGCTATAAATAGAATATTAAAAGGGAAAGAAGAAAAGAAGATGAGAAGCATAAGTGGGTTCTTGCAGAAAGCAAGAGAAAAATGGGCAAGAACAGTAAGGAGAAGACAGAGTGAAGGAGAAGGATAACTAAGCTAAGAACGAAGGATTGACGAGAGCTATTCGAGAGGCTAATGGTCTGGGTGCCATGCAAACAGAGGTAGCAAGAAGGCAATTAAAACTTTACATAGTTTAGGTTAGAGTAAGAAAAATGTAAAGTTGTACAAATAAATATTCATTTATTCATTCATACCAAATTATGTACATTACAGCAAGAATGAATGTTGGAGTCAAAAAAACTTTTAAATTAAAGATATGAAGTTTATCTGAATAAGAAGGATCTTAGGCAATAATTTTAAAAAGTAGATAATACTAAATTTGCCTAAGGAATAAAATATAAATATGTATTTTAAAATATACTAAACTAATTGCTTGAGGGAAACACAAATTGATATTCGTCAAAAATACTTAATTAAAAAGGGCTTATTTTTTGCTGGTAAGCTCTTCAAACACAGGATGCATCTGCAGCACTTGGGCATGTCTGGTAAATCAGCAGTCTTCTCATAGTCATGCAACTAGCAGAAATGTTTTATTTGAAAACACTGCTTCTTTTACCAAACAGTACCTTTATTGTATCTAACATTCTTATAAAATTTAAAAACACTAGATAACTATGTCCACTAAACTACATTATAATAATAATAATAATAATAATAATAATAATAATAATAATAATAATAATAAAAAATAAAAATAATAGTAACAATAATGATATCAATAACAATAATGATAACAATAATAATAATAATAATAATAATAGCAATAACAAGAATAGTAATAATAACAACAACAACAACAATAATAATAATAATAATAATAATAATAATAATGATAATACGATTCAGTACCACAGGATGAAGAAGAAATTATCAGACAGATTGGCCAAAGATGGAATTGTAGCAGAACTTCTTAAAGCGCAGGACAGGAAATTTCCACACTTATGCAAGAAATCTGGCATATAGAACTGATTCCAGAGGATTGGAGGACTGCACTAATCCATCCGTTACATAAAAAGGGAGATCGAGCAGATGTAAACAATTATAGACGAATTTCATTACTATCAGTTCCATACAGATTGTATCCCTGTGTCTGTTTGACAGAGTACAACTATTGGAGAATACCAAGCAGGATTTAAGCCAGGCAGATCGTGTCCAGAACAAATATTGAAACTTAAGCTAATTCTAAGACATCAAAGGATTTGTAGCAACAATTTAGTGTGCACATTTGTTGACTTTAAAAAAGCCTACGATTCGATTGATCGTGAATCGCTATTTCAAATTTTGAAGGAACAAGGTTTAGACAATGAAACTCTAGCACTCATTAAGCAGACACTAACAGATACGAAGGCTAAAATTAAGTTTATGGGGGAAATTTCTGAATCTTTCGAGGTAAAAACAGAAGTGAGACAAGGAGATGGACTTTCTCCATTACTTTTCAACTGTGCACTTGAAAAAGTAATACAAGAGTGGCGCAAACATAAAATAGCTCTGAAAATCAATCAACCAATCATATTAAGCAGAGGAAAACTGAAGATAGATTGCCTAGCATATGCAGATGGTCTAGCAATCCTAACTTGTGACATCTTAACAGCACAAAAGCAGATAGAACTATTAAAAGAAATTGCAGAGAAAATCGGTCTCCAAATATCATTTGAAAAAACAGAATACATTACATGCAATAAACAACACCAAAATACATGGAAACCAAATATGGTAAAATAAAACGAGTTTCAGAATTTAATACCTTGGTGAAATAATTCAGGAAAATGGAATCGAGACTAAAGCAAAAAAAATTAGATGCCACAAAATGGAAACAGCATATCGGCTCACACAAAATATTTATAATAAAAAGTGCGTATCTAAACATACAAAATTAAGACATTATACCACTGTCATTAAACCTGAATGTCTATATGGAGCAGAAACATTAATTTTGAACCGAAAAACAGATTTAGAAAACATGGTGAAAAAAGAATGCAAAATTATAAGGAAAATTTTAGGCCCACAAGTCGTAGGTGAACTTTGCGTAGTCCCTCATGGGTTCATTCGTGATAAAAAAAAAAAATAAATAAATAAAAAAAAAATAATAACCACAATGATAATAATAATTATTATTTTTGTCATTGAGCTCTACAGTAACAGATGCCAGAAAATTACAAAAGTGTTTAAATACAATCTTCACAATAGAAAGTAGCAATAATATTTTTGAGTTGGGTTTGTAACACTTAAGTATCACTTACATGTAGTTTTTCCAGACCGGTTTCGAAGCCATGTGGGCTTCATTGTCAAGTTGGAAACCATCAACACTGATGTCCACACGGTTTCTAAACTGGTCTGGAAAACTATACCTAAGTGATACTTAAGTGTTACAAACCCAACTCAGAAATATTCTATTCATAAGTATCACTGTTCCAAAACACCCTTTCATTAAAATTGTTCTTAGCGATAACATGTTTACAAATAAAGAGTGGACTGCCTCCATGGTCGAGTGGTCAGCGTGCTGACTTCTCACCCGGAGGTCCCGGGTTCGATTCCTGGCTGGGGCGGGGGAATTTTTCTTTAGCCAGAATTATTCCCTATCCCACACAGTGTCTGGAAGTATGTATGTGAGAGTGAATGTGTGTGTGTGTGTTTGAGGAAAATAAAATAATTTAAACCAAACGTAAAAGAACCTACAGACAACGAGTTGTTTCAAGTGCAAAGCCCCCAATATGACCTTAGATGTTAAAGGGGGCTATATAAATGAAAAAAAAGTATTACTAAGATATGAGTAATTACAATTTTCTACAACCAAGAATAAAATTACATTACATTTGAAAATATTCCTGTACTGAGTAATAAGGTTTAGCAACTAACCATTCATACAGCTCATTCTTGGAGGTTGATCTTGAAAATTGCAAATTATTGTAAAACTCTTCTGAGATGTGGTTAGCCTGTGGTATGGCACATTAACCCGTGTGTGCGTGCGTGTGTGCGTGTGTGTGTGTGTGTGTGTATGTATATATATCTTGTGTGTTATGGAATTCATGTAAGTGACTTTTTAGGTACAGTAATACAGTGTAAATGTATACATTTATTACAGTCGTTAATTTTAGTTTAATGAATAAAAGTTTGCTGTGTGCGAGTTTCAGCGCATCAGAGAGGATCCGAATAACTTTTTTTTGTAATAGAAGTAACATGTGAGCTGTTTCCCCAGAGTAAAATTCCATGTTGTTATGCTTTGGAAGAATGCAAAATAGGCTGATCTAATGTATGTTTCAGATATGTGAACGGTCAAGTTTCTGATCAAGACAATCATGCTGGAAAATTTGGACAATGTGTGGTGTACATGATAATTTGTTATCTATTACTACATCTAAAAATTCAATATGGTTGGTTGGTTGGTATCTAATGTTGAGCAGTTGGCAGTGTAGCCATTCGCTCTCTTGCATTCCAGTATTTTGATGTCATATTATCATGTTGACTAAAGGCTGGGCAGCGCAGTAGATGGTTTCCATCCATATCTTCTTTAAGTGTACAGAAAGGACACAGAGGAGATCTCACTATACTAATCCTCAATAAATGTTGAGACAGTCATGGCCTGTTAGGAGTCCTAAAGTCGCTACAGAGGATTTTCTTGGTAGTGTAGTGATTCTGGTCGTGTTATTACATAAATTTTCCAATGGTTTTGCTTTTGTTTATAATAATTATCTTCTTTAATTTTTTCATTATATGTTGATATAATGATTCTTTTGATAGAGTGATAACTTATTGGATCAGATGAATTTGATGTAATTTTACTACCTTTGGCTAGAAGGTCAGCTGTTTCATTACCCTGTATTCTGCAATGTGCTGGTATTCATTGAAGTATTAACCTTTTATTTAAATTAATTAGTTGTTTTATGATTTTGCAGCATTCTGCAATATTTAGGTTATTAGGTGTTACATCAGATGTTATGAATATAATAGCTGCTTTAGAGTCAGATAATAATACAACTTTTTCAAATTTATTTATATGATATAGTACGTTTTGTAAGCTCTGAAGTATTGCCTGCTGAAATCTCCCCATCAAAATTTGTGGTAATCAAATATAAATATAAACAGAATATAAATATAAACAATTTTATGTGTTGTTTGTTAAGTTTTCAGTTTGTAATGTTAGGTGGTCACATTAGCATGTCACTGAAGTATTAGGAGTGAGCAACACATCTTCAAGTTTCTCAATGTGGAGCATTCAAAGCCATCCAACATTTTGAGATCACAGTTTAGAACGAAAAATCTTTTTAAGGTCTATATTACAGTTTCACATTTCTGTGTCACAGAATGTGATAAAACCTTTGAACACATATTGTGATCACATTAAAGCTGTCAAATATATTATGCTGCATCAAACCTTATCTATTACAAAAGAAAGTCTATTACATCCCATTAATCCAATAGACAGCTTTGAAATAGAATATAATTTAGACCTCTATAAAATCTTCAAGAAACAAACAAGTCCAGATATTGTAAAAATGATAGCATTAGAAACACTGGAAAGCAAATATCCTAAAGAAGAATAGACACTTATACATACAGATGGCTTATTTGTAAGTGATGATGATGGAGCTGGAGCAGGCGGTATATGTCATTTTTTCTCCTTTTACAAAAATGTGGGAAAAACACTACAAATAGATGCAATCCTCACTGTTTTAAAACATCTGTTTGTTTGGCTACAAAAATGTAAAAACATTGTTATTTTATCAGAATCTAGAGCGGCAATCCAAGCAATAGCTCAGGATCCAAAAACAGAAAAAATAAGAGAATTTCACTGTCTGGTTAAACAGATACAAAATTGAAATAAGAGCATAAGTCCTCCAGTTGATTCCTGCACACTGTGGGTTGAGTAACAATGAAAAGGCAGACATCCTAGCAAGAAAGGGAACCAAAACTCAAAATAAGGTACATTCAAAAGTACCACTGGAATCAATTAAACGTATCAGTAAGACGAAAATGAATAAAGATTATAAAACTAAATTATCTACAAATATATTTAAACCCTAAGGAGAAAAATTGTTAAAAAAATTAAAACTACCTCCTGAACAACCTAAAAAAACAGTCATTCAGACTTATCACTGGACTGACTGTCCAAAAAATTGGATTGCTATTGTCTCCAAATTGTGCAACAAGGAAGAAGAAATTAATATGGAACATGTATCAATCTGTGGACAACTTGAACTGTATCCAAGAAGGAGAATAGCTTTGTTGTTAAATCCTGAACATTAGTCCCTCCCCCTCACACACTTCTCATTTGAGCAATATGATACCCTTACTGCTGTTAACACTGGAAGCAATTGTATGTCTATGATTGCGAGCAAGTTGTTATAAGAGATATAACCAAACTTTACTACCAAAAGATTCTAATTAACAGGTGTGTATCTCCTAATGCTGAGGTGAGAGATAGCACATGACCAAGATCCTATTGCGACGTAACAATGGCAATTCTTGAAATCCCGAAAGTAAACAGCTGAGCAGCTGTTGAGAAGGAAGACCAGAAATCCATCATGCATTCACGAAACATCAAGCACAGAATAAATACTATGTGCATTAAATATGCTCATAAGCTTTCACAGCCGGTGTTATTATTGGTAAAATATAACATTTCTGGGCTTGTAGACCATGGTCGAATATTAAAATTATTAAAACTTGATGTTTCATCCTCAGCTATGAAGAATGAAACATCAAGTTTTAATGATTTTAATATTTGACCGTGGCTTACAAGCCTGGACATGTTATATTTTAACACTATGTGCAATGTTTCTTTTCTTGTCAGCCAGAAGAATTATAGCTCTCAGAAATTCAAAGATTTCAAGCCTTCTACTGTAAGATTTTTAATTTATTTCTTTTAATTCTTCATTATATGTGTTGAATTTAACCTAAATAAACAACATCACATCATTAGTTTTGATCACACCACGATCACATTTAATGTACTGTAAAGCACCTGATGCTGTAAGACAACTTTTACTGATAATTAGGACCAGGCATTTGATGTTTTTGCATCTTTTATATATGAAGTTTGAAAGATAGCTCAAATATATCATAAATAAACATAGTAAATAAGCACTGTTTATTTGCTTTTCTTTTTCCCTTTCTTTTCATGTTTGTATTTTTAAGGGATAGGTTATTTTTTGAGCATAATTTAGTGCTCAGTTAGTTCATTTCTGGAATTTGTTGTCTTACTTGTCAATATACTTTGAATTTTTCAGTACTATTTCTGTTTTTAATGCTTGTCTGTTACAACTTCATGATCAAATAGCATCCACAGGAAACATTACACACTTTCAGCATAATAATTGCTACTCCCAAGCATGTCCATTGTTTTTTTACTTCAAATAAAATTGTTACCAGTAGAACAGCAAGATGCCTGAAGACGTCTGGTTGTTGAAATTAAAACAATTTGCTTGACAATATGGAGAAAATATTTTTCTCGTGGTTAGGAAAATATTTCTTTTTAATGTCCTTTACCCTGGTAGGCCATATTGGACAATGAATGAAATTAGTGAAATGATGCTCAAATAAGCCTAGAAAAAAAATTGGTCAAATTTAAATAACCACCTTTTCCCTACCCCAAAAAGGCTGTCCAGGCAGCATTCATTTACTTACTTCTACACTGTAAAAATAATACACTATCACCCATTAAGGGAACAAACAGGTCTGAATTTGTCATTTTTGGTCAAAAAATCACCATTTAGGTTTTTACAAAACCATATCCATCAAACTTATATTATGTATTTCTGGAATTTCATGGCATTGCAATGACTGGAACGTACTGTATGTTGACTATCCATTATGAAGCTTCAAATCCACAAATACAAACATTGTTAATACTACTCCGTTATGCAGTTAAAGACATAATATTACATATATAAATAGTAGAGTACAATACCAACTGGGTAGAAACTTGAGGTTTTCATTTTCTTATACCAAGTGTGCAGAATTAAGCCGTAACTTGTTTTTGTTTGCGTTAGTTTAAAATTATGTATGACGACCCAAAATGCTTAAATATAAATCTAAAATAAATCACTGTGAGGATATAGTGCAAAGGGTGGAAAAAGGAAATCAATGTGGATGAAAATGTGGAGCAAATGCATGAAGAAGAGGTTGGGATAATAATGGCATTGACATGACGTACTGTGCAGTAAGTGTGAACAAACATGCCTAAAGAGGATCATTTTGGCTGCTGTAATACACAGTGCTAAGGCAGCAACATGCTCTTCATCAGGCATTTGTCTAAGTGGGCCAAGTTACATGACTCCCATTCTTGGATGTGATGGTGATATTGCAATCAGCTATCATTGTAACTGGCACATACGAGGGTGCATCAAAAAGTAACATGCAATCATGTTTTTCTTCCTTGGTATTACAGCTGCAATGTTGCAATTTCTCACAGATATAGTTTGAAGTTTTCTCTCTACAGAGGGTATTTTTTGTTTCATGTGCAGCTCTAATGAGAGAACTATGCAACAAAGCTGGCGCACATGCTACTGTCGTCCACTTGTAAAGAGCAGAGAGGTGTGGTCGAAGGACATAAACTGAGTGAAATTGACAGGGACATGTATGGACCATAGCAATGTCACCAAGAGGGCCATATGAACCACTAAGCTGCGGGAGGCTGGTAACAGCTGTAACCCCGCAGAATGTTAAAGGCATTGAGATGGAAATGTTGAACGACCAGCGTGTGCAACTGCGAACCTTATCACAACAGATCAACATTTCCTATGGTGCAGTGTGCCTTATTATTCATGACATTTGAAATTTTATAAAGTTAGTGCTCGCTGGGTGTGTAAGAATATGACAGACAACCACAAGGGCCAGCGAAAGTTGACAAGCTTGAATCACTTTACGTGGTACACTGCAGAAGTGCATGGCTTTCTGAAAGGTATCATTACTGGTGATGAGTCTTGGGCATACCACTACATGCCCGAAACAAAGCAGGCAAGTGTGGAGTGGAAACATACTGGTTCCCCAGTAAAGACTCAATCTGCTAGGAAAGTGTTTGTGACAGTGTTCTGGGATATGCATAGTGTTTTATTGGTGGACTTTGCTGAGCATGGCACCACTGTGAAAGTTGGTTGGTTGGTATCCAATATTGAGCAGTTGGCAGTGAAGCCATTTGCTTTCTTGCATTCCAGTATTTTGATGTCATATTATCTTACTGTCTAAATGTTGGGCATATCCATATCTTCTTTAAGTGTACAGAAAGGACACACAGGAGATCTCACTATACCAATCCTCAATAAATGTTTATTGAGACAATCATGGCTTGTTAGGAGTCTAAAAGTTCCTGCGGAGGATTTTCTTGGTAATGTAGTGATTCTGGTTGTGTTATCACATAAATTTTCCCGTGGTGTTCTTTTGTTTGTAATACATTATCTTCTTTAATTTTGTTATTATATGTTGATATAATGATTCTTTTAATAGAGTGATAACTTATTGGATCAGATGAATTAAAAAAAAAGCAACACTGTTAGAGTAGCAGCCTTCATTAAAACTTTGGGAAAGTTGTGTCGTGCCCTTCATGACAAAACCAGAACATTAATGCTGACCATGACAAACTTCCTCATGGCATTTTACTGCTGCTGTTTGTCAAAAAATCACTAAATTTGGTAGGAAGGTGCTCCGTAGCCACCATATAGTCTGGACCTTGTACTGTTAGACTTTCATCTGTTTAGTCTCATGAAGAAATTCCTGGCCGGCCAACGCTTGCAACAGATGCAGAAGTGAAATCACAGTTCGCAGATGGCTTTACTCCTGGGAAATGGACTTCTACTGACAGGGCATATTGAAACTGTTATCACAATGGGAAACATATATTGAGAAAGTTGGTGACTATGTCAAAAAGTAGGTAAAAGGTGTTCATTTGTAATTTTTTTGTTTTTTTAACTATTAAACTTTTTTGCAAAAATATTATTGTGCAATACTTTTTGATCACTCTTCGTATGAGCATTTAATGTTCTGCTGGCATGTTTCACAGCAGCTCAATGGTCAGAGCAACCACAGAATGGAAAAACTGTGTTCAAACCCCAGATATAGCACCAAATTTTTCAGCTGACTTCAACAATAAACAAAAATCTCTTTGTTATTAACTTTACCAATATAATAAAACTCTATTTGTATGCTTCAAAATTATTAACTGTTAAATGTACATGTTGTGTTTGTGACAAATGCAATATATATCAGTGATGTGATTCTAGACCCTCCATCCTAAGAATAAGTGGCTCTGATTAAGTATACCACTAAGTTGCATAATCTATCCATCTATTTTTAACCTCTCTGACACTACTCTCGACAATTGGCTGAAAGATAAAGCTTTTTACTCAGTAGAAGAGCTCTTTGAATGTAATAGCTTTCACACAGACAAGTAATATCTAAGCTAGCTTTGTAAAATGTAATCACTGTACAAATTTGTCATAGACATGCCGAGAATAGTTCATTATGTAAATGGTAGCAAATATATTAAACTGTTTTAAATGGTGTAAATAAATGTAAGATGCTTCAATTTTTTAATATGATAAATTATGTACTTGACGAGACTAACTGCATTGTTATAAAACAGCTAACAGTCAACAATCTTTATTCTTATTCTAGATAAACCTACATGATAGGCAAGTTGGTAGGAAATGCATATAATATGCAGTAACGTTTATAAAATTAAAAGAAAATTTGTACAGATTGAACTACCTAGCACTTCTTTGAGAATTAGAACTTCTTAACTTCAATAGAGAGAACATTGTATCACTTTAACCACTTTTCATTTGGTGTTTAGCGTGTCTGCAAGTTTATATATATATATATATATATATATATATATATATATATATATATATATATATATATATATATATCAGTTCTTCAATGAATAAGGAAGAGAGATCTAAGATGCATTTGCTATTTAGTACACTGAATAAATCTTCATAAAACTAGAGGTGATCATTTCTTCTAATATATGGAAGATTCAGGCAGTTTATGTTTTGGATCCATTAACAGACTAAAGCAATACTCACTGGTCCGTTGCAAACACAGCACCAGTGAGAGCATAGGGTGTAGATTCACCAACTAGCCTCAAGGTGCTCTCAACATCTTGGTCTTTATAGGCATACACAGTCAACACTGGACCAAAGATCTCTTCCACCATAATGCGATCCTCTGGGTCCGTTGTTTCTACAATGGTGGGCTCGATGAAATAACCTTTGCTATAAAAACAAGATTCAATCAAATTATGCAGCAGTAGCAGTAGTATGCACATAATATATTTAAAGCACTGCAAAAATTTCTATGCATTTAGACACAATACAATTTATTCACAATAATGTGTAAAGGTACAAAGTAAAACAGCAGTGCAAAACAAACAACTTATGTAATAGTTTTCCTATTCAAACATTAATAATTTCTAAACTGACTTTATAATAAGCAAATCTTAGATCTTAAAATGCAGATTTAATGCTAGGTTACACAAATGATAACATACTTTAAGCTTTAGACACAATGTTTCAGTAGAGATTTTTGTTGTTTAAATAGTGTTTAGCTAACTATTCTTAAATCAAAACATTGCAAGAGAAACAAATACAGAATATCTTTCATTGCCTCTTTGTTAGCATCCACTAATCATAACTCTACATTAATGCAGTCAAACATCTGAATTTCTGTTTATAAAGATCCTTACAGGAATCAAGACTGGCATGTAGAAATATTTCACTTATCTTTTAGAAATCCACAGAAACCGGAGTTAAGGAGCACTTTAGAAATATTAAATACAAGCAAATTTATAAATCAGTTGTGTCATAACATTTTTGGAAATTTAATCATGAAATAAATCCAGATGTTAAATTATTAAAACACTTAAATGGGCCGATAGATTTAATGATTTGGGAGAAAACGTTTATATTAAAGAATAAAAATCATGCAATACTTTTTTATATACCACCAATTGATCCTCTCTCCAAATTTGTTTTGATTCCAGTAGTTAGCAATGCCTTAGTACGCAACCCACCTAGTAGTGGTAACCATAACAATGTAAATAAATAAGAGAAAAAAGAAAATGAGCTGATGATGCCATTGATCTTTTTATTGCAAAACCAGTACTGTGGATTTACAAAAGATAAGTGAAGAATTATTACAAATTATTAATTGTTATGTGTACTTCTATGGCAGCAACAGTTTCATACCCCCACCCCACCCCTCGCTTCTCATCATTTCATTGCAATCAACATTCTTCCACTTCAGATTTTCATTACAGTCAATACAGCATAAATGCACAGACAATCTACAATAATGATAAACTCTTCACTAGCATATGGAGCGAATACAGCTGTTGGAGCAGTGGCATTAGCACTATGGACAAATTACAATCAAGCACAAAAGGATTAATTGTCACTATTCTTGGTAACCATGATAACAGGGAATTGGGACTGACTGTGTTGTGCAAATCAGCAAAAAAATAAAAAAATTACTTAAATGTACCATGTGATAAGCATTTTACACACACCCACACCGCCCAATTCAACAGAAGGACTTACTGCTGGATGGAATTTTCAGGGCCTTTAAGACCATCAAACATGGCTAAGTAGTTTTGTATTCAGTGAGAAAATTCCATATTACTTTTCTAGCATTCATTCACGTTTACAGTATTTTTAAGTAACATTACTATTACTAAATCTTCTGGAACTATTCCAAATTATTAGCACAATGCTCAGGAATGTTAACTGCATTCAGAAAATGTGTGTGTGAGATAATATTTTAACGAAAAATATAAACTTGTCCTGGCTATAATTTCCATTGTAGTTTCCATGCTTTTTCAGGATTTGACAAATTGACATATGGGGCCATATGAATTAGTGGACAAGCAGAAATAAGCAAGGGATAAGCTTTCTGTATAGAAATAAATAACTGGAAGCAATTACTGAACTTTTGAATATAGTGCTGGGCAAGTTTGTTCAAGTTGTAATTTGTTGAAGTGTAAGGGTGTGTGAGAGCAAGTGATTGCAAATGGTCACCATTTTGTTATAATTTGTGAATATTGTAATAATTGAAGATCAAGCATTGAATGTAAACTGAACAATTGTAGTGAGAAACATTTTGTTCATGATTTAAATTTTCTTTTTTTTGAAAGTAATTGAATTGTTCAAGTTTACAAACTCAAAAAACTAAAGAGTTACAGTTAAACTGTAATTATTCCAAACACACACATATATCTTTTATATAACTGTTCTACCTGCTTTTAACTTTCTTCACTGATACTGCCTTCCTGATTATGTAGTTCATTATAATAAAAAAACACACACATGCAGGTAAAATATAACATTAACACAACCCTAGAGCAATGTGCTCTTAGGGAAAGTTGATCCACTGCGCCAGAATCTGGGTAGGGAAATAGTTGTGAGGAGCTGTTAAAAGATGTGTTCTTTGGCCCACTAGCCCACTAGCCAAACATTATACCGTTTTTAAAAGTAAAAGCCCTGTGTCCTCCCACAACCTTTGTATTCATTTATGACTCTTGATCTTTCCACCCAAAAATATGCCTTCCTGCACCTTAAACCCTGAGGTTGAATGTGCAAACAGCTCTGCCTCTGGAGTTATTAACCCTAGTATGTGCAGTGTGGGGGTAAAACTGGGTATCCTCCAATATATACAGGTGAGATCCATATACCATATTTACACATGAAATGGATACATATGTTCTGGACACACTTTTTTGTCCAATTTTTTTCGAGAAAACTTAGGGTGCATCCTTTATGAGAGGGAGAGGAAAAAAAAAAAAAAAAAGACTAGATTAGAAAATACTTTCCTATTGCTCACATAGCTTATTGATTTGGATCATTTTTGGATTGATGTGCGTCTTCTAAGTGAAAGTCCCTTGCATCTCATAAATCAAAAAATCCAGCCTTTACTCACATTGAAGTCATTATTACTTATATCCACAGGTTGTGCTATTTCCCTCGCTTTAAATTGTAGCATTTCATGAGAAAATCCAATTCCTTTATTATGCAACTCACTAATGTAGTTCAAAAGTTCACTTTCAACTGCAGCATATTTACAGCTCTTTCAGCCACAAAATGTTTCTCTGGTCTTGTTTGGTGTCTTCATTAGGGTTTCTTTTTGTTTCCTTCACTTGCATACATTACACTCTGAAACCATGAATTCAAGCAAATCTATTTCCATTCTCTTTGGTGAATGTGATCACTTTCAATTTAAATCCAGCAGTATAAGTGCAATATTTCTTCTTGGTATTCATTTTCAAAACCTTGAATAGGAGCAGCGAGAAGCTGAGTCATATTCCTATTGACTACTATACGTTGCCACAGTTACTGCAATATTTTTAATTTTTGTAACTACCAATCATTGCCAGTTTCATCCATTGTTGTTCAAAAGTAGGTTAAGCAATCCCACAAGCATTATGATAATGTATGGCCAGAGATTTGTTAAAAATTAAATGTGTTCACTATGTGGGGATATTTTTTTCTTCAATTTTAGGAATTCAAATTGGGGTGCACCCATCATGTGGTGGCATCAAATAGGTGTGTAAATATGGTAATCTTGTTATAGAGTTCAAGAAATGTTTTGGTATTAGGAAATAATCTTTTATATTCATATTCATTTTAACTCTTAGAGAACATTGACAACAAAACTTGGGTATGAATTCAGTTATATCATCCAAACTGCAATTGTTATGTGCCCTGCAAGTGTTTGGTACTGGAACATTTCAGACAGTTGCAAGTGATCTTGTACACTTTACTGGTTATTATGTTGTTAGAATAATTTTGAGGTTAAGAGTAAGATACATACATCTGCCCAGAAAAAAAAAAAAAAGGCAATTTTCCACTTTTCCTTGTTTCCCATACTGCCAGTGCAATTATCTCTCCAATGAAAATGGGGTGAACTATTCTGAAATTGGAAAAGGTATTTCTCCATCAATACTGAAGTGATCGTGATGCAAATATGAAGATTAAGGACATTGCTTCCAAAGAACTTTAAGTTCTTCTTAGCAAGCTTCCTGTTGGTCAAAGCACTAAACTGTCTGTCACGATTTTTAAGACATTACTCTTTAAATTCAGCATCTTTACATTGTTGTTTTGTATGTTGTTTAAATGGATTTTCAATACCTCTACCTACAAATTTATCTCTTTTGCTGTAGTTTGTCCCCCTTTTCTAGCATAACCTTATCCATCTAAATCACAATAACAAAACAATAATACTCTGGGAGTAATTTAAAAACATCTGATATGTTCCATTTACATGACTTTCTCTACATCTCTGCAATAGATTATTCTTGAAAAGCTTATTCTTCTATTTACTTAATGCTAATCGAGAAAAAATAGCAGAAAGGGTCTTACAGCTTGCTTCCTTGTAAGTAGACACGAAATAAGAGAGTATCATAGGGTAAAGTAATAGGCAAATCTTTTAAAATCTGGTTGCTATGTGATTGAAGTTCCTTTATTTGTATGAACAGGAGTTGACAAATTCCTGTCTGAGAAAAATATAAGTATTTTGAAGCTGAAACCAATAACAAGTAATATCTAAAAAATGGTAAACCCAACGAAAAAAATGTATGTAACATAAATTGTGTGTTTTAACGAGCTCTACATTTTTTGTGTGACAAGTTTTTGTCTATCTCTTACGGTTTACCAATTATGCAAAATTCATCCCGAATAAACATGTCTTCAGAGGCTCTTCCCAGAAAATTGAGGATATACATTTTATTTGTCACATAAATATCTTTAAAAAAAAATGCATTCACGCACACATACACACATTTTTCTAAAAATGCTTTTTTTTTTTTTTTTTTGGAATCATGCATTTCTGGTAAAATCTCAGTAACAAATGTTTGGTGCATTACAATACCTTCTCTACACACTATGTACATAACACACGTACAGAAAGTAAAAATCACTAACAATACAAATATTAAAACTAAAAAAATAAAATTGAATAAGTGCAACTCCGAGCTCTTACTTCCGTAGTAGCTTCTGTAGAGTAAATTGTAGCTGACCTCTCTAGTGTTTCTTCTGGAAAAACTACTCCCATTGGATCTGCTTCCATTGTATGGACTTCGTTAGGAAACATTACTTTCAAAGTAAACATAAATCAAGTCCACAGTATTTTATTAATTCATAACATTATGATAATCAGTCATTTTTGTAATTCAATCCCATTTGGAGATAGCATCAAAACTGTAGTTATTTCCATTTGGATATTATACTGAGACAGGAGGACTTTTTATTTATTTATTAATTTTGAGAGGTTAATTTATGTTTTTGTGTTATAACTTTTTGACAATTTGCGCCATCATTATTTCAGGGTTAATTACTAGCAAAGCCTGTCTAAAAATATCTGACCTTAATTTTTGCCGCGGAAATTAGTAGTGCTATGGTAGCACCACTGTGCACTGTGACAGGAGGAACCTTAATGTGCATGCTTGAATTTTCTCACCGCATTTGCACGTGTCAGTCGCTCACTGCAGGTTGCCAAGTGTTATAAGTGTTTGTCGGATTTAGTTTCCTCGCAAGATGACTGAACAAATTGAGCAAAGATACTGCATAAAATTATGCCAAAAACTAGGTGATTCTCAAAAAGAAACAATTTGTAAAATTCAGTGAGCATTTGAAGATGATGCTATATGGGTAACACAATATAAGAGTGGTTGCACCGATTCCAAAATGGCTGCACTTTGGCAGAGTGATGAGCATTCTGGAAGGCCGCAAACCACTCGAAATGCTGCTGTTGTTCAGAAAGTGAGAGATTGACATTTGACCATACGAGAGATTGCCAAAGATGTTGGGATCAGTAAAGATTCTGCACATGAGGATTTGAACATGCACAGAAAGGCTGCAAAATTTGTGCCCAAGCTTCTGTCGGCGGAACAGAAACAATATGTTTTGAGGTTGCAAAAGACCTGCTGGACATTTGCAACACTGCACCTGAGTTTTTGAACTCCTGTGATAACTGGAGATAAGGCTTGGGTATGACCTGGAAACGAAAGCACAGTCGTCATAATGGCGGCATCATGAGTCTCCAAGGCCAAAAAAACCACGACAGGTGCGAAGCAAAATCAAGGTGATGCTCACAAGTGTTCTTTGATATCCTAGAGCTGTGCATCATGAATATGTACAAGGACAAACAGTGACAAAGGAGTACTGTCAAAATGTTCACTGCCATCTCCATGATGGAGTTCAGCAGAAATGATCAGACCTCTGGAGGGTGAGAACCTGGCAGTTGCATCATGACAATGCTACAGCACATTCATCGCAATTGATCCAGACTATTTTGGCGAAACATGAACTCTGGGTCTTTTGCCAACTTCGCTATTTTCTGGACATGGCTCCTTGCAACTTCTAATTGTTTCCAAAACTAAAGATGCCATTGAAAGGATTCCATTTTGAGAGCAGAGAAGAGATGGTGGAACTGAACGCCATTCCAAAAGAAACTTTCCAGAATCGTTTTCAGAAGGAGCGGTGGACTAAGCTTGTGAACGTGCAAGGGGACTACTTTGAAGGGCACTAAAGTCCCAATATCATCAGATAATCTATTTTTCTTGGTCGTAGGTTGGATACCTAGACATATCTCTATATACTAGACGTTCTCGAGCTTCAAGCCAGGTGTAGTCATGAGAGTCATCCACATTTTGGGCGCGTGCATCTCTCCCATCATCAGGATGACTATTTAAGCCAGAGTCATCCACGTTTCGGGCGCGTGCATCTCTCCCATCATCAGAATGACTCTTCAAGCCAGAGTCATCCACGTTTCAGGCGCGTGCATCTTTCCCATCATCAGGATGACTCTTCAAGCCAGGTGTAGTGATGAGAGTCATCCATGTTTCAGGTACGTGCATCTCTCCCATCATCAGGATGACTCTTCAAGCCAGGTGTAGTGTTGAGAGTCATCCACATTTCAGGTACGTGCATCTCTCCCATCATCAGGATGACTCTTCAAGCCAGGTGTAGTGATGAGAGTCATCCACGTTTCAGGTACGTGCATCTCTCCCATCATCAGGATGACTCTTCAAGCCAGGTGTAGTGTTGAGAGTCATCCACATTTCAGGTACGTGCATCTCTCCCATCATCAGGATGACTCTTCAAGCCAGGTGTAGTGATGAGAGTCATCCACGTTTCAGGTACGTGCATCTCTCCCATCATCAGGATGACTCTTCAAGCCAGGAGTAGTGATGAGAGTCATCCATGCTTCAGGCGCGTGCATCTCTCCCATCATCAGGATGACTCTTCAAGCCAGGAGTAGTGATGAGAGTCATCCACGTTTCAGGCACGTGCATCTCTCCCATCATCAGGATGACTCTTCAAGCCAGGAGTAGTGTTGAAGAGTCATCCATGTTTCATCTCTCCCATCATCAGGATGACTCTTCAAGCCAGTAGTAGTGATGAGAGTCATCCACGTTTCAGGAGCGTGCATCTCTTCCATCATCAGGATGATTCTTCATCACTACATCTGGCTTGAAGTCCGAAAACGTCTACAATGTGTTCATCGCCAGGAAAGCTTCAGATCCTATTAGACATACCTCATTTATTTCACAAATGTAATTTCATTAAATTACGCATGTGTTTATATAAAAAATATCTTTGATATGATGAATAGCTTATACATAGGAGGATAACCTAGTAAGTTGTATTTATTTTCCGTAAATGGGAACAATAAAATGCATATGTATAAAAAAGCCTGACAGATGGATTACCCATTTAGCCATACAGAACTTCTACCTGGGACAGAGTTATCGTGTAAAGGGGGCAAAAGAGAAAGAGGGAGAAAGAGGAGGGGAGGGAGTATGTCCAGTAAACAAGGGGCAAAACTTAACAAACAGTTTGACTCCTCTCTAAAAAGCTAAGTTTGATGGTAGTCAAACTTGACAAACATGAACCGAACACTGCCCTATATAATGGTATTGGGTTTAAATGCAATCTAACTTGACAATAACAATGACTCTCAGCTATTCTCCATAGAAAACACTATAGGTTCACTTTGGATGTGAAGATGCAAGATGAATGTCTTACAACAGTTTCAAATGCATTAGCCAGACACAATTGCAATATATCATGTACAAAAACTGTTTGAAATGGTGTTAATGCATCTACTCAGTGAAAGTCTTAATAAAGACTAATTGTTTAATTTAATACCAAACGACACACAAACATACAAGTATTAAAACTGCTTTAAAATGTGGTTACTATGGCACTGAAACCCATTTCTTTTGCATGGCCACGCATTGACAAATTCCTGTATTAGAAAAGCTTTTAAAAACTGACATCAATAACAAGCAATATCTCAAAAAAGGCCAACTCCACAAAAAAATGTATATGACACAAATTGTGTGTTTTATTAAGATCTACATTTTTTGTGTAGTACAGTTTTTTGTATCTCTTACGGTTTACCAGTTATGCAAAATTCAATAAAAATCATCAGAATAAAGAGGTCTTCAGAGGCTATTCCCAGAAAATTCAAGATATGCATTTTATTTGTCATGTGAAGATCTTAAATATGAGAGAGACTTTAATCAAAATTGTTGGAGCAATTTCTGAGAAAATAAAAATTTTCAATAAATTTTACATGCATAGGGTAGTTTGGGGGGTGGGATTTTCTTTAAAATATTTGTGTTGCATCCTTGGAAGATACTGAACTTAAATATCAAGCAGTGTTTAACAGACTTTTGCTGCCCATAGACACACACACATGGACATTATCCTAAAAATACTTTTTTTTTTTGCACTCAAAGATCCAAAAACATGTATTTCCTGTGAAATCTCAGTATCAAATTTTTGGGTGCAATACAATACCTTCTCTGTACATTATGTACAAGGCATGTGCTGAGAAAGTAAAAAAAGTATTAAGTGATAACAGCGGACTTTAGATCTGTCTTGTGCTCAATGATCAACTGCTTGGTACTATGCCAGGCACTGATAATGAACTTGGTCCACAATGAGGCTGCAAGCGTCTGCTCGCAATACTGCATAATGGTATCTTAGCCCCAAGAGTTCATCTTGAGTGGACAAAACCAGCTATAATTGCCCCAAGAGTTCATCTTGAGTGGACAAAACCAGCTATAATTATGTTTCATTTTTTCCTAGCGATGGGTGCATCCAAGAAAAAAAATCTGATGTGTTCCTTCACATGAGTTTCTCTACATAGCTATAACAAATAATGTTAAAAAGCTTATTCTTCTATCTACATCATTCTAATCAAGATAAAATTAACAGAAATGCCCTTACTACTTACATCCTTACAAGAAAAGAAATAGGGGGGTGCCATAGGTTAAAACAATAGTCATATCTTTTAAAAACTGGCTGCTATGTGATTGAAGTTCCATTGTTTGTATAGCCAGGAATTGACAAATTTCTGTATTAAAAAAGTGTATTTCAAAGCTGAAACCAATAAGAAGAGGCTCTACATAAAAAAAAAAGACATAAATTATGCGTTTTAACGAGAATTACATTTTTTGCGCAGTAAGTTTTTGTCTATCTCCTAATCTCTTACTGTTTACCAGTATGCAAAATTCAGCCAAAACTCATCCAGAAAAAAGAGAACTTCACAGGTAATTCCAGAAAATTCAAGATATACATCTTATTTGTCATGTAAATGACTTTAATATACAATATTTTAATCAAAATAGTCGCATCCTTGGAAGATACTAAACTTATATATCAACTTTGGTATTTAATAGCCTTTTAGTTTTCTGTCCCCCCCCCCCCTCACACAGTCCTTTTGCTAAAAATGCTTTTTTTTGGACTCAGGGGATTCCAGTGAAATCTCGGTATCTAACTTTTGGGTGGAATACAATATGTTTTCTATATACTATGTACATAATACATGTAGAGAAAGTAAAAAAGAAACTGAAGTGGCAAAAATTGCACATTTTTGTAATTCTCATTTAATATTTTTAAACACTGATATATGCAACAAATTATTATTATTTTGTTTTTTTTGGCAAACTTGGGCCTGTAGGAGAGAAAGCTGAGTCACAGGTATTTTTATTTTCAATCTACTTTCACTAAAGACTCCCAGCTCTATCTGTAACGTAAACATAAGGATGGCTCCTTCTGAACCAAAAATCATGCATCTATATTTATTTGAAGGTGTTATGTATGCATGCACTGCTACTAACCTGGTATTGTTTAGCTTTATCAATTTTTCAGGATCATTCAAGGCTTATAGTCTTCCAATTTTAAAACTCACACATGAATATGCGATGTGGCTCTTCTTCACTATACTGAAAGGACCATCCAGAAAGTGACAGACAATTTGGCATAACTAAACAACAATGAAAGCTATAAACACAAAGTTACACTACCTTACTCTATTTTTCAATGTAATCGTCATTGCTATCAAGGTATTTATTGTCACGTGGTACCGGTTTTCCAATGCAAATGTTATACTCTTCCACCTTTTAAGATACGAGCCAAGATGGCACTGTCACTTTGAGGTCTTCATCGGTTGAGAAATGTTTTCCATCCTAAAAGTCATGTATGGTGACAAAATGAAATACCAGTTTTTCTGAATTCTTTTATCAACATTTGCTTTCAACTCCTCCTTAATGATTGATGAGCTTTCATTCTTGTCTTTATCATCCAAACTGGTTCTTCCTTGATTACTGTAAATTATGCGCCATTTCCTCACTGAAGATTTGTTCACTGCATTATTACCATACACTTGCATTATTTGCCTAAAAATGCTTATTGGCTGAACATTTTGTGCATTAAAAAAATGAATAAGTTGTGTGGTGCTAAAAATGTATAACACTGGCATTGAAAAAATGATACCATGTTACAACAATATCTTGACACAATCGCCAATTACGTTGAGACTAAGGTGCTGTCATTTTTTAAATAAAGTTTTATATTCATATCTTTCATTCTCATTTAGTTATGCCACTCTCTGGATGACCCTCACAGATTACTTAATTTGACTTTAAAGTCAATTGTAACTGTTAACAACAAAGGGAAAGAGAGCCTATTCTGCTTAATGCATCAGTTACTACCAGATAAGACATGAGTTTTGATAACAAATAAGCAGCTGCATTAACAATACCAATATTTATTTACTAACCTGTTATCATATTTTCCTCCTCCAATTATTGTCAGATTTTTAGAAGACTTGGCATGTTCAATGTATGACTTAATGCGGTCAAATGCTTTAGCATCAATAACTGCTGAAGTGTAACTATCAAATTCTGTAGGATCACCAACTTTTAGCTTGTCTCTCTCAGCTACAAGTCCAGCTTTTATCTGCAAAAGAAATAACAGTATCAATGTTACAGTAATATTTTCAGCTTATAAAACCTGAAGTTGTTTTAACCAGTTCATGTCACATCACATCATTTTCTCTATTATTATTGTATGCTTTAATGGCTATTCTAACAAAACTTTATTTTTGCATTGGTTCATCTTAATCATACTAAATATTTGCAAGAAGTAGTATAAATTATATAATACCATGGAAATTCACATTTTATTTATATAGGGAACAGACACACTAGTCAACTGAAAAATAGATTATGTGCATTATGATACCCACAAGACTGTGAGAAGCAAATGACTAGCCACTTAACATATATGCACTTAAAGTGGGGAAGTTTTAATTAATAGAAGTGAATATTTCATAGTTTTTTATTTGAATAAAATTTTACTCTTTAACAGAATCTCCCCTCCTTTTTTTACATCCAGTTTTGTGCATTTTTAATAATAATAATAATAATAATAATAATACTTTTTTCACCTTTTGATTTATACATAAAGCATGGTTTTGTCAGGATATATATTTACAGTGGTATGCACAAGTACCAGCATTAGTGAGAATAAAGATGACTTCACAGCCTCTTTACAGAACATCAATATATAAATTTTGTCTTGTCATTACAAAATTTGCAACATTAGTTTTTCAGAAAGTTAAAACAACAGAAGGCTTGTGTGAAAGAAATTTTCTGGAAATGCCTTCCTGTGGCCTTAAAACATGCTGAACTTAAACATAACCATTTTAGTATTTATCACTTTTAAATTACGCTGCTCATAAGACATACAAGAATATGGAAGAGTTTTCAAAAGGATTCTGGGAGTCTCATAATCTCAACCAGTCTAAGAACATGGATCCACTTGAAATTAAGGTACTGGTGGGAATTTATGTTAGGAAGTTGAACTAAATATTTATAGGAATTCAATGATTTGTAGACTGTTCCAGGATATTGACATTTTTTTTTATAGTGTTTAATGCCCGCTTTTACTACTTGTGGCACTGGTGATACATGGAATGAAGATGGAGCACTGGTGGAATGCAATCATGGGGGAACCCGGAGAAAAACCGCCCCTGCACTGCTTTGTCCACCACAAATCTCACATGCAGTCACTTGGGATCGAACTTGGGCCATCTAGGTGAGACCTAAGTTCCAAGGGTTCACTTGGCTATTCATTACTACTGAGGACAGCATTTAGCGGACAGGGCTGCTATCCAAACCTTTGCAATTTGTACAATCTGCCACTAGACGAAGCTTGGGCTAATTTCAAAACACTTACCTCGCAAGCAAAAATTAAACATGTACCCTTTAAATATTGAAAAATAACACCGATTCAGAATTTTATACAAAATGTTATTAAGTCGCTTAAAAGGAGACATATCACAAAAGGAGGAAATCAGAATAGCATTTTAATAAATCTAAAGAACTAATCAAGCAATTGCAAGACAAAAAGTTGCAAGCACAGGAACGGTTCTTACAAGAAATCCTTAACGGGGAAAATAATGGCTGGAAAGCTTTTTACAATTACGTGAGAAGATGCAGGGGTAATAAAGAGGACATACAGGACTTTAAAGTTAATGGAATTGCTGTAGTAAATGACAAGGACAAAGTCAACATATTAAATTCATATTCTGTATCGGGTTTTCATAAATTTGATGACAGTTCTATACAGGAAATTGAGGATGGTGGAGAATCACTTTTTCAAATAATAGTATCCAAATTACAGAAAAGAATCAAGTTGCTTGAGAATGGAAAATCAAGAGGATCGGATAATATACCTACAGAAATTTTAAAAATAAGGGGAAGCCATAATTCCCTATCTAATGCTCTTGTTTAATATGCCAATTAAGAACTGTGCTATACCAGAAACTGGAAAACCGCTATTGTAGTTCCAATAAATAAAGGGGATAATAAAACAAATAAATAATTATTGACCTGTTAGCCTAACTTCAGTAGTGTGTAAAGTAATGGAATATTTAATTACAGATTACATAGGGGAGGAGCTAGAAAACAAGAAGCGAAACATGGGTTTAGATCTGGGTATTCATTATTTCAGGATTTGGCAGATGAGATGGATGCAAGGGGAAGGACTGATGCATAGGTGATAGACTTTTCTAAAGCTTTTGATGCAGTTCCGCATAATTTACTCATCCATAAGCTAGCAAAAACAGGACTTAATAACAGCATAGTATCGTGGATGGAACATTCCTTGAGAGGGAGGACGCAAAGAGTAAGAGTAGGTAAAGAACTGTCTGGAAAGGGCTTTGTAAGTTTGAGCATGCCCAAGGCTCAGTACTGGGTCTGTTATGTTTTCTTATCTTTGTTAACGATATAACTATAAATATTAAATGTCAGATAAGATTTGAAATGCCATGCATGCGACTGCTCTTCAGGATGGCCTAATTATGTGGGCTGCCACAAACAAAATGGCAATTAATGCTAGGAAAAGTAGTCAATTGTTTTTGGTAGAACTAAGGAGAAAGTTCTTCATAGCAAATGAGTGGGAACAAATTCCACAGATGGACAGCTGCAAATATTTAGGAGTGTGCTCGTCAAGTAATGCCAGATGGAAGGATCAAATAAATTCTACATCTAGGAAAGCATGGAAAACATTGCACTTTGTAATGAGAATAATGAAAAAAGTGAGCGCAAAGTGCAGAGAAATTACCTACAACTCCTTAGTGCAGCCAGTTATAGAACATGGAGTAGCATGCTGGAACCCATACAGTGTTAATCAAACTGATTCGCCGCAAAAGATACAGAGAAGGGCTGTAAAATTCATAGAGAGAGGTAAACATTTTGGGCTTACAAAAGATGAAGAAAATAAATGGGAGCCGCTAAAAGTTAGGCATAAAACACATAGGTTAGTCGCACTATTTAAAGCTTATACTGGTTTAAATTAATGGGCGGACGTTAGAATGAGGGTAGAAAAACCACATATGGCACAGGGAAATGGCACAGTTCAAGGTGCAGTACAAATGGAATAAAACAAACAAGAAAAAACTCTGATGTGCTCCATTCACATGACTTTCTCTACATTTCTGTAACAAATTATTGTTAATAACTAGGGTCCAGATGTTTAGTCATTTAAAACAGTTATAACAGCTAAAATAGCCAGGCAACAAAAATGTAAAAAAAGGAACAATAAGTTTTCTAAAAGGCATAATGTATTTTAAGAACAAATTGCAGTGCATCAGTATAACTTGCATTTTTACTGGCTGCACATTACCAAAAGATATTGTTGTAAATGTTGTGTCATACTTAATCTTCAATCTGACAAAATATTTTTCATTACAGAAAAAGATTGTTCTACTTCTATTGATGTAATTGGTGCATATTTGAAACAATTTATTGCACACAGATCTCTGTTTGACACAATTGTAATATCACCTTTTTATTATTTCACATATTTGTTTTATTTGGACCATTATCAGACATTACATTTTTATGCTTTTGGCACTTCCCACTTCACCTGGTACTAATTCAAGTTAGCGCAAGTTTTTGTATTGATGTCACAAGCCCTTTTTTCAAGTTTTGTTATAGGTTCCGGCAAGTTAGCATAATGAACTGCTATTATGAACATTCAGCAATATTTTCATTTCCCGGACGGACGCAGTTTCATCTTTGGAGAGTGCAGTGACAACCTCGCTTAACTTTTTCCATCCATGGGCTCTGGAGGCAAACTGAGCCAAGAGTGTATTCGACATGGCACTCTTAGAAAAGTTTTCTTGGTCTTGGATATCAATTTATCAACAGCAGGAAAAGAACTGTGAATCTCTTCTGAATGCAAAAAAAAAAATAAAATAAAATAAAAATAAAAGGCATTTATTACGGAATGAGGCTAAAATAACATAAAAAAAGGTAAAGTAGAATTGACCCTAGCAATTCTATTTACTCTGAATCAATTTATATCTACAGAACTGTTGATTTACTTTCACCCATTAAAAAAACAATTTTACCTAACATCTTCTATCTACTTCATGCTAATTGAGATAAACATTTACAGAAATGGTCTTATTACTTAGTTCCTTACAAGTAGAAGGGAAATAAGGGAATACACTATTCTAAATTGACAGTCAAATGTTTTAAAATGTGATTGCTATGGTATGGAAATCTGTTTCTTAGCATGGCCAAGAGTGTACAAGTTTCCATATGAGAAAAGTAGGTGTATTTTAAAACTGAAATCAATAACAAGGAATATCTCAAAAATGGTCAACTCCATGAAAAGAATGTAAGTTTTTGTCTTGTCTTTTGTTTTGTCCTTATGGTTTATCAGTTTGCAAAATTCTGCAAAATTCATTCAAATAAAGGCGTCCTCAGAGGCTACTTCCAAAAAATTCAAGATGTACATTTTATTGACACACACCAACCCACCCACACACACCTGACTAGAGAGACAGTTTTCTAAAAATGTTGTTTGTTGGTTTTTTTTGTTTTTTTTTTGTTTTTTTTTTTTTTTTTTGATTCAGGTGGTCTCAAAATATATGAAGTGCTGAACTAAAAAAGATGCTAACCGCAAATTTCTCACAAACTCTTTTAGCAGCATAAGAAGGTGCTATGTTATGATGGCTTTGCAGCCACAAAAGCACTATTGCATATTCAGGTAGAATTAGTATAAAAGCATTCCAGAAGATGTCACTAGGGCTGTGTGCTAAGGCTGCTTAAATCAAAAATGCGCTATCATTGCAACACTGTATAGGATTTTTGTAGGTCTAACTGTGAGCAGTGTGTTTGTTTGTTGATTGAGGATGGAGGGAAATTACTGTTCCATGTCTGCTAAAACTAAAAAGAAATGTGGGGAAAACAAAATTACAAAATGCAAGATGTTAAAGCAAAGTGGGAAAGCTTAGGCTCCATGCATGAAGGCCTCCAAAGAAACAGGTATATCAAATAGAAACTAGCATTATTTTGATTATGGAATTATCAAGTCAATGTTACATGTGTTTGAGCAAAAACAAAATTATTTCTGATGTTATAATAAAAATACACAACTAATCTCTTATATTCACAATCGTAACAGTTTTCAAGCTAGGCGTATTTAAGCATACTTTGTATACATGCACTACTTTTTAGCATACGAAGCATTTCATGTACAAAGATATGGCCCCTATAATCTTACGCCGGGTTTGAACCCGCGACCTTGGGTATATTTTATTTGTGTTAAAGAATACTGGTATGTTACATGTTTTATATTATTTTGTTTGATTTACATTATACTTGTAGTGTACTATTTTGCTTTTTTTGATTTTAGATAAACCGCTGTAATTGCATGAAATGAAAACTGTTACTGTTTTCTACTGCCTTATGTACCTGTTACCTTCGAAGAGAAGGCAGCAAAGAAAGCAACATGATGTAAGCTGTCATAACACCAATGCTTGTTGCATTCTAGCAGATGGAAAGGCTCATTTCATTCGGGTTTGCGACAAACATTCATCAAAGTTCTTGATATCAAACACAAGAGGCTTCAGATTTTGTTGAAGAGGAAGAAGAAAAGAGGAGACATTGTATACAACAAAGGGAGGGGAAGATATGCAAGAGATAAGAAATTTACTGATAAAGAAATCCAAACTGTAAAGGATCGCATTAATTCCATCCCAAGATGTGAATCACATTACTCTAGGACAAAGTCTTCTCAGGAATTCTTAACTCCAGACTTAAATATCAGCAGATTTTTCCTGCATTTCAGGAAAATACAAAAAGAGCAAAGTTTCCTTCAGTATTACCACAAAATATTTAGAAAAGAATTTAATATTAGTTTTCAACATCCATGTGTTGATACATGGAAGACCTGTGACCACCTGAACTGTGAAATAAAATTAAAATTGCCTAGTTCTCAAGCCAAGAATTACTACAATTACATCGCGCTAGAGCAGAAAAAGTGCAATCTTAGCTTTCAACAGTGTCTATTGACCTTCAAAAAGTGTTGTTCGTAGCCACTAACCCACAGTGAGATGTATTACAAAAAAATGTTTGTGTGCGTATGGTGGATACTAATGAAGTAATTTGTTGTTTATGGCACTAGGGAAATTCTCTCGTGTGATAATGAAAATGCTTCATATTTATTTCAGGTAATAAACATGGGGTATGTGAAGCAAGAAAGCCTAGTAATTGCGCTGGACAAAATAAAAATAAAATAACAATATGAAGTTATTGGTGATAAACATTTTAAAGTAATTGATTTAAAGTTTCTTGTAAGCGGTCATGATTTTCTTGCTTCAGTCGTGCTTTTGCACAAATAGAGAGAAGAAAAAGGGTAATGACAGCATTTGTTCCAGATGAACTAGAACATGTCATTAAATGCGCAAGGATTGATCATCCCTACCAAGTGCCAAATGTCTGAAAATAATTTTCTGAACATTCAAGGAAATGCAGACAGATTTATTTCAACACCTCAACTAAAGATGTCTCAAGCTGTATGGATACAGGTAACTTCAGATTACCCAGAAGGTGCTAGGAAAATACAACAACAGTGAACTAGCAGACTGGCAAAAAATGTGTGTTGAAAAAAGGTATAACAGTAGGTGATATGAAAACAGTGGAATTACCAGTGAATGCTGGTCAAAAATCACCCAGCAAAGACAAACAAAGTGATTTACTATCAATGGTGCCTTATTTAGATGTAAAATACATGGGTTTCTATGAGCAACTGTGTAAAACTCCATAGGAAATAATATTTTGCCTCTTTAATATTGAAAGAATAATCTGTCGTATACCTCCATAATCTGAAAAATCTGATGTGTTGCATTCACATGACTTTTTCAACATCTCTGTAACAAATTATTGTTAAAAAGCTTATGCTTTTAGTTACTTCATGCTAATCGAGAAAAAATTAGCAGAAATAGTCTTATTATTTGCTTCCTTGTAAGTAGAAGCGAAATAAGGGAGTACCACAGGTTAAAGTGATAGTCAAAAGCTGGTTGCTATGTGACTGAAGTTCTTTTGTTTCTATGGACACGAGTCGACAAATTCCTGTATGCGATAGGTAAGTTTTTCAGCTGAAACCAAAAACAAGGAATGTCTAAAAAAACAATCAACTCCACAAAAAAAAAAAAATATATATATAAAATATATATATATTCGTATTCAACGGTCTTTTCGTTTTTGACCCACCCCCACCCCCACCCCCACACCCACACACAGAAGAAGAGAAATCCAAATTAAAGCCAGATTTACCAACCTTACCCAGATTGTATGCCCTACTAAAAACACACAAACCTGGCAACAAAATGAGACCCATAGTAGATAATATCAATGCACCCACATATAAACTCTCCAAATGGCTCACACAAAAAATCAACTCCTTCCCAAAATTCAATAGTAAAAGTGTATCAAATTCATTGGACCTGATTAATCACCTGAAAGATTTCAGTGTTTCACCTAAAGATAAGATAGTACCCTTTGATGCCACCTCCCTACTCCCCAGCATACCACAGACAAACTACAAAAACTTCTGAAAACCTGGCTACAAAGCATAAACATACCAACAGAAGAAATAGAAGATCTTGTCCAGTTAACCAATTTATGTGTAAAACAGAACCACTTCACATTCCAGAATAAATGCTACCAACAAACAACAGGACTTGCAATGGGGAATCCTCTATCACCATTCCTAGCCAACCTATACATGAGTGATTTTGAAATACACATCACTGACTCATTCCCACAAATATACAAAAAATGGTATAGGTATGTAGATGACATCATTGCCATAGTTCCAGAAAAACTCTTAAACGATGCACTCAAACTTCTTAACTTGCAAAACAAGTCCATTCAGTTCACTATTGAGACCGAACAGGAAGGAGCCCTGCCATTCCTAGACATCAGAATAATAAAAACAGATAAACATAGCCTGATATTTGGAATATATAGAAAATCCACCAATACAGATAACCACATAAAGTTTGATAGCTACAACCCTACAACACACAAATATGCAGTCCTGAACAGTTTAACATATAGACTAGTACACATTCCCATGGAGAAGAATGAATACCAAAAAAATACCAACAGATACTCCAAACAGCTACCAACAATGGTTTCCAAAAAACTGCAGTAGACTAGAGAATACATAAATACAAAAAAGCTGAATCGCATAACACACACAACCACCCTACAGAACCTCAGTGACCAACCTCAGTTCAGAAAATTCACCTATCATCCTTGGGCACACAACAAACTTCAGAAAATATTCAGGAATTATAACATCACCTTAGCTCCTAAAAACAACTACAGCATTCTGAAACTGCTGTGCAGAAATTTAAAAGATCCTATCCTGCAGATAAAAATTCGGGAATTTATGAAATTAAATGCTCAGACTGTAATCTGGTGTATATTGGAAGGACAAAGAGAAGTTTGGAAACCAGATTAAAGGAACACATGAGAAACCTAAAATACAAACAAATAGAAAAATCAGCAGTTGCCCATCATTTTTGGACATCAGGATACGAAATCACACTGAATATAAAACTATTAAAACCAGCTTATAAACCCACAGAATTAGATGTCTGGGAGAAGGTCTACATCATGAAGAAAAAGAGCCATATCATGAATTTTGATTTGCCACCATACAGCAACATTTGGAAGTTCATAGCTCCAGCAACAGATGCCTCCACAATTAATACACCACCACCCCCATCATTGACGCCAACGAAGAAAGATTTAGTCGGAATTAAGAGTTGAAAATGGGAACAACTGTTACCCGAAACCGGTCCCCAGTAAGTAAAAATAAGTGATGTTTGTGTTACAAAATCCGACTCAAATTCTTTTATTTTTTATGAGCGTTACTGTTTAAAAATACTGATTAACATGACTTTCTCTAGCTGTGCTGCTAACAAACTTTTCTTACAAAAGGTTTTTCTTCTCTCTACGTCATGCTAATCCAGATAAACATTATCAGAATTGGTCCTTACTTGCTTCTTTATAAGTAGAAGGGAAATAAGGGGATACATTAGGCTAAAGCGATGGTAAAATATTTTAAAAGCAAGTACTATGTTTAACAATTAAAATTTCATTCTCTTTGCTTGCCAGGAGTAAACAAAAGAGACGAAAGGAAGAAAATTATTGTTTGAGAAAAGTTTACATAGCTTAAAATTGAAACCAATAACACTGAATATCTTGACTCTTAAAAAAAAAAAATGTATATGACATAAATTGTGTGTTTTATTTTGATCTATATTTTCTGTGCATAAGTGTTTGTCTGTCTCTCATGTTTACCAGTTATACAAAAAATCATCCAGAATGAAGAGGTCTTCAGAAGCTATTCCCAGAAAATTCAGGATATAAATTTGATTTGTTATAAAAATGTCAGCCATTTTTGAGAAAATTAAAATTTTTGAAAAATATTCCATGTAAAGATTAGTTAGGGTGGGGGGATTTTTCTGAAAATAGTGTGGCATCCTTAGAAGATGCTAAACTTAAATACAAAGTTTAGTATTTAATTGATTTTCATTTTTGAGTTATGCTGTCCGCACATGCACCCATCCACACACACACACACACACACACACACACGCGCATGCGCCCACCCACACACACCTTTTTCTGAAAATGCTTTTTTGGGATTTAGAGGACCCTAAAGAAGTAGTTCTAGTGAAATGTTCAGTATTAAAGTTTTAGCTGGAATACAATACCTTCTCTATCTACTACCTACATTGTACATTCATGCTAGACAAATTAAAAATATGTAATATCACATTGCTTCTGTGATTCTGATCTCTTCTTCAAAAGGTTTGTTATAGATTATAAACAACTTTATGAGTTCTGCAGAATTATAACTTCTGTTGGATTCGGCAAGTTTATAAATGTATTTACGTCGCCAGAAAAGCTACACCTCTTAAGTTTATAAATGTATTTACGTTGCCAGGAAAGCTACACCTCTTATTAAGTTTATAAATGTATTTACGTCCCCAGGAAAGCTACAGCTCTTATTAAGTTTATAAATGTATTTATGTCGCCAGGAAAGCTTCAGCTCTTATTAAGTTTATAAATGTTTTTACGTCACCAGGAAAGCTACAGCTCTTATTAAAGTTTATAAATGTATTTACGTCGCCAGGAAAGCTTCAGCTCTTATTAAGTTTATAAATGTATTTATGTCACCAGGAAAGCTTCAGCTCTTATTAAGTTTATAAATGTAACCAACGTTTCGAAGAAGTGCATCTTCCTCGTCTTCAGTTCACCCTGAAGACGAGGAAGATGCACTTCTTCGAAACGTTGGTGTCAAGCCAAGTTTTTACCTGGCTACAAGCCCGAGAAGATTTTGAATTAATACGTCGCCAGGAAAGCTTCAGTTCTTATTTATAAATGTATTTACGTCGCCAGGAAAGCTTCAGCTCTTATTAAGTTTATAAATGTATTTACATCGCCAGGACACCTACAGCTGTTATTAAAGTTTATAAATGTATTTACGTCGCCAGGACTCCTACAGCTCTTATTAAAGTTTATAAATGTATGCCATGCAACAGAAGCCTATTGCCAAGAGACTTCAGTTTCATCGTCATGGGTCCAATTTCATCTCCTAATTGTGAGGCTCCTAAGAGTTGACAATCTTGCCAGTGGCACACTTTTGTTGATTTCTATGCAACAAAACTAGCATATTTTACCATCACTGGTTAACGAATGCTGGAAGCTCAATTTGTGCCCAAACCACAGAATACTGAATGCACAACAGAGTCTCGACACACTGCTCCTGGTTTAAGCTACTTACTTTTAAAGCTTCCTGAAATGTTTTTGTTCCAGCTGCCTTAGGCAAAAGTAAAATACTTTCATTATACCTTTTATTCCACTCTTTTGAGATAGTACTGATAGTACAAGGGGGTTCAGAAATTAGCTACACTTGTGTTGCTTTAAAAATACTTCTCAATCTACGGTCCTGTCCTACCACGCGATAAGAACTGATATTAGTACATCATGCAGACACTAGGTGGCAGTTGTGAACAGTGTGTAGAAGACAAGGACAGGTCTTGTTTGTTCCTATGTTTAGAAAGCCATGGAAAGATGGAAGGCAACTATCATGAAGGAAGGAGTAAAACGGCAAATATTCATAAGCATTTAGCTGTGCTATGTGGTCAAGATGTGCAGGTGAGCAGATGATCTGTGGAACAATTGACAGGGCTAGTGGCCACCAGCTAAGTTGACATCACTGGCTTCATTGCTTTACCACACTGCTCCATCTCTATTCGACAAAATGAAATAACATGCTGAAAGGCATGTCCCTAGTACTCCTTAACAATGCTTCTACAACACAAAAATAAGATGCCAGGAAAGTGTATTGATATTGGTGGGGAGTATATTAAGAGATCCCAAGTACGAGGGCCATCCAGAAAGTAACAAACAATTTGCCATAACTAAATAATAACAAAACTTTATTTACAAAGTTCCAACACCTTTCTCAACGTAATCGCCATTTTGTGAGCACATTTATTCTTGTGGTACCAATTTTTCAATGCTAATGACTTACTTTTTTTTTTAATGCAAAAATGTTCGGCCAATCAAATTTTATAGGCAAATAGTGCAAGTGTATGGTGATACTGCAATGAGCGAGTCTTCAGTGAGAAATGGCATATAATTATCAATCAAGGAAGAACCAGTGTGTATGGCAAAGACTGTAGTGAAAATTCACCAATCATTATGGAGGAGTTGAAAAAATTCAGAAAAAACGGTGCTTCACTTTGGATACCATACATGACTTTTTGGATGGAAAAGATTTCATATCTAACGAAGAACTCAAAATTGCAATGATATCTTTGTTCAGATCTTTAGCGGCAGAAGAGTATAACTGGTACCACGTGACAATAAATACCTTGAGAGCAATGACAATTACGTTGAGAAACAGAGTAATGTACTGTAACTTTGTAAATAAAGTTTTGTGCTGATACCTTTTGTTATTATTTAGTTATGGCAAATAGTTTGTTACTTTCTGGATGGCCCTCATACATTAAATCATGTTCATTAAAAAATAGGGCACAAGAACTATTATTCCAAATGACCCTTGTAGTGCAACTTATGCTGATTATTGATACACCATGGGTAAACGCATGATACATATATTCACACTTAACTACACTCAACTTTCTGAGTATTCCTCATCAGAAAATGAAATGAGTATAAAATAGAATCAGTATTGGAAAACAAAATTGTATAGATAGAACTGACATATTTTCTCACAAAAGGGACATACAATGAAAAAATAACTGTGTAAAATTAAACACATCATGGGATAACAAAGCTAATGCCAATAAGGAAAGATTTCTTATAAGGGCCTACTATAACTTGTGACTTAGGAAACAGCAATGGAATGGAGACTAAACAAATATATGCAGACACTGGTTGTTGGACAAGGCTAGAAGTGTCAGTTGACAACAAACATATCACCGAAAGTTAACTCTGAGTTGATTAATTTTATGGAATTTGTGCAAATCCTTGTTTCCAAGCTGATATTTCATCTGCTTTCTAAATATTATAAATTTCAAATAAATAGAATTTAAAGTTATTACAATGGTCTCACGATCTATTGTTGTACTCCTTAAATAGACTTCACATAAATGTAACATTGTTAAATATATGCGTAAGCTTTCACGGCCGGTGTCCATAGTTTTAAAATTTAAAATTTCCAGGTTGTTTTGCCATGGTCTGTAGGTTATATTACTTTTGTTTAAAATATTTCTTCCTAACATTTTGCCCCTGTCTGTGAGGGCCACCTTCAGAGGCACAGGGCTCACATCGCTGTCTCAGTAAAGGATTATAACATTGTAAATTGGAGCCATATACATACTCACATATATACATCGGCACTACAAAGCGAAACATCAACACATGCATCACAGAACATAAAAGAAACTACCACCTAGGACAAACAGAAAAGTTAGCACGTTTTATCCTTGGACGACCACCGAATGTAATATGATAAAGTAGACGCTATAGCTACAACTAAAAATTAACCCCCATTTATACAGACAGACCATAGAAATTTATAAAAATACAAACAATTTTAACAAAGACGAACCACATATGGTTCCTATACTTTCCCAACTCTGAAACCCCCACGCTAAATACAAACAAATCTAGAACCTGTCCCCTTACCCCGCCCACCAGGCCTGAATATGTATACTGGCTCTAACTCACAGTGTTATAATGCTTTACCGAGTTAGGGACATGAGCACATTGCCTCTGAAGATGTCCCTCACAGACAGGGACGAAACATTTTAAGCTACAGACGACAGCAAAATAGCGCGGAAATTTTAAATTTTAAAAGTATGTAAGATTGTTTCTGTTGAAGGTATATAAAAGTTACTGAGACCCTGGTGCAGTAATTCACATCACACAATTACTATGCTCTTTACTTACTGTTGGCCACAAAGACTGTGGGACGTACATTCGAGAACATGCTGAACATTTCTGTCCACAGAATTCAAATGCTGATCTTATAGTTCCCATTACTACACTGGTCACATCTGCAGATGGGTGTACAAAATGATAATTCTTCCCTCCACATTCACCAATGAGTCTTGGGTAACTTCGATATCGGTTAATATTCTGACCTACTTGTGTCCACAACCGGTTGAATGTCCTATAAAGAAACAAAAGGTAAAACCCAGCCCTATCTTCAGGTGCAAAAGCCAGAAAACCTGAAGATTCCACTTTAATCCTGAAAAGTTGCAATATTCATTTTCATAATTTGCTATGCTAGATGTGGCAAAATACAAAAAAAGTTAGCCATACCTATAAATTGTATCAGCACAGAAAAGCATTAAATTAAGGCCCAGTTGCAGAAATGTTTGACTTAGTAAAGTCTTGATCACAGAACACTTGATGTGTGGTTAAAGTGACAATCATGTATATGTATGTATACCTATATAAAGGGTAGTTAAATTATATACAAACCCACCTGTAAGACAGTCAGCAGTCGCCAGGGAAATTATGCCAGCAGAGGTGGACTAAAATCCTTACCTTATAATAGATGCAGGAAATGCTGACCTCCTGCTCTCAAACAGGCAGCATATCTCGTGTAAATATTCTCGCTCACTCTCCAAAGCTCAGCAGCAGGAATTCTTGTGATTTCTTGCACAATGTTTGCTCTAAGTTCCTCTAATGAGCAAGGGCTGGAACGATACACTTTGTATTTTAAAGAACCCCATAAATAAAAATCACAACTCGTTAGGTCAGGAGAATGAGGGGGCCTCAAATCAACACTAATTATTCTGCCAACAAACACCTCTCTTACTGCATTTAATGATTCAGCAGTGGTATGTGCTTTTGCAGAATCTTGCTGAAACCAACCATTTCTCTTCTGCTGTCAAGTAATTGAAAAATGGCCTCAGAATTAACCTCTGATATCACTTTGCATTTATTGTTTCATCAAAGAATATGGGCTCTATTATTCATCTAGCACTTATCACACACCACACTTCAATTTTCTGATTATACTGAGGCATTTCATCCAGTAGCACAGGTTTTTCTGAAGCTCGTATCAACTGTTGTGAGTGCTCACATGTCCAGTTAGATGAAAGTAAGATTCATCAGTGAAAAACAAAAGCTGTAGGTCAATGAAACCCCTTTCCACGGATTAGAAAAACCAGTCACAATAATTCACATATGGCTTTAACACTTGCACTCATGTGTGGTGATGGGCCTCAGTTTCAACAGATGTGTAGCATTTCTCGCAGAAGATCAAGATGCACCTGTTTGCTGCACTAGTTTTTTCAACGATTTTCGAGGCAAATGCTCCAAAGCATAAGTGAGAACATTTACACGAGATATGCTGCCTGTTTGAGAGCGGGAGGTCAAAATTTCCAGCATGTATTATAAGGTAAGAATTTTAGTCTGCCTCTGCCAGTGTAATTTCTCCGGTGACTGCCAGCTGTCTCGCACAGTAGAGTTGGAATATAATTTAACTACCCTATATTATATATCTTGTTGCCTGTTAAAAATCTTACAGCTCAACTGAATATAGATATGATGAACAAATACAGACATCAGTGTGCAATGCATGTTGGCAGTCATGTTATGCAAATATTTAGTTATATGCTATGCAGGAAGAAAACCTGACTGACATTTTAAAAAAGAAAATAGTAATATAATTGTTTACTTTACTCTTATTTGCTTATTCATTATTATTTCCTGATTTAGATAGGGCTTGTTTAAGTAATGTTTATATAAAGTAGGTATTAAGAAGAGCTCGTCTTTGAATAATAAACATCTCTATTTGTTTTGTAAACTATATGACGGGAATGTAACTACAGTGAAGATAACCAACCACCCTTGGAAATCCTGATATTGACAAATTTTCTCTTCGAAATTCATTGTTTTATTTTAGAGATTATACTCTTTTTATATGCAGTAATGTAATAGCTAGTGAGTGATATGCTACTTTTAGTATTAAAAGAGTAAAAATTATTTACAAAATTCCTATCAGAGGCAGATCCATGATTCCTTTAGGGGAAACATACTACTAATGGGCAAAATGCAGTAAATAAGAGAACTTTTTACCTTTCTGGAGTTTTAAACCTCATATTAGCGGTCCAAGGATCCTCCTTGGATGGAAAGATTAATTTAAATTTTGGGAAAACTTATTAAAAGACTTATTAAATAAACATTCCTATAAATGTAATATTTTAGTATTTTGATTACTCAGTTTTACTGTATCCTTTGCTCCTAGTTTCCGAGCATAATTCTTATTCAGAATTCATTTACTAACACATATAAAGCAATATAATTGATGTGTAGAAGTTAGTAACTGTGATGCGAATTTGAATTTAAAATCATTTGACTTGGAATAGCAACTGTGGAAACATCACAAAGGGAATTTTACCTGCACCTGTTTCATGTGTGTGCAGTTGGAGACTGCTGAAGATGAAGTGCACATGCTTTGAAACATGTACAGATATTAATTAACTTTTGTGATTTTCCCACTAAGCAATTTCTAATTCTAAGTGTAAAGCATATTTGTTTTGGCCCTTGTGTCTTTTTCTTCCTGAGCTAGTGAAACTCAATAGTCCACCACTAAGTCATTCTCAAGCAATACTCACTCATTTGTTTAAATAAATAGGATAGAAATAAAAGTGTTGACTTAGATTTTACCAAAGCAAAGCAACACTATAAAGTATAACTATACTATATCTTTTTCTTTAATTAAGGACAGGGGGGAGGGGCTTTAGCCCAGTTTAAACTCTCTGTGGGTCCACCTGATTCTTTAAAGGCACTCAAGAAGATTCCTTACTTAAATTAAACTCTTTTAAATGCCATTCCTTCATACATAAAATATGCTCAAAATATAACTCATCCTATTATTGTATTTTCCATGTTATTAATACTGCATGTATTCTTTAATGTTCATATATTTCTTTGTGCCAGAATCTGTTGCATAATGAATTACCATTAGGTGCCAACTTGGTGGGGAGGAGTCAAAAGTACTTTCTGGCCGGAAAGCCAGGGACATTGGTTTCTCAACAATTTTACATTGGCCTGCCTCCACCTAACATTCCCAGATAGATTTCTCATTAAAAAAAATAAATAAATTTGTAAAGGATTACCTTTATTTTAAATTCATAGCTCAACAAAAGCAATGATGATACTATCTAGGATTTAGTTTCAGTTAATATCAGATCAGAGCACACAAATAATGAATTTTTCTTGTGATGAAATATCCATAATTTCATCATCTTTGAAAATTATTTTGCAGCTGTAATACCTGCAATCATTTTGTGAAGTTGTGATGTAAAATACAAATGAGTTTGTTTTTTAAGTTTGACTATTCTCACTTCTAAGCTGCAGTATGCTTTTAAAATTATCTTTTTTATTTATGTGGCTATGGACTGAATTCTCTTGTATTCACCTAAATGCTGTTGCTGTTCTCATGAAGATACGAGGAATGTTCAATAAGTAATGCAACACATTTTTTTTTTCCTCTGGCAATTTTGGTGGAAAAAAATTGAAATTTTGTGTAGGACATCTTTAAATATTCCTGCTTCACTTCATACAGTTTCATTAATTTCTGCTAGGTGGTAGCACTATAGTTATAACTAGCTTTCAAAATGGCATCTGTAATGGAGGTGCATTCCAAACAGAGGGCCGTTATTGAGTTTCTTTTGGAAGAAAACCAGAGAATCACAGTTATTCATAGGCACCTGCAGAATGTTTACGGAGACCTGATAGTGGGCAAAAGCATGGTGAGTTGTTGGGTGAGGTGTCTGTCATCACAACAAAGGTGGGGCAAACCTGTCTGATCTCCTGCGCACAGCTGTGACTCCTGCAATGTGGACTCTCTTATTCGAGGTGATCGACGGATCACAATCAAACACTTCACTGCTCAACTTGGCATTTCTGTTAGTAATGCTGACACATTGTTCACCGCTTGCTGGGTTCCTCAACACCCATAAGATCACAGAAGGACCATGTGTGCAGAATTACTTGCTCGTTATAGACATAGACCAGTAGAGTGTTACCATGCAGGCATATACGCCATTTCATCAAGGTGGCGTAAGGCCAGCATTGAATGGTTATGTTGAAAAATAGGGTTTTGTAGCCAAAACATTGGGGAATAAAATGAGTCAAATTTACACTTGAATTGCTTCACTAAGTAATAAATTACCAGGACATATTTCGCAGGCAAGGGAAACAAAATGGTCATCCTAAATACAGAATACCACATAAGTCGCATAGAAGAATCTTTGACGAGTGATGAGTTCACTGCAATAAAATCCAACCCTTTATGCAAATGCACAACTTCCATAAACACAGCTATAAAAACCAGCAACATTATCCCAAAATCACAACATTGGAGAATGAAAGCAGAAAACCCATGTATTCCTACTATGAATGGACTACCAAAAATCCACAGGCCAGGAAACAAAATGAGATTAATAGAAAACAACACCAATGCACCTACCTATAACCAAGCCCAATGCATAACAAAAAATTACTATCTCACAAAATTTGAAACCCTAAACATAAATAATTCCATAGAGCTAATCAACAACATAATAGACGTAGAATTATCACCTAATGATAGACTTGTCTCCTTTGACATCAGCTCCCTATTCCCAAGCATCCCCATTGCCACCCTATTGCAATACTGCTAACAATGGTTTCAATCAATAAACTTGATGAAAGAAGAAATCAAAGAATATTCCAAGCTCATCTACATCTGCATTGAACAATCTTTCTTCATCTTCACTGGCAAATATTATAAACAGAAATCAGGCCTCACAATGAGAAGTCCCCTGTCACCATTCCTAGCAAATCTATTCATGAGCTTTTTCGAAACAAAAATCACCAATGGATTCCCTCACATTTTCAAGACTTGGTTCAGGTATGTCGATGATGTATTTGCCATAGTAAATGCTAAACTAATAGAAGATGCACTTCTGCTACTAAATTTACAAATCCCAAAGATTCAATTTATCATGGAAACCGAGAAAGACAATGTCCTTCCTTTTTTGGACCTCAAAATTATCAGAAACTATAAAAAAACTGGAATTTGGAATTTTCAGGAAGGACACACATACAGACAACCACATAAAATCTAAAGCTTCAACCCAACTAGCCACAAACATGCAATCATCCACAGTTTGCTAAACAGATTACTTAACATCCCTATGGGGAAAAGAGAATATGAAAAAGAGTTTAACCAAATACTAAAACCTGCCGAGAATAATGGTTTTAACGAAACACTTGTTCTGAAAAAACTAAAACCAAAGAGAAAGAAAAAAATAGCAGCTACAACTACCCTCATGGCAGAGAAAAACAGAATATTTTCAAAAAATTCACATTCCACCCTCTGGCCTTCAACAAATTTAAAAAGATCTTCAAAGAACACAATATCTTCTTAGCTCCACAAAACAAACACAGCATAAAAATCTTCTAAAGAACAAGTTGGACAAAACACCTGCATCCAAGAAATCAGGAATTCACAGAATCAACTGTAAACACTGTGAAAAAAGATACATAGGACAAACCAGAAGAAACATAGGACAAACCAGAAGAAACATAGGAACCAGGTTGAAGCAACATCTGGGACACTTAAGAAACAACCTGCAGTAGCCTCACATGCTTGGCACAATAGCCATAGAATCCAAGATAATGTCCAAATCAGTACAGCGACCGCTAGAATTACACAAATGGGAATAGATCTTTATTTTAAAGCAGAAACTTATGAATTTTGGAATTCCCGCTGATGACAACCCGCTCTACAGGTTCATTTATCAGTCACCAGAGAAAGAAGAGGAGTCCACAGAAAATATCAACTACAGGCCGGCCAGTCAAAATCTATTGATGATGTAGGCAACATTTCTATTTTTTTTTTTTATTTCTATTTCATTATTATCTCCATAATTATCTTCACCATAATTTACAAGGATCGTCAGATTGATTACAAAACTAAACATATACTATAAATAATAACATGAGTACATACACTTCATAAAAAAAAAAAAAAAAAAAAGCCTGCGAAACATGTCCAGGTAATTAATTACTTAGTGAAGCAATCCCAGTGTAAATTTGACTCATTTTATAACCAATATGTAATTATGCTTCACTGTATACCACTTCCAGTATTTTGATTCTTTTGATCATTGGGGAATAACATGTTGTATTTGAATCTTGAATAAACAATGTTGCATTACTTATTGAAAGTCCCTCATATTTATTCAATAACAATTTAGAATAGGGAATGAACTTATGACTGTTGTTACTACATGCAGTAGCACAGGCAGTGGGCATTGATAATACATGACACAGAAAATTGAGAAAGGATATTTGAGAAGCTAACGTGGTGGCATATACACCTCCTGACATTTGCTTCTTAAAACTGGAAAAAACATTCAAGTCACTCTGTGGCAAGATTTGAACCACAGACATCCCATTCAATTCATGTCTTAATGGCAGGGGGGGGAGGTGCACAAAAGGGTAAACTTCGTCCCAACTGCACACGAACTGTAAACAGATTAACTGTGTATGAGCCCCTGGAAGGTAAACAGACCAACTGGACACATGCACATATACCATGTAGCAGTAGTGTGGCACCACTAGTTAATAATGTTACTCATTTGTCATGGCAGTAGCTTAAAGGGATGGTAGCACTGTATACATAACGCTGTGCTGTGTATAAAACAATGTTCTCACTCTAGGGAGCAAAGGATTCCAACGCTTCTCTGCAAGTTATGAAAAGGCAAACGGGACAAAGTTTGGTTATTACACATGGATAGGAAAACACAAATAGGAGTAATGTGGAGATGCACTGTTAAGCCCCATATTTATTTAAATGATACTTATTTAGTATTGAAGTAAATCATAATCATTAAATCCTTCAGTTTGGATAGGCAAGTCATCTTCATACTGTAAAGCACAAAGCTGTAACTAAATTGCCCAAAACACCATTAACGATTCGCAAAGAAGTTTCCTTTGAAAGAGTTAACACTTCAAGTAGGAAGATATGAATTGTATTAGGAAATGTATTTATTGCTGTAGAAGGTCAATTCTTCACCATTACCAAAAAATTAGACAAAATTCACAAAGCTTTGCAGGAAATGCCAATTGCTTCTGATTAATAGTAGTAACTTAAACATCATTTGCTTTGCTAAATAACTGCTATAAAATATTTATAGATCATACTTTTGATTACTGTTATAATATTTTTTTTACCAATTCTTCATAATTCAAGTATGCAATGGAGGTCAGCATATTCCAATACATTTTTGCATACTGCCAAACAAAACATCAGCAACATTTGAGATGTTGACTGAAATCGTAAATGTCTGTTATGTTTACATTAAGTCTAAATCTTCAGCAGCTTTTGTTAATTTTGAAGTAGCCATACATAAAGCAGTTTGTCAGTAATGTCATTGTCATCTGTAGTAACTTGTACATTTAATTTCACACAGACTTTGTGGAGAAAAATTTGAACTTTAGGGCTATCTGCTAAATATAAACAAAACAATTATGGTTGCACTGGGTATTTGATTTAGCTTCCTGAGGAAGTAGGAGATGCCTTTGTAGATGGTTTAATGATCAAAAAACCACAATCCAAATGTTATAAATTTTGCACATTAATTAACAATTTTCATAGATTCTGATTCTGCATTTCTTCCAAAAATTTGGGCTTCTGACTTTAACACATCAGATAGAACAACTAATACTTGTGAGGCATACCATGGGGTTTTGACAGTGCACATTCACATGTACTACTGTGTCAAGAAAGTTCCAGGAATTGGTCAATGAAACACACAATATGTGTTGGTCATCCAATTTTATTTTATCACCTTCAAAGTAAGCCACTTTCAAAATTATACATTTATGCCAACGAATAATCCAATTATCAAAACATTTTTTGTATGCATTTTCTGGAATCGATATCAATTGTCGCCACAAATTCTCGTTTATCTCTTCCATCAACTGAAAACAGGTGCCTCGAAGTGGTAACTTAAGTTTTGGAAAGAGAAAGAAGTAGGCCAGAGCCAGATTAGGTGAATACACAGGTTGTTCGATGAGATTTGTTGAGATTTTGGTCAGAAATTGTTCAAAGATAGCCTAGTGAGCTGGTGCAGAATCCATGAGTTGCCTTTCCACAAATCTGTCTTTTTCATCATATTTGTTCTCTCAAACGCAGCATAACATTTATCGGATAATACTGTTTATTTAATACCTGACTTTCTGACAAAACTTCTGAGTGCACACACCGCAATATTAATAATAATAATAATAATAATAATAATAATAATAATAATAATAATAATAATAGTAATAATAATAAAACTGTCCACATGACCTTCACTTTTGATTGAGTTTGATATGCCCTTTAGGGTTTTGGTTGGAAGGCGCCAATCGGCAGCTTGTTGATTGGTTTGTGTGTCAAACTCATAAACCCATGTCTCATCACAAGTTACAGTGTGTTTCATGAATTGGCTCGTTCTAGCATGTCTTCAGTGATCTTTATGCAATTTGAGTTTTTGCAGAAAATTCAATTCTTTTGGAATTAACTGAGCAGCAACATGTGTCATGTTCAAACAATCGTTTAAAATGGTTCGAATTGATTTGTGAGACACAGAAATCTCTCTCAGGCCTAAATGATAATTTTTAGATACCATTTCTTTTACTTTAGCAATGTTCAGTTCAGTTGAAACCCTTGATGGCCGATCAGAGGCAAACTTTCCACCACATCTCAACCACTTTTGAATGCACTCATGCGCACATGTGTTTGATAAAGACGATTCACCATAAGTCCTCTGTAACATTTTAAGCTATTCGGCACACAAAATACTATTTGCAATGCAAAATTTGAGACAGATTCTTTATTCAATATTTTTATCCATTGTAAAATCGCAAAAAACCGTTGACATGAACTAACAAAATGGCACACTGTAAACAAACTAGATGATGGATGACAGTGAATCAAGCTCCAGATGGGTGTAGAGGAAAGCTGTAGGAACTTAGAAACAATAATTTCAATCCCCCTTTAAGTAGGATTTTTACATGATCAATTCCCAATATTTTCTTGACAGAATGTGTATTATTTTGCTGACACTATCATTGAAACACCGCAACAGTTAAATAAAAATCTGATGTGTATCATTCACATGTCTTTCTCTATATCTCTGCAACAAGTTATTGTTAAAAAGCTTATACTTCTATTTACTTCATGCTAACTGAGAAAAAAATTAGCAGAAATAGCGTTATTACTTGCTTCCTTGTAAGTAGAAGCAAAGTAAGGGAGTACCATAGGTTAAAGTGAAAGCCAAAAGCTGGTTGCTATGTGACTGATGTTCCTTTGTTTGTATGGACAGGAGTTGACAAATTCCTGTATGAGAAAAGTATAAGTTTTTCAAAGCCGAAACCAAGAAAAAGGAATATCTCAAAAACGATCAACTCCACGAAAAAAATGTATATAACATAAATTGTGTATTTTAACATGCTCTACATTTTTTGTGGGTTAAGTTTTTGTCCATCTCTTATGGTTTAGTAGTTATGAAAAATTCATCCAGAATAAAGTAGTCTTCAGAGGCTATTCCCAGAAAATTCAAAATATACATTTTATTTGTCAGGTAAATAACTTTAATATACGATATTTTAATCAAAATCGTTAGAGCCATTTTTTAGAAAATCAAAATTTTCGAAAAAATTCCATGTAAAGGGTAGTTTGGGGAGGGGGGGATTTTTCTCAAAATCTTCATGTCACATCCCTGGAAGATACTAAACTTAAATACCAAGTTTGGTATTTTACTGACTTTTCGTTTTTGAGTTATCGTGTTCACGGACACACACAATACTTTTTTGGATACAGGGGACCCTAAAGCATATATTTCTGGTGAAATCTCGGTATCAAATTTTTTGGTGGAGTGCAATACATTCTCTATACACTAGGTACATAGTGAGTATAGAGAAAGTAAAAATGAATGATACAGATGCTTACAAATCTAAATCTGTCTGCGAAAAGTATAGGCAGTACTTAGAGGAATTAATTTTAAAATACAGGCAAGGAATTATCTTACAATTGCAGTTTCTTAAGTATTTGCTCGTAATACATGAAAGGCACATAATTTAACTGCATATTTTAACTTCTTGACAAATGCCCTTCAGCATGCATGTTATGACACTGCATTTTTAACTATATCTATGAATGGTGAATAGGCCAGCATTCATAGTGTGTCCTAAGTCTCAAAAAATGGGAATGAAAATGCACAACTAACTGCAGTATGCAGTTCATCTATACCCAAAACTGATCTCAACGTGCAGTCAGGTACTTTAAAACAAGTAGAAATGTACCTTGCATACAATCAGGGTCGCCATTCTTAATGACCTCGGCCACCCATATTGGTAGGAATGTACTGAAATGCAATTCATTTGCTGGATAACAGTTAAACTCAACAGACCTGGGCATCATTTTTCTTTAAACTTTACAATAAACATTTACATTTAATGATTAACTTACAGATATCTGTAAGCATCTATACTATACTGTGATTAAATACCTTTTAATTTAGTAATTGTATTAAATATTTTATTAATAGCTGATTTAATTGTGTAACCTTGCCCCCTCTGCTGCCATAACTTCTACATACCAATAATAGCATGATTCTAAAACCTGCTCAGCAACTCTGTCACTCTTATTTGTGTGCACACAAAAAGAATTCAGATATCATAAACTATAGCCTATATTTTTTTAACACCTCTCTATTTCAGCTATTTATTCTTACACCACTAATAGCTGTACAAGTGGCAAAAACTGTCTTACTTTATTGCTTAGCTTCTTATTTTGTGAACAATAACAGTGTTTATTTAGAGTCCTTACATTATATACTGCAGGAAAACTAATTGTTTCATGTCAAAAATTCCTTTAAGGCAGTTCAGTTTAGCAGCTAGGTTCTCAAGTACAATTCACAGAATATTGAGACTGAATTAGCATTTGTTTTCAATTACATGCTGTAGTGCTCACAAAGCACAGATTTGATGGAGATGGTTTCTTTTACATGAGAACTTTTAGTTTGGGAGCTAGGTTTTAAAACATAAACATGACAAATGAGTTTACAGGAAACAGGTTCAATTAAATGCCTAGCCCAAAGTATTTAAACACTCCAATATATTTTAGAATGAACTGAAAGTGCAAAGATGATAAATTCAGAAGGTCTTATTAGAGGACCACTGCTTGACCAACAAATACTGCTCATCAAATCAGATTGTTCATAAAACTCTTGTGGTTTATGCAGTAGTAAAGTCACTGATTTCTTATCAAGTACTTCTAAGCCATTGATCAAAATTCACTTTGTTTGACCTTTCTGCAACTGGTCATATGTGCTTGAAGTAAATAAACTTCTGATACTATAAAAAATAACCTCTACACTAAGCTGAGGACAGTTAAATAGAAATATTTGCTGAACAAGCATGGCTAACTAATGAGTAGTAAACAACATTCTCAATATGCCACTGCAAGCTGCCATTGAAACTGACTCACATGATGTTTAAGCATATTCAATATTAACGTAGAGATTGAATCACTATTTCGCTGTCATGTTTGCTTTTTACGCACATTTATGTGTATGTGTTTATGTGTACATAAAACACTGAATGACAAAACATTTACTTACGCCACAGATCCAGTGAAGTTTATACCTCCCAGATGTGGGGAACATGTGATTGCATCTCCAAACACTGGTCCATCTGCAGGTACAAAATTCACTACACCAGGGGGTAGCCCTGCTTCTCTTACAATCTTGAATATAGTATAGTTGGAAATCATAGCTGTATCAGATGGCTTCCATAGCACTCCATTGCCCTTTAAAATATTCAATTTGTTAATTTTATGCAATAACATTTCCTTTGAGATATTTAAAAAAATCTAGCTCTTCTACTTTATTCTTATAAAAGATTATTCTTCTTTCTACAAATGCTAATCGAGATAACATTAGCAGAATGTTCTTATTACTTAGTTCCTTACAAGTAGAAGGAAAATAAAGAATGCACTATGCTAAAGTGACAGTCAAATGTTTTAAAATTTGTCATTATGCGATTGTCATTGCAAATTGCTTCTTTGCTTGGCCAAGAGTAGAACAAAAGAAAAACGAACACTTCTGTCTGAGAAAAGTATAAGTATTTTACAACTGAAACCAATATCAAGGAATATCTCGGAAATGGAACAAAACTGTTAAGGAAATAAATTGTGTGTTTCGACAAGATATATGTTTTTTGATCAGCAAGTTTTTATCTATCTCTTACGGTTTAGCAGTTAAACAAAATTTGGCAAAATTCATCCAGAACAGAGGTCTTGCTATTCCCAAAAATTTCAAGATATACATTTTGTTTGGGATGTAAACATCTTTTATTCAAAATCGTTTGGGCCATTTTTGAGAAAATCAAAATTTTTGAAAATTTTCCCACATAACGGGTAGTTTGTGGTGGGGAATTTTCTTGAAAATGTTCATGTCACATCCTTAGAAGATACTAAACCTGAACACCAAGTTCGGTATTCAACAGTCTTTTCGTTTTTGAGCTATGCTATCCACAGACAGACACACAGATGGAGCTTTATCTAAAACTACTTTTTCTTGGACTCAGGGGACCCCAAAACATGTATTTCTGGTAAAATCTTGACATCAAGTTTTTGGGTGGAATATAATACCTTCTCTATCCACCATGTACATTGTACATGTGGGCTTGAGAAAGTAAATATCCAGGAGGACACAGGTAAAACCCAATATCAGAAGCACCTATCTCAAAAGCCATGAGGAGTTCTGCAAAAAGCTAAGATGACCATCAGCAGAGATGAATGTACCATATATGTTCTGTTAGCATATTGTCCAAAAGTAACTTACGTCTACAGACCTATATAATGAAGGTGTTTTCCCCCCAGATCAGAATTGTCGTCTGAGCTGTTTGTGCTGCTGCTTTCCTCTCCAAGGTTGACGTTATTTACAACGGTGTCACTTAAACTATCCATCTTCCAAAACAGTGCTCCTTCTTTTGTTACATATAGCACTTAATCAACTGTTGACAGTTCATTTTTAACAAAGAAATTGTGCACTATTATGCAAATTGCATTCTTCACAAAATCGTCACAATATTTCACACACTTTCTTTTTTTCCTGATAGTTACCACTTTCCGTTTCAGATTTTTTGTTGTGAGCACTGCTATATCTGTAGCCAAAACACCGGTGAACTCAGATCTTAATTTCACCACTTTGTGAGTGTGAACACTACAGCCTTTTCAACACTAATCAACAGTTTAGCAGCCTTATGCTTTATGTATCTAGACAATGTTGCAAGAGGAAACTAACGGAAATCATCCTCAATGATTCTAAATAGCAACAACCATTAACTGTTACTGTAAACAATATAGCGGAAATCAGGTGACTCATATGAATAGCATGTAGGGACTTGTAGCTCTGTTTAAGGTACAAATCAGCGTCAATTTAACTCTTAGGTATTTTAAATAACTCAGAAGTTTGAGACAAGTGAAGTATTCAGGTATAATAGTTAAAAATGAGTCGGAATAGTGACACCTCACTTAAAATGACATTTTCAAGACATATGTTTCAAGGACATTTGCCCTCTTTTTCAGTTGAGGTCCGACTAGTGGCTGCAAGTTGTGCTCTGTGGTCCGTTACAGTGGAGACATCTGGTTTTCTCAGCAGAAGTTCGTAATTATGTGGCGGTATTTCAAAATTCATGAGCTGGTCTTTGTGTTGTGTAATGAGAATATTCTCCCAAACTGTGAATGCTTACAGGTTTCACAACTTTATGTCATTTTCTATTTCATGATGTGATGTCCAAAAATGGTGTGCTACTGCAGATTTGTTCGTCTGTTTCTGTTTGATGTGACTGAAATGTTTTTTTAACCTTGTTTCCAGTCTTCTTTTTGTTTTGAACAATGTAACATAATTTGCAGTCCTTGCAATCAGTCATCATTGAACAAAAAATTGAAAAACATAAGGAGAAATTAACATTAAAACAAATCATCACTTTGTCACACAAAAACCAAAAGTTACATATAAAAAATTTACTTATCACCTACAGCAGATAAAAAATTAAAAAAATATTTCAAGAAATACAGTATATGTTTAGCATAAGTAACCAATTCAACATAAAAAATGCACTGAAAACAGACATTAAAGTTCCCATACTTACGAACCAGAGATCAGGCATCTACAAAATTGATTGCAAGGACTGCAAATTATTTAGGAAGTATGATACATCTGTGCATCATTATGTGCAAATCATGTATATAAATTATATTTATTAGTAAACTTACCATTAGTGCAGGAGTGTATGCTAAATTGCCACCAATAGCAGTAAAATTGAATGGTGAAATGGCAGCAATAAAACCATTTATTCCTCGACATCTCATAGAATTCAAGGTAATTGATGGATCCACACTTATTGGCTGGTATTTTGATACTTCTTTTGCTGCAAATGCATTGAATCTGGAAGAGAACAAATTAAATGCAAGTCCTTAAAGAATCAAATAAGAATAATTTATTAAAAGTAAAAAAAAAAAACATAAATTACACTCAAACTTCACTCTTGAAATAAAGCAACTTACTTTGGACATGTTTCAGTGGCTGTTGCCTCCATTTTCACTGAACTCACAATAGCGCCTGTGGAGGTCTCTCTTCTGGATAGATGAATTTTCAGAGGAGTCCATTTGTTTGTGGTATGTCAAAACTTATGACCTTGTTTTTGTTTTTTAAAATTAATAGATTTTCCCAAACTGTTTATGCAATTGTATTCTGTACCAATTTTAAAAACAAGGTCATAAATTTTTGCATATCACAAACAAATGGACTCATCTCAAAATTCATCTATCCAGAAGAGAGACCTTCACAGGCCGCTACCACGAGTTCATCAGTGAATCTCCGTTGAAAATGACATGTCTGAAGTAAGTTACTTTATTTCAAGAGTGAAGTTTGAGTGTAATCTATGTTTTACTCTTAATTGATTAGTTACTTCACTGTGCATTCCCATTCATGTTTTAATTATTCTAAACACTAGTCTAATGTTAAGATCAGGCTGAGTTTGCAACAGGCTTGGACTGAGCACTGCTGATGCCATCACAGAGTCTATTATATTTAAACAGCTGACAAGTAATGTGCAATGTAATTGAAATTCCCACAAAAAGTTATAAAAACACACATTTAGCTTATCTGCGGTAAAATTAGCATTGAAAACGATCATCTTGATTATGGCTCTCCATTTTTTACTTTCTCTACACATACTATGTACATAGTGTATAGAGAAGGTAAATTTAATGCTAAAACATTAGCAAAAATGGTTTTATTACTTAGTTCCTTTATAAGTAGAAGTGCATATATTAGGCTAAACCAACAGTCAAATATTTTAAAATGTGGTTGCTAAAATGTTTCTTTGCATGGCCAAGCATTCACAAGTTCCCGTTTGAGAAAACTTTAAGTATTTTAAAACTGAAATCAATACAAGGAATATCTCAAAAATGGACAACTCCACAAAAAAATGTATATGACAAATTGTGTGTTTTATCGTATCAATATGCTTTGTGAAGTAAGCTATCTCTTACAGTTTACCAATCATGCAAAATTAAATAAAAATCATTCAGAATATAGAGGTCTTTAGAGGCTATCCTAGAAAATTCAGGATATACATTTTATTTTGGCACGTAAATATCTTATATATAAGACATTTTAATCAAAATTGTTAGAGCCATTTTTGAGAAAATAAAAATTTTCGAAAATTTTTCCGTCAAGGGTAATTTGGGATGGGGGATTTTCTTGGAAATCTTCGTGTCGCATCCTTGGAAGATACCAAACTTAAATACCAAGTTTGGAATTTAACAGTCTTTTCGTTTTTGAGCGTTTTTGAGCTATGCTGTACACCCGCACGCACACACACAGACATGGACCTTTTTCCAAAAATGCTTTTTTAAGATTTAGGGGGACCCAAAACATGTATTTCTGGTGAAGTCTCATATCAAATTTTTGGGTGCAATACTACCTTCTCTATACATTATGTACGTGTAGAGAAAGTAAAAAGGCATAGGCGTGCGTGCGTGCGTGCGTGCGTGCGTGCGTGCGTGTGTGTGTGTGCGCGTGTGCGTGTGCGCAGCTTAGCTCAAAAACAAAAAGACCATTAAATACCAAACTTTGTATTTAATTTGGTATCTCCCAAGGATGCAACATGAAGATTTTCAAGAAACTCCCCCATTCCAAACTACCCTTTACAGGGAACAAATTTCAAAAATTTTCATTTTCTCAAAAATGGCTCTAACAATTTTGATTAAAATATGTTATGTATAAGATATTTACATGCCAAATAAAATGGATATCCTGAATTTTCTAGGAATAGCCTCTGAAGACCTCTTCATTCTGGATGACTTTTGTACAACTGGCACACCATAAGAGATATACAAAAACTTACTACATAAAAAATGTAGATCTCATTAAAACACACAATTTATGTGAAATACATATTCTTTGTAGAGTTAACCGTTTTCTAGGCAGGCTTAAGGTACCTCTCTGGGATTTGTCACATTGGGGAAAGTCTGAAAAATAACCATTTAAAAAAAAGGGGAAGTTCACATTGATTATTGCCTGTATTTGTCTTGATAGGTGACTAAGATAACTTAATACTATACCCACATACTTGTTCAGAATAGTGTAATAACACTTGGCTTTGGTAAACCACAGCTGCACAAAATAAAAATGCTGTATACTATTTTCCCTTCCAACTCATCGACATGCAAAGCTGTAGAATCAAAATTATGCCTTATATATGCATAGCTGTTATAGTTGGGTTTTTAATGCATTTTAAAGAAAATAACAGCCATTATCATCTGCCTGATTCTGATGACTTAGAAAGGGCTTTGTAACAATCATAACTGTATCAGACAATCTAAGACTTATAGCAGATGTTATCAGTGCAAGTGTGCAATGCAACCAATATTTCCATACTGTATTCTACTTAATTGCAATGTTCATCTTAGAGCAGTGGTGGCACCTCCGTGGTCCAGGGGTAACATGTCTGCCTCTGGCTCCCAACATCACAGATCCAGAGGGGGGGGTCATACATTTTTTTGGCATAAAAATCCTTAGCATGGCTTCCTTCAGAAAACTGTTGGTTCCATTCGTAGATTTACAGAAAGTAAAAGAACCTCAGAGACCTCTGACCAAAATAAAATGGTTCTAATCTACACCGCCAGGTGATACACACCAACCAATCCATTATTATTACTGGATACTTGAGGCAGTTGATAATGTAGGCAAAAGGCCAACGAAAACATGTTCTGCATGGTAACTGAAAACTTTGAGTGTTCTGTTGACTCCTCTAGTTTAAATGTACTTAGGGCATTTACTTTGCATTTGTCCATAGTTGCTAACATATGGTGTTATTTTCTGGGGAAACTTCATAAAGACAGTGTAAAGATGTTCAAAATACAAAAGAAAATAATTAGAATCATGGCGGATCTCACTACTACAACTAGTTGTAAACCATACTTTTAAGAGTTGAACATTCTACCTTTACCAAGTATCTACGTACATGAAACTCTTGTGTATATAAAGCTCATATAAGTTCATTCAAAACTAATTTAGAAATTCATACACATAACACTAGAACTAAGCATAATCTATTTGTAAATACACAAAGGACCAAACATTATGAAAATAGTTTCACATATGCAGACCTACATCTATATAACAAGCACCTGAATACACAAAAAATAGCGAATCCCCACAAAAATTTAAAGCAATATTGTTAAACTTCTTAAAAGACTACAGCTTTTATACATGATTTTTACTTTCTCTACACTATGTGCATAGTGTATAGAGAAGGTATTGCACTCAACACAAAAAGTTGACACCGAGGTTTCACCAGAAATATATATTTATATAAAAAAAAAAGCATTTTCACAAAAAGTGCATGTGTATGTGTGTGCATGATAACTCAAAAACAAAAAGTCGGTAAAATACCAAACTTGGTATTTAAGTTTAGTATCTTCCAGGGATGCGACACAAAGATTTTGAGAAAAATCCCCCCACCCCAAACTACCCGTTACATGGAACTTTTTTCAAAAATTTTGATTTTCTAAAAAATGGCTCTAATGATTTTGATTAAAATATCATATATTAAAAATATTTACCTGACAAGGAAAATGTATATCTTAAATTTTCTGGGAATAGCCTCTGGAGACTACTTTATTCTGGACGAATTTTATGGAATTTTGCATAACTGGTAAACCATAAGACTTAGATAAAAACTTACTACACAAGAAACGTAGAGCATGTTAAAACACACAATTTATGTTATATACATTTTTTTCGTGGAGTTGATCGTTTTTAATATATTTATTGTTTTTGGTTTCAGCTATAAAAATTTACTTTTCTCATATAGGAATATGTTAACTCCTGTCCATACAAACAAAGGAACTTCAGTCACATAGCAACCAGCTTTTGACTATCACTTTAACCTATAGTACTCCCTTATTTCGCTTCTACTTACAATGAAACAAGTAATAAGACTATTTCTGCTAATTTGTTCTGAGTACCAGGAAGTAAATAGAAGCATAAGCTTTCTAACAATAATTTGTTGCAGAGATGTAGAGAAAGTCATGTGAATGGTTCACATCAGATTTTTTAAATTTGCAATTATTGTAACACTAAACATCACATTTGATGTAACTTGTAAATAATGTATATATTTTCTGACGTATCTGATAACATGATAAATGAATTTCCACAAAATTTCATCTTATAATTATGTGGTTTTCATGCCCAATAAAGAATGGTACGACCACCATGCCTTATACATAAACCATGGGCAACTTATTTTACATGTAATTTTAAAAAAAGAAATTTGATGTAATTTTTCTTTTTACTTTCTCTAGCCCATAAGTACAATGTACGTAGTAGATACAGACCGATGAAAAAATTTGAAATCAAGATTTCACTAGAAATATATTTTGAGGTCCTCTTAGGCAGAAAAATGCAGAGAGAGATAGAGAGAGAGTGTGTGTGTGTGTACATGCGTGCATGTGTGTATGTGTGCGTGTGTGCGTGCACACGCTCAAAAATGAAAAGACTGTTAAATCTGAAACTTAAAATTTAAGTTTAGTATCTTCCAAAGGTTTTAAAGAAAATCCCCCACCACAAACTACCCTCTACAATGAAAAAAATGTTTAAATTTTGTTTTTCTCAAAATGGTTCTAACAATTTTGATTAAAATACAGTACATTAAAGATATTTACATCACAAATAAAATGCATATTTAAAATTTTCTGGGAATAGCCTCTGAAGACTTTATTCTGTATGACTTTTGCAGAATTTTGCATAACATTTGAATTGTAAGAGATGGATAAAAACTTACTGTAGAAAAAATGTAGATCTCGTTAAAACACATAATTTATGTCATATACCGTTTTCATGTAGAGCTGACCATTTCTGAGGAAAAAAACAATGCAAAGAATATTAAGACTACAGGCTAGAGAAATGCCCTTGTGGCACCTCAACGTTAAAGAATGGCATACAGTTTTAGAATGTGCTTAGGGAGAAGATATAGAGAAAGGAATGGACGTTGCCAAAAGAAATCCAAGCAAGAAAATTAATGAATGTAAAATCTAGGAGAAACTTAATTGAAAATGGTAGCATTTTGGGTAGAGTAAGAGCCAAATGGATAAGCAAAATTAGTAAGCAGGATGAAGAAGAAGAAAATTAAACACTAAGAGGTAGTATGCATTAGATTTAAGTTATAGTAGAACTCAATAGCTTGGCAACCACAGGGTTTGAACCTATTGGGTCCCAGGGTAAATAGCTACTCAGTGCAGAGAGAAAAATGTAAGGAAATGTACAATAATTTGTAAAATTTGTGAAAATAAATATTCATAAAAGGTTTGAGAGAGGTGTGGTGGCACAAGGACAACATCTTTTATGATAAAGGTGTGTGGTTACTATAGCTATAATTTACATAAGAAACTTATGCACTTGAATTTAAGGGTTTATGAATCCACAATTCTGCCAGAAAATGGTATGCTTCCCGAGCCAAGAAAATTTCCATTAGACCAACTAGGCTCTGAAGTACTAAATGCTTCATTGCACTTCTGCACACAAGCTCAAATCCCATTTTGTCGTTTGCTAGCAAGCATTTCTTCAATGTTTAATATATATCTCTGCATTATTTCATGCTAAAAATTCAAGCCACCCTTCCATGTTCGAAATACATAGGCATATCTGCAGAATCCCAAAACTCCAAGATAAAAACAAGGGAAACTATAACAAAAGCAACACTGAACTTAATAACAATAATAATAATAATAATAATAATAATAATAATAAATAACAGTAATAATAATAATAATAATAATAATAATAATAATAATAATAATAATAATAATAATAATAATAATAATAATAATAATAATAATAAAAACTAACACAGAAAAGAGTTTTGTGATCACCTGTCTTCTTCCACTAGAGAAATTTTCAAGTGGTTAAAACATTATGAGAATGAACAGCACCAATAGCATCACTGCATGTGATACATTCTTATTTCACCTAAAATGAATGCACTTTCGATAAAATGACAGTTGCATCCTTTTTTAAGGAAGGTCTTCAGTTGTGTCTGAAGTACCAATCAGTGATGGCAATTATTTGCAAAGTGAAGCAAGTTAGTTGCACATGTGTTGACGCTTATAGTCAGGTATATGGTATGTCATGTACATAATGCATTCATCCAAATACAAGACGACTTCAAGTGCAACATGACCCCCATTTCTCACAACTTAATTTTGGAATTTAGCACATTATTTACATAATACAAGGTCTGTTCAAAAAGTTGCGCAACTTTGTCCACAATATGTTTCTACGCTTACCTTTTACTTATTGTGCATGGTCTCCTTAGAAATACTCTCCTCCACAATTGATACATCACTCCCAATGCCATTTCCACTTCTGGAAGCAATCTTGGTACACCCCATTCTGGATTGCGTGAAGCGCCATTGCAAATTTTCTTTTATATTGTCTATTGTGGCACATCTTCTTCCTTTCAACGGTGTTTTCAACTTTGGAAATACAAAAAAGTCTGCAGGGGCCAAGTCTGGAGAGTACGTAGGTTGAAGCAGCACAGTGATATCATTTTTTGTGCAATAGTCACGCACCAACAGGGATGAATGTGCAGGTGCGTTATTGTGATGCAAGAGCCATGAATTGTCTTGCCACATTTCAGGCCATTTTCTTCTCACATTTTCTCGCAGGCGTTGCAACATGTCCCAATAGTACCATCGATTAACAGTTTGTCCCTCTGGCACGAATTCATGATGAACTAATCCTTCAAAGTCAAAGAAAACTATCAGCATGGCTTTGACATTTGACCTGACCTGGTCTTGGAGAATCTTTGTGAAGACTGAACCTTGGTCTCAACATCATAACCATAGACCCTCGTCTCATCACCAGTTATGATTCTCTTAAGGAACATCTCGCCCTCATTTGCGCAATCCAAAAGCTTTACACAGATTGCGATGCGATGATCTTTCTGGACTTGACTCAAGAGCCATGGGACGAACTTGGCGGTAATATGATGCATTCCAAGATGCTGTGTCAGGATTTCATGACATGATTCAATTGAAGTGTTACATTCTTCTGCAATCTCTTGGACAGTCAGTCTTCAATTGGCAAGCACAATTTTGTTGACGTTCCTGACATGAACATTGTCAGTCAACATTGAACAGCATCTTGAATGAGAGTCATCTTTAATTTCTGGCCAGCCATTTTTAAACCACCTGAACCATTTGTAACACCGAGTACGGCTTAAGCACTCGTCACCATAGGCTTCCTGCATCATTTGGTGTGTCTCAGTAAAGATTTTCTTGAGTTTCACACAAAATTTAGTGCACACGCGTTGCTCCTCTAACTCTGCCATCTCAAAATTCGCAAACTGTGCGACAAAACGTTCTATTCAATACAGCACTGAACAATAACAGACATACAACAATGAAACTTTTGGCAGTTCTACATCAAACACAGGCATGTGCAGGGATGCCAACCGCATTTCACTCCAATACAAAATTACAAATGTTTCAGAACTTGTTGAACAGACCTTGTACATGTTTAAAGGACATAGCTACATAAAAAAGAAGAATGTTTAAACTAAATTTAAAGGTTTGGCTTATATTGTGAATGAACTAATGGCCACTTAAGCTGATTAAGAGCCTTATTTATTTATTTTTTGTACTTAATTTGAATTTGCATGGAAATTCATATTATGCGCAGTTGCTGGAAAGGGCAGTATGGAAAACATACAGTATGGGTGTGATGGTATGTGATGGCAGCAGTAGCATAACTGTTACGACTATGATATATGATTTTGTATTTAGACAACATACTTAATATAACACATCGTAAATGTATTTACCTAATTTGAATTTATGCAGAAATTCACATTGCAAGTGGCAAGGCGGAGAAGGGACAATGAAATGTACAGTATATGCGATGATAGAACATGACAGTGGCAGTAGGGTAACTGTAATGTCAATGATGGATATGAATTTGTATTTAGACAACATACATAATACAACACATTGTAAATGTATTTACCTAATTTGAATTTGGGCAGAAATTGACATTGCGAGCTGGAGAGACAGAGAAGGGAGAATGTAATGCGTGGTATATGTAATGATAAAACGGTGGTGGTGGCAGCGTAGCTGTAATAATTATTTACGGATGCTATTTTCTGTCAAGACAATATACTTAATATATGCCAAAAAATTTTATCTAGTTTGAATTTGCATGTAAAGGCACATTGTGGTATATGCGCAGCCCAAGGAGGGGAAATGTGCAGCTAATCTCTCTCTCTCTGCTTGACCGTTGACTTTCAATACAACATTACCTGAAACCACCGATGTGAAAGGAAGTCCTGGAATTGTATTTTAGTCTCTAAAAGCAATCCTTATTCCAATGAGAGTGATAAGGCTTCTTAACAGCTAATTTTTGGCATGAAATGAAATGCTCAAAATCTGCCATACATGTTGCGACCTTGGCAGTAATCTATACCATTTACCTCAGACTTTGCCACTGCATTATCCATGAAGTTTGAAACTTACTTTTCCCCATATGGTATTCAGAAAATATATCGCGAATACAAGATGACCCCCAGTTGTGAACATTAATATTTTATAAAAAACATTGTCTTTTATTCAGATAAATACAGTATAGGAGAGGTTGGATGTTAAAGGAATTCTAACTAACAAAGTGATGTCCAACATTTTTCATAAAAGTTACAATGAAAATTATTTTTATTTTAAAACTTTCTAATGTCTTAGGGGAAAATTACATGAGAGGGACAGAAAAGTAAATAGGGTATATCAATTACAATAATTATAAGCTAAGTATAACAACAATAACAAGGCAAATCTCTTGCATACAAGCAAACGTTTCTTCTAAAGTACTACAGTAAACAACTTAGAACATTAATTAAATAACTCAGAAGTTTGAGACAAGTGAAGTTTTAATCAATGTGATAGTTGAAAATGAGTCGGAATAGTAACACTCACCTCACTTATATGTAATTATGTTCAAAACATATGTTTCAAGGGCAATTGCCCTCTTCTTCAGTTGAAGTCCGACTGATGGCTGGAATTTGTGCTCTGTGGTCTATTACGGTAAGGGAGAATATTCTCATTACACAACAAAAAGACCAACTGATGAATTTTGAAATACCGCCACATGATTATGAACTTCTACTGAGAACACCAGATGGCTCCACCGCAATAGACCACAGAGCACAAATTCCAGCCATCAGTCAGACTTCAACTGAAGAAGAGGGCAATTGCCCTTGAAACATATGTTTTGAACATAATTACATATAAGTGAGGTGAGTGTTACTATTCCGACTCATTTTCAACTATAACTTAGAACATGTTTCACATACAACATTTAGGCCTATATTACACTATCACATTTGTGTGTCACAGATGTGATAAATCCTTCTACAGTTATAGATAGCACATTTGATCACATCAGCTGTGACATACTTCTGTGACAAAAGTTATACCCAACATCACACCTTTGATCACATCAGCTGTGACATACTTCTGTGACAAAAGTTATACCCAACATCGCACCTTTGATCACATCAGCTGTGACAAAAGTTATACCCAACATCACACCTTTGATCACATCAGCTGTGACATACTTCTGTGATAAAAGTTATACCCAACATCACACCTTTGATCACATCAGCTATGACATACTTCTGTGATAAAAGTTATACCCAACATCGCATCTTTGATCACATCAGATGTGACATACTTCTGTGACAAAAGTTATACCCAACATCGCACCTTTGATCACATCAGCTGTGACATACTTCTGTGACAAAAGTTATACCCAACATCACACCTTTGATCACATCAGCTGTGACAAAAGTTATACCCAACATCGCACCTTTGATCACATCAGCTGTGACATACTTCTGTGACAAAAGTTATACCCAACATCACACCTTTGATCACATCAGCTGTGACAAAAGTTATACCCAACATCACACCTTTGATCACATCAGCTGTGACATACTTCTGTGATAAAAGTTATACCCAACATCACACCTTTGATCACATCAGCTATGACATACTTCTGTGATAAAAGTTATACCCAACATCGCATCTTTGATCACATCAGATGTGACATACTTCTGTGACAAAAGTTATACCCAACATCGCACCTTTGATCACATCAGCTGTGACATACTTCTGTGACAAAAGTTATACCCAACATCACACCTTTGATCACATCAGCTGTGACAAAAGTTATACCCAACATCGCACCTTTGATCACATCAGCTGTGACATACTTCTGTGACAAAAGTTATACCCAACATCACACCTTTGATCACATCAGCTGTGACAAAAGTTATACCCAACATCACACCTTTGATCACATCAGCTGTGACATACTTCTGTGACAAAAGTTATACCCAACATCACACCTTTGATCACATCAGCTGTGACAAAAGTTATACCCAACATCACACCTTTGATCACGTCAGCTGTGACATACTTCTGTGACAAAAGTTATACCCAACATCACACCTTTGATCACATCAGCTGTGACAAAAGTTATACCCAACATCACACCTTTGATCACATTCAGCTGTGACAAAAGTTATACCCAGCATCACACCTTTGATCACATCAGATGTGACATACTTCCGTGACAAAAGTTATACCCAACATCGCACCTTTGATCACATCAGCTATGACATACTTCTGTGATTAAAGTTATATCCAACATTTGATCACATCTGGGAATAGAAAATAAAATCGTAATCATGTACCTTATTCAATAGCTACAACTATCCTATTATAAGTCACATGAAATGTTGTATAATTTAAAACATATAGAGTACAAAAACACAAAAGACTGCAAATATATTAAAACATAGAAGAAGCCATCAGTGAAGTATATGAAGGTTGTACTGCAAATGACGTGAGGAATCAAATAAATGCATTGAAAAGCCAATATTTAGAAGAAGAAAATTAATGTTACTATTACAACCATTAAGTAGTATTTGACTGCTGTCTTTGTTTTTGTTACTTATAAATGCAGTATTATCGTTCTTTAAGAAATTTTCTTTTTGAGGTTAAGTATTAGGTTGTATTAAGCATTATGTGAAATTGTTGCAAATGAATTTAATAAAACACTATTTTAATGAAATTATTTATAAATATCCAATATAATGACACACATTCTAAATGGAAGGATTAGAACCATTATTACAGCTCATGTGTCAAATGTTGGGTATCAAAGATGTGATCATTTGGCACAGTGTAATATATGCAACAGCTTTAAATGTGTTCACATCATGTGATCCAAGGTTTCAGAGTAATATAGGTCTTAGCAATACGATACAAGAAATGGAAGAGGACCAATATTTGGAGCTAGCAGACAATTTTCACCAGTCATGTACAACTTTACCCCAGCACAGCAAATTAGCATGAAATTCTTCAACAGGCCTCAAAATTTTATTGGATCAAATTTCCATTATTAAATACTGTAAATTCAACAAAGTGTTGTATTTTAGTGTTTTTAAGTAAAAAGTGGCAGAATAACGTCATTTAATGAAAATTTAAAAATACCATTCTCTCTCCGTCTAAAACTTTATATGCTATTAAATGTTTTAACATTGAACCCTATTATCATCATCATCATCATCAATTTTCTCTGAAGCTAATATAATTAACTGGCAGCGAACTGTAATCTGCAAATAGTGTAAGTAAAATAAAGGGTAAACATTTTTCAGAATCTAACCTGAAAAAGTCTATGAGTTCGGCTGCTGAGTCAATTTCTGCTTGGATAGCAGTTTTGGACTGTCCCAGCATGGTGGCAGCATTTAACTGCATTCGATATTTTGTGGCCATAAGATCTGCAGCTCTTAGCCATATTTTCAACCTCTGTTCCAAAGGTGTACGATCCCAGGTGACCTGAGCAGCTGTTGCCACCTCAATAGCTCTCTGAACTATGTCCTGCAATAATAATGTCATTTCTTAAAGCATTCTACAAAAATAAATCAATATCAAGACATCCTCATTTCTACTTTCTCTACCAGTGTACAATGTACATAATACGTAGAGAAGGTATTGTATTCCACCCCCACAAACTTCTACTAAGATTTCACCAGAAATACATGTTTTGAGGAGCCCTTAAGGGTAGACTGTCACAAAGTTTTTCAAAAAAAAAATATATTATTGCTTTAAGAAGTAGATATTCTTGTGCACAGTATACTACATTTTGCTTTTGTAAAGTATTTAAAATTGAAATACTAAAGCTTGGTCCATGTAGAATGCCCTACATTTAATCTTTAGACTATGTTTTCTTAAACATACAATTTTAAATATGAATGCACTTTTTTATTCAAAACTATTATGAATACAAACATAAAATTTTGCATACAGCTTTATAATGCCAACATCTTTAATTCTTTGCAAATAGAATTTAAAAATATACATTTTTATGAGTTTTATATGTCTAAATTTTGGGGAAAAAAGGATGTTAAAATTTACTATATATTCAACAACTTTTTTTTAAAATAAAATAAAAAATGCACTAAAATAACTACAGATAATTGTTGTTTTATATATACATAATACACATACAAAGTTTCAAGTGAAATGCCTTGGTAGAAATTTAGAAAAACGGTACATAATTATTTTTAAAAATCTGGAAATATAGAAACTACAAACTTGAAGTAAATAAAAAATTCTGAAAAAATTCACAAAATAAATAAACATGTTTTATATAATTTTGACAAATTTCAATTTCCGAAGTCCAAAATTGTGGAAGTAATGCAAGCTTTCAATATGAGATGCAAATAAGTAACTGTCCCCCTTAATAAAAAAAAAAGTATTTATAGAAAAAGGTCCATGTGTGTGTGTGCGTGCATGTGTGAATGGCATAGCTTAAAAATGAAAAGTCGGTTAAATACCAAACATGATATTTACGTTCAGCATTTTAAAAATATGGGACACAAAAATTTTCAAAAAAATCCTGCCCCCCCCCCCCCCCAATCTACCCTTACATGGAACCTTTTATTCTCAAAAATATCTCTAATGATTTTGATTAAAATACCATATATTAAAGAAATTTACATAACAAATAGAATGTATATCTTGGGTTTGTTGTGAGTAGCCTTAGAAGTCCTCTACATTATGAATGACTTTCAAATAACTGGTAAACCATAAGAGATGGACAAAGCTTACTGCACAAAAAAGATTTTGTTAAAATATACAATTTATATCATTTTTTTTTTTTTTTTTTTTGTAGAGTTAACAATTTCAGAGTTATTCATTGTTATTTCTTTTCTTATATTAATAATTTTCTCAACTGGGAAGTTGTTATTCACTTTTTGCATCCTGGGCATGAAAGAAAAGGGAATTTCAATTTCACCACATAGCGATTAACTTTTAAAAGATTTGACTCTAGATTTAGCTTATTGTATTTCCTTATTTTGCTTCTACTTAGAAGGAACTACGTAATAAAACAAAAACTGCTAATGCTTATCTCAATTGGCATGAAGTAGAGAGAAGAATAAGCTTTTGTAAAAATGGTTTTTTGCAGAGGAGCAGAGGAAGTCAGGTGAATGAAACACATCAGATTTTTCTTTCCGAGTTTTCATTAACATATTTTGTTTTGCAACAAGTAGTTTGAGATAGAAAACCTACAGTCAAGGATTTTAAAGTTTAGAGATTTAAGTTTAGAAATCTGATGTGCTGCATTCACATACTCTCTACCTGTTCTGCAGACAAATTATTTTTACAAAAGATAGTTCTTTTATCTACACATGCTAATCAAGACAAACATTAGCAGAAATTATTTTTACAAAAGATAGTTCTTTTATCTACACATGCTAATCAAGACAAACATTAGCAGAAATGCTCTTATTACTTGCTTCCTTATAAGTTGAAGGAAAATATACAAATATACTAGGCTAAAGCAATAGTAAAACCCTTAAAAAGTTGGTCCCTATGTGAAATTCAAATTAGGTTCTCTTTATGTCAAATAAAAAGAAGTATTTTAGACAGTGCAGTGCCATAATTTAAATGAAATGAGTCCCCTTTCTTTTTTACACTTTTTGCTCCAGGTGATTCAATCCATTTAAATTAGGTTCTCTTTGCTTGGCCAGGAGTAAAACAAAACAGATATGAAACGAATGAGGACCTCCCGTTTGAAATATGTAAAGTATTTTAAAGTTGAAACCAATAACAAAGAATATTTTTAATATGGTTAATTGTACAACAAGAACAAAAGGGACAAAAATTTTGTGTTTTAATAAGATTTACAGTTTTTGTGAAGTAAGTTTTTGTGTATCTTGTATGGTTTACCAGTTATACAAAACTCATACAGAGTGGAGAGGTCTCCAGAGGCTATTCCCTGAAAATTCAAGATATAAATTTCATTTATCATAACCATATAATATATAGCATTTTTGAGAAAATCAAATATAGGCACCTATACACAACCCTTTTTCTAAAAATGCATTTTTTGGATTCAGGAGTCCTTAAAACATGTATTTCCAGTGAAATCTCGATATCAAATTTTTGTGCACAATTCAATATCTTCTCTGCCTACTATGTACACACATACTTGGTAGAGAAAATAAAAATGCATTCCATAGGATTTAAGAACTAAATTAATGGGCTACTATCAATCACTTACCGAAGTTGCATAATAGAACTTTGCCACTTTCTTCTGGTGGTTGTGAGGCTAAAAAGAAAGCAAATCACAACTCAATTTAATATAGCTTTTCTCACAATTTATCTTAATCTAAAGCTCAAACATGCTAAACATAAAAATGGACAAAACAGCAAAATGTAACAAACTAAATTAAAACAATAATTTTTAACAATAAATAACTAAACATTAGAAACTAATCAAAAACCTTTAATAATTGGTTCAGATTCAATTAAATATACTGACTTGGGTTGAAGATAAGGGTTGAAGTCTTCATGGCAAGCATTATCATCATCATCATTATTATTATTATTTTTTTTTCTTAATATATAGCCCCTTTAACATCTAAGGTCATAATAACGAAAGTTATCAACATAAAACTTTATTTGCAAAGTTACAGTACCTTACTCTATTTCTCAAGGTAATCACTATTACTATCAAGGTATTTATTGTCCCGTGGCACTGGTTTTTCAATGCAGATGTTATACTCTTCTATCACCAAAGATCAGAGCCAAAATGTACTGCCATTTTGAGGTTGGGACATTTTTTCACCCAAAAAAGTCATGTATGGTGTCCAAAGTGAAACACCGGTTTTTCTGAATTCTTTTATAAAAATTTACTTTCAACTCATTCATAACAATTGATGAATTTCCACTGTGGTCTTTGTCATGCATACCGATTCTCCCTTGATTACTGTAAATTAAGGAGACTTGTTCACTGCATTATCACCATACACTTGCACTATCTGCCTAGAAATTCAATTGACCTAACATTTTGTGCACTCTAAACAAAAACAAATATGTCCTTTGGCAGTAGAAAGTTATAACTTTGAAAAACTGGTACCACGTGAAAATAAATGTCTTGGGAGAATGGAGATTACATTGAGAAATAGAGTAAGGCACTGTAACTTTGTAAATAAAGTTTTGTGTTGATAACTTTCATTATTATTTAGCCATGCCAAATTGTCTGTTAGTTTCTGGATGGCCCCCAAAAATGTTGGTCTTCAGATTTATTTAACCTTTAATGCCAGTAGGTTTAAATGCACAATGTCATTAGTGTAGTGAACCTTTTGTCTCAAAGGGACGTGCAGAAATGAATTTAACCTTGGACTGACTGCATCCATTGCCAACTTTGCAAACAGGTTGATCAACTGGGCAGGGAAAATGTTTTTCACCAGGATATTTTGTGCATTCTTTTCATGCGAGATGGAAGTGACAACATTTACAGAATTTGCATGGTTGAGTGGTGCTTCCAAACTGGAAGAATATGTAACCTATCAGCATTAAATGCTGCAAGTGCAAGTTTAGAGATACAAGCAAATTTCCAAATGTAAATACTGGAAAGGAACAATACAACTCCCATTTCACTAAGGTGATGTTGAAACTGTTGACATCCTACTCCTTCTACGCATCATTTGCTTGAAGAGGCAATGTATGATAAGCTTGCTACCCAGCATTGATGTCATATGTGTGGATAAATGAAGGGCAGCAAAGGCTGAACAAAACTGAAGACCATATATTTTCATTCAGAATAGTCATGTGGTGGCTCTCCAACACTGACCTCTGCCCTCCCTCTGATCCTCTTTCCAAAATATCAACTGATCAACAAAGATAATAACTCTAAGAGGAATCCATTTGCTACCCCAGAAGCCTGCTACTGCCCCTACTGGCTTCCTGAGCCACTCTCTCAATTGCGCTCCTCTTCTTAGGCCCATATTACACTATCACATTTCTGTGTCAAAGAATGTGATAAAACCTTTGATCATATGATGTGAAAACATATAAAGCTGTTGTGTGTATTACAGTATGTCAAATAATTTATCACATTTTTTATCCACTTTTGACACAAGAGCTGTAATTACGGTTCTCATCCTTCTCTTAGGTTGTGTGTTGTGTCATTACATTGGATATTTATAAATAATTTTACTAAATTCATATTCAACAATTTTGTATACCTTAATCTAAAACTTAACCTCAAAAATACAATTTCTTAAAGAATTGATTGCGAAACTAAACAAGCAAGGATTCCAAAAGATAAGCGAAGATTTGTTGCAACTATTATTTTTATATTAATATTTTTGTTATTCTTCACTGTTACTAGCTTCTTTTTACATTCTTAAAGAATGTTAATATTTCATTTTAGAGTATTAACAACAAAGACAGCAGTCAAAAAGTAATTAATGGTTGTAATAATAACATTAATTTTCTTATTCTAAATATTGGTTTCTCAATTCTATTAATTCCTCCCACCATTCGCAGTATATCCTTCATATACTTTACTAATTGCTTCTTCTATGTTTTAATATATTTGCAGTCTTTTGTTTCTGTTTTTATTAATCTTTATGTTTTAAATTCTACAACATTTTATGCGATTAATAATAGGAAATGAGCAAGTAGTCGTTGACCAAGTGTACCTGTCTGCCATTTTATTTTCTCATCACAGATGTGATCATAGGTGTGATAGTGGGTATAGCTTTTATCACAGAAATGTCATATTGTAAAATAGGCCATAGACAAGTGCTTATGCCAAATACCCAATCAACTTTGTTTCACAAAGTTATGTGATACTATTGTGCAAGATGGTGGAAGGAAGTCGCAAATGGTTACTGGCTAATGCCTAAATCCCAGCCCCTGAGTATCATGTAGGACTGTCATTCCTGGGAGCGGCCATTGCATGAGCTATAACACTCCTGAATCCTATGTCTATGTGTCGGGAGGTGAGACAGGTCCAGGACAGGATTCTAACCTAAGTTGGGGTGGTGCCCAGGATGCTCCATATTTTTTGGACCATAAGATGCACTTTTTTCGTTATAAAACACAGTCTACAATTTAACTGTCCAAAGCTGACATGTGAAAACCAGCTAAATTTACTGTTTAGTTTCAACAATACATGAATCATTAGCAAGGGAATGTGAGCCTTGTGGACTGTATACTTGAGATTCAAGGTTCAACTTGGCATAAAGCACCATTAGAAGAAAATGAACCTTAATGACAGACATACCTAATAGCAATTTTGTCCTATAACAGGTTAAAGAATGCGATAGCCCCTTTCTTTTATGTTGAGTTCCCAGTAGCAAGTGTACCCTTGTGAAAGTGACTTTCAGTTGTGAACTTTTCTAAGCTCTCGTGTCTGTATACGATGCCACCTAAACAGAAGAGATTCTCAAACAGTGTTGCATTCAAATTAGAGGTGCAAAATAGGGCAGCAGGGAGGCATTTTGGGCCCCCACCAACTCAGAAAATGATCTGCAGAAAGTAAAAATTCAGACATGAGTGAAAGTGAAAATGAAGTCTAAAGGATACTTTTTGTTATGCTTCAAAACAGAGTGAAATGTACGGGATACCTACATCATGTAAGTAATAGAGAATAAAACCTTTATTATTTTTATTTCAAAAATTTCCTAATGAAATTATGACTGCACCTTATGGTTCGGAGCATCTTATGGTCCGAAAAATACAGTAAGCATGCCACCAGAGATATTTACAATGGTGGAGAACCTAATAGCTATGGCAAAAACCATAAACAATACAGCTATGATTGGAAAAAAAACAGCTGAGTCTAGTGTTCCTTGCTACTTAGTGATTGCTGGAACAAAGGAAGGTCTAAATTTAGATCCGTGATTCCATTTGCAATTCAAAAGTGTCCTGACAATATTGTTGGTCCAATGATGTTGCACTGATCTAACAATGACAAATTCAGCAACCCAAACAGCAAGAATACTGAAAGAAAATTTGTAAGAAGCTAACCTATACAATTTGAGATAAATAAGACCTTAAATTCTTCTCACAGTGCAGTAAACACTCCACATTGGAAGGTCTGTCCAATGAAGAGATTAAAGACCATCTTGAAGAGCAAGTTTTACATCTTCAGAGCAAAGAAAGAGGTGAATACCTGGTCTTCCTTACCATTGATCACAAAGGATTAATGCAGGGTTATTCTGAATTCGCTCAGATGCTATGGCCACATCAGTCATTTCTGCAACAGCGAGTCTACCTGCATCAACTAAAGTGATATCTTGCACAACTGTATCACTTTTCTTTCAAATATATGACACAAGATTTTTTCTAAGTCCAACATGAGCGGAATATTTTTTTGAGGTACAGCTTTAGATTTTTTTTTATCTAATATGTATTTAAAATCATTTTGAATAATTACTTCATGTCAGAGAATGTTTTTCTAAACATAATTTACGGTTTACAGTCTTTTATTTATTTACTTTCTACCCATGTAGCCACATTGAAGAATGCAATGCAAGCAAACTATCCATCTTGTATCATTTAATGCAATGCTGCCAATAGTCTTTTTTTTTTGTCAATAAATTACACTAACTGTATAACTATGCACACAGTCTCCATATTATGCTGATAGCTTTGCAATGATAGCATTTTTGATGCTTGAAGATGTAGGTTCGCTGTTAATGAAATCAGCCATACTCTTTGAAATAAATACTTATTTTGAATCCTTTAGGATGACTGGCCAACACATACATCTTGAGAGTAATGCTTGCAATTATCTAATTCTGTTCAGTAAAGGCTACACAATAGCACACGTTTTTACACAGAAGTTTAGTTTAGTATGCATGGCTAATTTATATCTAACCTTTTATTTACAGCAATTAGATTAAAATGGAAGTATAAAAGCATATTTCTACCGTATAATATCTAAAAAGGAAACCATAATGCAATTAATAATATAAAAATTAATAGTTGTAACAATTTTCTACTTATCTTTTTGAAATCCAAGTTTTCAATTATTTTTTTCTCTGCTGCTTTTTAATGAACACTATCATTGTCAAGTTTAACAGTTTTTCTAACAAAAATACGACTTACCTACATTTTAAACAAAGGTTTAATAAACAGATTTCAAAAAGATAAGTGGAGAATTGTTACAATTATTAATTGCTATATTAACATTGCTGTACACTTAAAAAGAATATAAATGGCATGTTATTTATGGGTTGCTCTTTAACTACTGTGGTTCTCAGCATCCCGTTCTAAATTGGGGTGAAAGACCACTTAATTTTGCTCAGAGGCCTCTCTATCAGGCTTGAAGTTGTTTTACGTACCGTAAATCTATGACACGGGACCAACAGCTTTACTTCTCTTCCGAAGGAAGCCATGCTAAGGATTTTTACACCCAAAAAAATCTATCAACCTCCTCCGGGTTTGAAAGTTGGGTGAGTACACTTAAAGAAGATATGGATGGAAACCACCTTTAGTTAACATGATAATACTGGAATGCAAGAGAGCTTCACTACCAACTGCTCAACATTAACATATTCTGCATGTATAATAACTTACCATAACCTGGTATCTGACATCATTTGTCCGTATTTCCTCATCACCAATGACAATGGGCACATCTTCACAGTTCCTGGCTGTATCTTGTAATGCAGCTTCTAATTCTTTACGTTCCTTGCTGCCTTTTAAATAATCTAAAGCAAAAATTACTTCTTTAGGAACATAATATTTTATGTTTAAAATCTTCTATTGTTAAACCTGCTAATTCTAAATGAGGCAATGAAATTGTAAATATCTGTCAGTGTCTCAAGACCTTATATAATAAATTTCAAAGTTAAATAATTGCTGAAATATCAGTTGATGCAAAACTGCTTCATTTATCAGCATTTTCAAAAACCATGCATTAATCCTTTTGTATAAAACATACATAAAATAACATGCATAATCAAATTAATACCAGAAATAAATAAACCACATTTCTACAAAGGTATCCACTTCACTCTAATCAAATTTGCATTACTAATTAAACTGTTCTTCCTAATTTAAAACTGTCATAATATAAAAACAAAGATCAGACTAAAAATTTATTACAGGAAAGTGCATGTGCACGAGTTAAGCTGGGTCCACAATTCAACTGTTAATTAACAAAAGATTAGTTAGGAATGTGGAAGGCCCTAGCTGGTTAATCAGAATAGGAGTGCAAATATTTTGATGAAGCTTACAATGGAGGACAGCTTTGGCTACAAAAATTTCTTAAGAGCAGGACTTTAGACTTATCTGTAGTTCTCTATGTAATGTCATATTTTGCCTTTTGGTGCCATCTATGGGTAACAAACTGGTCCATCGTTACTTGTGGAAAAATTGCAAACTAGAAACTCCATTTGATCTAAGGAAACACTGCTAAGTGTCCTAAAGTATGCTGGACCATATCTACTGATATTGTGAACAGAGTGAAGTTACCTTTTTGGTATCACCTCCAGAACATCAATAAATTGTGTATATTCAGCAAAATTGTCTGCCCTTTTTTATCTTGTCCCTGTACTCATTACACAAATCTCCCACATTGTTGAGCTCAACCTAATATCAATTAATGAAAATGTATTTTTAAGGTTTTTAGACAGTTGATGCTAAAAGTAGGTCTTTTATCAGATGTCAGTAGTAGTGTTAAAAGTAGAAAATTCTGTCACTCAGAGTAATAAAATTATATCACTCCAATGTAGCCAACTTTGGTTTATGCATCCATGGCCTCATTCAAGTAGGCTATGACTGTGAAAGCTCGTATCAATCCATAAAATGGTGGATGATTTGAATGTCATGAACATGGAACCTGCTGAACCAGATGAAATTATGCAAGCAGTGGAGAGAGCAAAACTACAACTGCTACATTGCCTCCATTTTATAGAATGTTTTCGTTCTGTACGAGTAGATCATCATGTTATTAGCACTACTGATAAGCAAGGCAACAACTGAATATCACAGACCATTACGCATGAACTCTATGAACTAGGTAAAACAATCTATTTATAATATGTCTGTCCCAGAACAAATGCTAAATCTGCAAGAAAAATCCATAAAGTTCTCAATGGAGAAGGAATGTGATGGACAAATACCATACCTCGACCTTAAAAATCATCAAAAATGTAAACCACCTAACATTTGGCATTTACAGAAAACTTACTCACACCAACAGTTATGTAAAACAAAAGAGTTTCAATCTCATTTCCCATCAGCATGCAGTACTCGACAGCCTTGCATACAGATTGTTAAAATATACCAATGGGCAAAAAGCATACAACTGTGAACTGGAAAAAATATTAGACATAGCTACAGAAAATGCATTCTGGGCAGAATACAAAAAAGTTAACAGGGTCAAAAATAGGAAGGGAATAAAAAGAAGTCAGTACACTCACTCCAAACAAGAAAGAAAAAAGATTTACAAGAAGTTTACATACCACCCTACAACTTTCTACAAATTCCAGGGGATCTTCATATGACACAACATCATTCAGGCCTCCAAAAAAAATTAATCCATAAAAAACATTTTAAATTCTAAATTAAAAGTTGATATTCCACAAGAAAACAAACCAGGAATATATCAGTTCAGCTGCCACGACTGTGAAAAAATCTACACTGGCCAAACAAAAAGAAACAAAAAAACAAGAACAAAAGAACACCACAGAAATATTAAACTTCAACAATTCAAATACGATAGCTTGGCTTTTTTGGAAAGAATAACACACCATAAATAGAGGTCCAAATATACTCAAAAATTTCATGAGGAAGAAAAAATTAATGCATTTTCAACTTCAAAATCCTGCCAGGCAACCTACTGATGCGAAAGTTCATCAAACCACCACTAGGGACACTGACAACCACCACAGCAAGCAATGCCGGCAGTTGACTAAAGGAATGGATAATGGAAGCACATGGCTTCTGAAACTTGTTTTCCAATAATAAAAGTAAGTGATGTAGTGTTACAAAATCGACTCAACTAATTAATTTCAATTGTTTTATATTTTTCTTAGGATTACTGTACGGCCTCGTTTCACAAGCTTCCTACTCACAATATAGAACAACAATTTTACCACTTGTATCATAAATAACTGCTGTATTTATCTGAATACAAGACAATGTTTGTTTTCCAAAATATTAATGTTCAGATTAGGTGGTCATCTTGTATTTGCTATGTATGTTTTCCGAATACCATACTGGGAAAAAGTTTCAACACGCCGGTATGGCAGTCGTGATGCCTGGGAGAAAATGGTATAAATTACCCCCAAGGTTGCGTATGTGGATAAGTGCACTCCATTTTGCGCCAAAAATTAGCTGTTACGAGTCTTCTCATTGACAAAAAAGAATATTCTCCGAGACTAAAATAAAATTAAGGGCTAGTATGTTTTCTTAATACAATTAAGGGCTAGTATGTTTTCTTAATACAAAATAGCATCCATAATCATCGTTACAGGTATGCTCCTGCCACCACTGCTGTCTTCATGTTGTACAACCACACACATTCCTAACATAGCCATACTCCCTTCTCCATCTCTTCCTCCCAAAATGTGAATTTACCTACAAATCTGAGTTAGGTAAAACGTTTTATGATATATTATAAGTATGTTATCTTAACTGAAAATCGTATCCATCATCATTGTTACAGTTACGTTGCCGCCATCCCATTCTATCATTGCACACATACCGTACATTTACTTTCTCCATATCTCCTGTTCACAATATAAATTTCTGCGCAAATTCAAATTAAGTAAAATATTAAATGTTGTCTAATTACAAAATCATGTCCATCATCATCGTTTTAGTTATGCTTGCACTGCCGCTGCTATCATCTTCAAGTTTTACCATTGCATATTTCTGCACTCCCCTCTCCATCAACCGCTGAATATTGCCAAAAACGTCAATATCCGTGAAAATTCAAAATTCAATAAAACAGATAAATAAAATAAAAAATAAGGGGCTTAAGCAACTTAACTGTCAAATCGTTTGTTCAAAATATATGGCAAACCTTTACATTTCATTTTAAAATTCTTTTTTTTTTAAATATGTTTTCTTTTGATATAAGTAAATAACATGCTAAATTCCAAAATTATGTTCTGAAAAATGAGGGGTCGTCTTGCGTTTGAGGGCATTTTGTATTCAGATAAATATGGTATTTTTGTCCATTCCATAGCTTTATGTGGAGAAGGTGCAACCAGGGATTCAAGCAGAGAATAATACAAGTGAGCAGTGGAATTCCTGGTTAATGTGATGAATCAGTGTTGTAATGTCACCGTTACATGATGGATTCTACGGGACCTATTTGTTCATAATTACTCCACTATAGAATTCTGTCAACCAGCTTGAGGGCTAGCTAGCAGATCCAGACTTCTCTATGCATGCCTGGACACATCACACATACCTGGGGGGGGGGGGGGGATCTTGGCCAGCAGCTGTGCTATGATTGGTGACAAGTTGGTTTTTCACTTTCATCGGGGTCGTCTTCATACTACACCAGGAGGGTGCATTTCTTCCAGGCCACTTGCACCATGCTAGATCATTGTGGAGCGAGCTTATGGTTTTTCTAAATTTAGCATATTTAACTTTGTATCATTCTGGCTTTAACTTGGGACAATTTATTAACCTTCTCGCTCCCATGTTATGGTGTATTAGGGCCCAGTGAAACAGTGTGCAAGACTTGGAAGTACACAGTTCATGGTTACAGCCTGGAAATGTCCAATGTTCACAAACCAACAACAAACTGGCTTAGCAAGTTTTCCATCAAAAGTGGAAAAAAACCCAATATATTAAAAGTGTCAAACACAACGCTCTTGATTAACATATTGCACTTGACAAGTGTCATTAAATTGTAATCAGTGGTAAACACATCTTAACACACAAAATAAACAAACATTTTCTGCTAAATTTAATTCTATTGTCAATGTTTACTGAAAAAGTATATAATAAAAATGTGAAGAATGTAAGGTACCAAACTTACTCAAAACAGGCTCATTTTTTACAGGGAAGTCATCTATCTTCAGCTCGGGCACAACTGAACTAAGGAATCTGCAATTTAACCTATGGAAAAAAATAATTATTATATTTAACACAGTTCTGTAATACCATATATTAAAAACTTCTTTCTAAAATGAAATATTCACAACATAATTTCACACTGCTATTTGTCCAACCCAGCTCAAAGAATTTCTAACTAACCTATTTATGATGTCCCTATAAGAATGTTCAGTAGTCAATGTTCCCAACATAGGCAGCTCACTTATTCCCTTTATAATCGTACCTTTGGTAAGTAAGTTTATTTCCATAACTTTTACATATTGGTATACATTTCTTCACTCTCTTATCACTACACTAAGTTGCTGAGTATCATGTGGCCCAATAGACTCAAACCCTGAGCTTGCCGAGCTATTAGGTCCTATTTATATCTTAAATCAAATACAAATTACCTACCATTGCTTAATTTACTTCATCGTCCTGCTTATTTATTTTCCTCAACCATTTGGCTCTCACTCTGCCCAAAAAATTTCTAATTTGAATTAAGTTTCTCCTAGCTTTTACATTCATTAACTTTATCACTTGAATTCCTTGTGGTAATGCTAACCATTCCTTTTTAACTATCCTCTTGCTAAGCCTTTTAGTTTCTTCACATTCTAAAACTATGTGTCATTATCTGTCCTTCCAGGTGACACAAGGGGCTAATTTTCATCTTCACTTAACACAGGTACACCACTCACTTTATAGCTGCAAAATTGGTAGTCATTTTCTGTGCCTTTTCAAGAGCTGCATTAAACAAAGTAAAGAGGTACAGCCAACCAAAATGAGTTACACTCAACATTATGTTATATTTGGAAATTAATAGATTTTAAAATAAAAGCTAAAAACTTATGTTAATATTTCTTAAATCCAGATATTAACATTTTTTTTTCCTTGTTCAGTATTATTAAAAGTGAAAGTACTCCATTTTGTGCTGAATATAATATTCTTCAATGATGTTCATACAGTATTAATTTTACAAAAGCAGATCAATGAATTTTGCTATTGTATGGAAGATACTCTTGACAATAAATAATTACTTTTTGCCTATCAGTCATTATGGTAAAAGTGAATTGCCTAGCTTCATTCTAGCTTTTGTTGCAGAAATTCAAACCTGAGTTTAATGTATAGAGAACCTTATCCACTGATAGGCTATGAAAAAATTTATGAATTTATTGCATAAAATATAACACACAATACAACGTGTAAGTTAAATTAGCAAAGGGGTATGTCATCTAAAACCAATCTGAGGTCATTTTGTGGTTTACCAGCAAAAATTGCAAGTCAGTTGGGGAATTTAATGTCATGTCTGTATGTTGTCATGGTAGCTCAGTTGGTGAGAGCAACCAAACAGAGGCCAGGAGATCATAGTTCAAATCCTTTTTGTAATTTTTTGTCTGACTCTACCTGACCAACTTATATATTGGAAATTTATTATGTTCAAACTATCAAGACCTGGCTGGGGTGTGTCTGCCTCATATTCAAGAGGTTGCTGGGTTGAATCTCCCTTAGGGTGAGTTATTCAGATAAAGTTTTTCTTATCTTGAGAAGATGAATGTCGAGTAAACTTAAGCTCCCTGGACCTCAAAATCATTTGAGCATCATTTCCATTGAAGCTATTTCCAGAAAATTCAAAATATACATTTTATTTGTCATGTAAATGTCTTTAATAAACAGTATTTTAACTAAAACTGTTAGAGCCATTTTGGAGAAAATCAATTTTCTCATGTAAAGGGTAATACGGGGTGAAGGAATTTTCCTCAAAATCTCTGTCTAGCATCCTTGGAGGAAACTAAATCTAGACACCAAATTTGGTATTTAACAGTCTTTTTTTTTTTTTGAGCTCAACACAAACCCCACCCCCACACGCACACACACACACACACACACACACACACACACACACACACACACACACACCTTTTTCTATAAATGCTTTTTTTTTTTTTTTTTTTTTTTTTTTTGGATTCAGGAGATATTAAAACATACATTTCCAGTAAAATCTCCTCAGAATCAAAATTTTGGATGGAATGCAATACCTTCTCTATACACTATGTACATTGTACATGTAGAGAAAGAAAAAAATGCACCCCAAAATGCTTTAACATTCTTTTCTCATGAGAAAATTAATTAAGTACATGTTATATTCAATTGTCATATTTGATTAATACAAATGGTACATAATTCATGAGTTATTACTCATTAAGTAATTTTGTGTGAGTGAGAGAGAGAGAGAGAGAGAGAGAGAGAGGGATGGGTGGGTGGGTGGGTGGGCGGGCATGCGTGTGTGTGTGTGTGTGTGTGTGTGTGTGTGTGTGAGTGCTGCATAGCTCAAAAACGAAAAGTCTGTTAAATACCAAACTTGATATTAAGTTTAGTATCTTCCAAGGATGCGACACAAAGATTTTCAAAAAAATACCCCAACCCCAAACCACCCTTTACATGGAAAAATTTTTTGATAATTTTTATTTTCTCAAAAATGCTTTGTAACGATTTTAATTGAAATCTCTTATAATTAAGATATTAACCTGACAAATAAAATGTACATCTTGAAAGACAAATTCCTGTATGTGAAAATTTTAAGCATTTTAAAACTGAAGCAAATAAAAAGGAATATCTCGGAAATGGTTAACTCCATAAAAAAATGTATACAACATAAATTGTGTGTTCTAATATGGTGTACATTTTTTGCGCAGTACATTTATGTTTACCTCATTCACAGCTTTACTAGTTATACAGAGGCTGTACTAGAGAATTCAAGATATACGTTTTATTTGTTATGTAAATATCTTTAATGAGAAGAATTTTATTCAAAATCGTTATGAGCCAGTTTTGAAAGAATAAACATTTTTAAAAAGTATTCCAACTAAACGGTAGTTTTTTTCTCAAAAATCTTTATGTCACATCCTTTGAAAATGCTGTACTTAATTATCAAGTTTGGTATTTAAGAGATTTTTTATTTTTGATTTGTAATGTAAGCCACAGTTTTAATATAACACAAATAAGTTACAGTGCAACTTTTGTTGTAATGATTTGGATTATGATTAAATGCATTTATGCTGTTGTCGCATCACTAAAAAATTCCCTTGTGATAAAAAGAGTAAAATTTTGGTCTAATATTGTCTAATATTGTAGATTCACAATACATCTACTTTTTGAAATTGCCCTAGGTTTAGGCTCCAAAATGTTTTAAAGTTATGAATGTGCTTTTTTTGTCATAAAAATATAATTTTTGTTTGAAAATTGAAAGCATATGCTTAAATGCATCTGTCAGTAAAACCTAGGGCAATTCTTATTCATTGAACCTCTGTTAACATGCACAGCAATTTTTTTTTGTGTGTAACAGAAAAATGGCTCTGCAAGGAGCATTTTACAGGAAGAAAAATGCTGAAAATATCAATAATGAGAAAACAAGTAAGGATTTGAATACACGGCTCACATTAAAATCCACCAGGTTGGTAGGTTGGACCTTTTCCTCTGCTGCTGCCTTTTCTGTATTTTTTTTTTTCTTGCATTGCTGATTTTCTACTCTTTTGTTTTTTCTTTGCAAGATGCAATGAGATTTTGTTGAACTTAAGTTTTTCTTGCCGAGTCCAGTATAGTTTCATCTGTTGCTCCAGCTAAGGCATTTAAAAATGGTGCCGGGTAGACAATTATACCTTTTTATATTCAGCATTGTTTAAATTATTTTATGGAATTAAAATTAAAAAGTCAATTTTTTTAAGATTTTTCATGAAATTTCAGTCATACATACCTAATTGCCAATATCTTTCTAGTCATAACAATTCATTCCATTTAGTTGAGTCAAAACAACTGTAGCATCAACAGGTCAAGAGCATTGATATGAACTACAAGTGTGGCATATACAGCAAACTGTGCGCACTACTATTTGATAGAGGAGGAATTAGAATGGGCTGTTTTAAAGATGCTTAGTGGAGATGATGACTGCAGACCTACTGGCGATTTTTTTTTTTTTTTTTTTGTTAGGATAGGATGAAGTAATATCAGAGTGGTAATGATAGTAACTCTGATATTGAGAGTGTTTTCCTTTGATATTGAAGATGATATTTTTATTGTTAGGATACACAGATATAGAGAATTAGATCGGAATTGCTCTATCCTTCTACATTGTGGTTAGTGAACCACGTTTTTGCCAAGCCACCATATTTAGTAGACACTACACTTTTGAGATGAGCACCCCTTGTGCGGGTTAAATGTGCACCCAGATATAACATTTTGTGGCATTGAATGTTCAATTAAGCGGTAAATTTAGAGTGTATAATGGTCAATACATCACCCTTTTTTTGGTGTGCACTTAAAAATGATTCCAAGCCTTTCCCAAACAAATGTATGTATGTATGTATGTGTGTTTACGTACATGCAACTACTGCCTCCAACATATATTCAGGATTGTTTATTTAGTGCACTGAATAGAGCAATTAGAGTAGAAAAACTTTATCAGTTCATAGTGGAATTAATGGCTATAGGCATGAGAACCAAAACAATAAGGTTTGGTCAAAATCTGATATTTAGACCAAGACTTGATCTATATCCTAGTTTGGGCATAGAGTAGACTCTATCATAATAGGATCTACAGATTGCAATGTTATGTAGTATGTATGTAATGGTCATACATGTTTGGTTGTAGTTTCTCGAATAGCAGAAGCAAAAACAAGGAAAGGGAAATTTTAAGTGATTTTTCTGTGGTACACTTAGTGAAATAAGTTATACATTATCAACAGAATGACTCTGTATTGTTTGTTAGATTTCCAACACAGAAAGACAGTTGAGAAGCAGACAAAATTGGCAACCTACTCCAGTTTATAAGAAACCTCTTGCTAATTCGCCCATTTAACAGCTATCACGGGAAATAATTACTATCAAATTATGTGTATATGATACCAGAACCCGGAGAATAGGGAGCATGTTCCTCGGACTCAGAATGCAATACATGCAGTCCACAGTGAAAGGCATTAAAACCTTTGGGATAATCTCTGATACTTAGCACCCTTTTTTTTTTGGTGGGCACTTAAAAATGATTCCAAGCCTTTCCCAAACATATTTGTGTGTTTATGAACATGCATCTTAAAATGACTGCCTCCTACATATATTCAGGATCATTTATTTAGTGCACTCAATAGAGGAATTAGAATGGACTAACTTAATAAGTTCATGTAGTGGAATTAATGGCTATAGGCATGAGAGACAAACAACGAGGTTTGGTCAAAATCTGACATTTAGACCAAGAAATTAGAACAACATTTAGTTATGACCTTGCTACGATGTTTATTGCAATAATACTTCTGACAGGCCAAAAAATATGATTGTACTAAATATTTCTTCAACTAGAGATGTTGCATATGATGTATAAGGTAGCATGTATACCACAAGATGGCAGCTGGACACAAAACGTGCTTCAACATTTCCACCCTGTGATAAGATATAAGGTAAGAATGTTTTCCTTTGATATCAAAGTTGACATTTTATTGGTAGGGACAAACAAAATGGATGAAAACTTATATGCATTTAAAAAAAACATTCCATGTACTAACAAAATATTGTTAAGATCTTTCCAAGTCTTAAAATAATAACATAAGGTATTGTAAAGGTAGTCAAATATTTCTATAAAAACATCAGAATTGATATGTTAGATGAAATTGTGCTTTTACAAATATATACATTCGTAGAAAAAGGCTAGAGGAAAATTATACTAGAGATAGTGGTGCTAAGTTGACAGAAATGAAGCAGTATTAAGCATTCTCTATTTGAATGGACTCAAAGGTGGGAGCCATACAAATGCATTGGAACTATGGTGAAATAATGAGACAGGAATGAATATTCTGAGACTTTGCACAAATAATAACAACAATAACAATGCCAATAATAATAATAATAATAATATATTGCTATTCCTTCTCAGGTGTATAAGGGTGATTCCAGAGAAAGTGGTCCTCATTATTATGAATTGTAAAATGTATCCAACAGGCTGGCCTCCTTATATGCAGCATATATTAAAAAATTCTGATGCATTCCATTTACACGACTTTCGCTATCTGTACTGCACACAAACTATTCTTACAGAAGGTGATTCTTTTATCCATAACATTAACATTGCCAGAAATGGTTTCTCATAAGTAGAAAGGAAACACTCTAGGCTACAGCTAGTCAAATCTTTTAAAATCTGTCACTAAGCATTTTCATTGAAATTTGATTCTCTTTCCATGCGCAAGGAGAAAAACAAAAAAAGATGCAATGGATGAGGAGTCACCCTCTATGGTGTAATGGTTACCATGCTACCTTTGTACACCCAAAGTTGCAGGTTCAAACCTGGCGGAGGACAATGGATTTTTTCGGGCATAAAAATCCTTAGCATGGCTTCCTTCCAAGGGAAGTATAGACATTGGTCCAGTATCATACATTTACGGCACACAAAAGAACCTCAAGCTTGATTAAACCTCAGCAGTCTTTCAAATCCCAGTACAGAATGGGACGCTGAGAACCACAGCAGTTAAAGGGCAGCCATACAAAACTCTATTTTAACAGATGAGGAAAGTTTTAAGTAATTTTAATTTGAAACTTATAAACTTATAAGAGGGAATATTTCTGTAATGGTTAGCTCTATAAAGAACTGTATATGACATTTTTTGATACTTACATTTGTTGTGTAGTAAAATTTTGACAACTTACCTGTTATAGTTTACTAATTATGCAAAAGCCATCCAGAAAGAACAGATCTTCAGATGCTATTCCCAGAAAACTCAATTTCAGTGCCATACAGATATAAAATGAGTATACTGAGAATTTTAGGCATGTAGTGCTTGTATTTTTTAGCGCCATACTAATGCAAAAACAGTATACCAAAAACTTCTGCACATATAGTGCTTGAAATTAGTGATTTTAGTATCATAGCAACCATAGGTGTATTGGAATTGGTACTTTCAAATACATACACAAGTTACAATTAATTTAACTTTTTACCATTTACAGTTGCCATGTTTTAAACAAAGTGGAATGCCCAGTGATTTCTAAAACTATATTCTAAAAATCTTATAAATGCCTAAAATGAACACAAATTCTAAAATACTGATAGACGGAACCTAATTTTAAATTTTATAACCTAAAAATCTAGGGCTTAATCATAACCCATTCAAAATGTTAATACACAATATTCAAATGTATTCTTCACTGATCTCTTCGGTACTTAATAAACGATAAAGCATGCACTAATCTGAAAATATCAGATATCAAAATAAAAATGCAATAAAAAATGTTTTAATATAAACATTAATTTCATTTTTACTTTCACTACACGTACTATGTACATTGTATAGAGAAGGAATTGTATTGCACCCAAAAATTTGATACCGAGACTTTACCAGAAATATATGTTTTGGGTCCCCCTGAATCCAAAACAAGCATTTTTGGAGAGTGAGTGAGTAGGTGCGTGCAAGCGTGTGTGTGTGTGCGGGGGAGACAGCATAGCTCAAAAATGGAAAGACTGTTAAATAACAAACTTGGTATTTAAGTTTGGTATCTTCCCAGGATGTGACACAAAGATTTTCAAGAAAATCCCCCCACCCCCAACTACCCTTTACATGGAACTTTTTTTGAAAATGTTGATTTTCTCAAAAATGTTGATTTTGATTAAAATATTCTATATTAAAGATATTTATCTGACAAATAATATGTATATCTTGTATTTTCTGGGAATAGCCTCTGAAGTGTACTTTATTCTGGATGAAATCTTATATAAATATTTTCAAGGAGTTGATCGTTTTTGAGATATTCCTTGTTTTTCAGGTTTGAAAAACTTGTAATTTTCTCATACAAGAATTTGTCAACTCTGTCCACACAAAGAACTTCTATCATCTAGTAACCAGCTTTTGACTTCACTGTAACCTATGATACTCTCATATTTCGCTTCTACTTACAAGGAAGCAAGTAATAATACTATTTCTGCTAATTTTTTCTCGATCAGCATGAAGTAAATAGAAGTATAAGCTTGTTAACAATAATTTGTATGTGAATGGAACACATCAGATTTTTTAAATAAACATTGTCAGTTTTGTTTACAGCTTTCCTCTTGATAATAAGACAGTCTCTCCAAATTAGCCATTAGTTAAATGTCTACAACCCTTTCCACCTAAGACAGCCTGAATCTTGGCCACACAATATCTAAAGATATTTAAGGCCATCAGTTGACTAGAAATACTTCTTCTAAATATGTTTGTCTCTTAAGTTTAAGATGATCCATATTTGTTTACTGAAAAGCCCTTTTTTTTTGTTCCCGAGTGAAAACCCAAATTAAATATTGAAGTCCGACATCTTCCTTAAAAGAATCCAATAATTTCTATTTGAAATTATTATAGAAATCTCCAGTAAGAAGCATAACACAGGCACCTTTTATTTCATAGGTATATTCAACAAAAATATGAAATTTAGTTGCAAATGAGCTGAATGAAAGATATTAATCGAGTATGGGATCTGGGTGTAATTATTTTATGTGAAGAAAAGTTTTCTTTTCATTTCTTAGCATGTAGTTATTAATCAGTATCCAGATGATATCAATTTCAGGTTCTTAAAAGAAACAACTGACAGATTATACTCCTTATATTTTGTAGTACACATTATAAGTTTCTGGCTTTGGAGTAAAAGTTTGTACTGCTCACAGCTGATTTGTTACCAACTATGATTACATTGAACTGTATAATCATCAATGTTGGCATTGGCAGCTGACCAACAAGTCACAAACAATTAATTTATACCTGAGATAAGAGAAGATGGTCCAAGGACAAAAGTTTGGCTCAGAAAAGTTTTTCTCAATTTAATTCACTATCTAAGGGCTGAAAACTTTTATTCACAATAATTGTGACCCCTAATGAAGGCAAACAAAAATCATATCCATGGGGTGAGATTTTAATGCAGTAAATGGACAAAGGAGGCTCATAGGCTAAAGAACTATTAAAACATATATAATGAATCACAATTCTGATATTAGAATTATTAATGTAAGTTACAAAGGCTTTGAAAAACTAAATCACCTGCATTGGAAAAAACACATTTTCAACTATAGTTTAGGAATAAATAATGCATGAATATTTTTTTCCATTTTTCAATCAACTTTGAATCAGAGGTAAAATATATGCCACTTGACAGTAGTTATTCCGGCATCAGTTTAAAATGTCTTCCACTTTCCTTTCAGATATTGGCATACTGCTTCAATCTTCTGCTTCTTTTCTTCATCAAGAGAAGCACAAATTTGGTTTAAGAATAATGGTTTTTACATGAATGAAGCAAAATCCCAAAATTTAGCCTTGACACTAAAGAATTCTAGAGTTCTAAGTGAGACCACCACTCAAGAATTTAAATTATTGGGAATACTGTCATGGAATCCTCATATAGATCTTATACATAATAAATTGTCTTGGGTAGTATTCTTAATAGCACACATGAAAAGGTCATCCCAAAGGATTTTCTGCGAACAGCTTATTTTTCTTTCTTTCAGATCATATGCAGGTAACGGTTAATTTTATGGGGTAGCAGTTCATGTGTATTAGAGGTGCTAAGGATTCAAAAAAGGTCATTAGATGCCAAAAAAATGGATTATTGTAAAACATTTTTTGTAAAACTAAAAATTCTAACAATTGTAAATTTATATACTTATGATGTTCTAATAAATGTAAAAGAAAATATGATTAATTATAGTGCAAGAACAGAAATACTTAATTAACTGTATATGGATAAATTGTTTTTTCACACAAGCCGTGTGTAGGAGGAGTTGGATAGAGTCAGTCTGAAAAATTCAATGCCACAGCCGGGATTTGAGCCACCAAATACCAATTGACCATAATAGTTGGCTATACTATGAATCCTGGGTTTGAGATCACCTTGTGGTTTACCGGGAAACATATGAGTCAGTTGAGAAATTCAATGCTATGCCGGCATGTTGCCATGGTAGCTCAAAGGTAGAGCAACCGGCTAGAGATTGGGAGATCAGTGGTTCAAATCCTGGCTATGGCATTCAATTTTTCAGTGTGGCTCTATCTATCAAACTGTATATGCCTTACAATAGATTATAAAGACTATAAAATAATAGGTATAAAGTTTTTTATTCCCATGCACTACCAGATAGAATATGTTACCTCAATCTTTTAAGAATTTAAGAACAGTCTATACATAGCTCTTGAAAAATCCTGTATATAGTATTCAAGAATTTGAAGAGTTGAACAAGAATAACATATGACTTTGAATGTTGTTTTTTATATGTACAGTTAAGGAGAAAATTGTTGTATGTATAGTTGTGTCAAAGTCTATTGTAAATTTTTTGTATTTGCCCAATGACTGTGAATAAAGTCAAATCAATTCTTAAAGAGTGTGATTCTAGACACAAGCAGGAATGTGGTCTTTCCCAAGGTGTTAGTTCATTTTAACATATGTGACATAACTGTTTAAACTACCTAAGTAAACAAAAATTAAAAGAAAATATGCACGTTATTTAAATATTCTAATCATTAAATAAATTGTAAGCATTCTTGCAAAAGAGATTTATGTAATAAGTGCGTCTGTGAGCAGTATGATTAAAAACAAAAAGCTTGAAAAAAATAATCTGATGTGTTCCATTCATATGACTTTCTCTACATCTCTGCAACAAATTATAGATAAAAAGCTTCTTCTTCTATTTACTTCATACTAATCAAGGAAAACTTAGCAGAAATGATCTTATTACTTGCTTCCTTGTAAGAAGAAGGGAAATAAGAGAGTGACATAGGCTAAAGCAGTAGTCAAATATTTTAAAAGCTGGTTACTAATGTGTTTGAAGTTCTTTTGTTTGTGTGGCCTGGAGTTGACAAATTCCCTATAAGAGAAGTATAAATAATTTGAAACTGAAACCAATAACAAGGAAAATCTCAAAAACTGTCAACTCCATGAAAAAAATGTATGTAACATAAATTGTGTGTTTTGTTAAGTAAGTTCTTGTCTATCTCTTACGGTTTACCAGTTATGCAAAATTCCACAAAATTCATTCAGAATAAGGATGTTTTCACAGCTATTCCCAGACAATTCAAGATATACATTTTATATAGCATGTAAATATTTTTAATATACAATACTTTAATCAAAATCGTTAGAACCATTTATGAGAAAATCAACATTTTGAATTTTTTTCCATGTAAAGGGTAATTGAGGGTGGGTGGATTTGCTTGAAAATCTTTGTGTTGCATCCTTAGAAGATACCAAACTCAAATACCAAGTTTGGTATTTAACAGCCTTTTTGTTTTTGAGCTATGCTGCACACACGCATGCACGCACACACCAGATTTTTTCTAAATTGTTTTTTTTAATTCAGGGGTTTCAAGACCTGTATTTCTGGTGAAATCTCTATACACAATGTACATAGTATGTGTAGAAAAAATAATAACAAATATCTTTAAGCTGTAGGCAGAAAATGTTCTTATAATCCCATATCAATGGGATGAGATTTAATGCAAAAAATATCCCCAATCATACTGAAATAGTCATTTTGTTGTATAGCTGACTCTATTCTTGTTTTCCTATTTATCACACACGTCCTTCCCACTAAAAGTTATGGGGATTAGAACTATATAGAAGCAATGTTAACAGTGAAATATTCAAGTTGAGCATTGTAATAATTTGAATGTATATATAAGGAGAGATAGGTTACTGATATAAGCAAAAGTAAAAGAAGTAATTAAGCTTTCCCCCAGGGGCTCACTTAAATGAGTATACCATTGTCATCCCACTTGCTATCAGTTGCCATTTTTGAGAAAATCAGTTTTCAATAAAGTTTCCATGTGGAGCGTAGTTTGGTATAGCAGCATTTTCTTGAAAATCTGTGTGTAGCATCCTTGACTTATGCTGAGCTTAATTACCAAGTCTGATATTTAAGATAGTTTTTGTTTTTGAATTATGCTGTTCACAGACAACTTTTATCTATAAATGCTTTTTACTTTCTCTAGTCCATGTACATAGTGGATAGAGAAGATATTGTATTCCACCCAAAAATTCAATGTTGAGATTTCAGCAGAAATGTATGTTTTGAGGTTCCCTGAATCCGATAAAAGCCTGACAGCACAGCTCAAAAACAAAAAGGCCGCAAAATACCAAACTTGGTAGTTAAGTTTAGTATCTTACAAGAATGCAACACAAAGATTTTCAAGAAAATCACCCAACCTCAACTACCCTTTACATATAAAATTTTTTGAAAATTTTGTTTTTCTAGAAAATGACTAACAATTTTGATTAAAACACTGTATATTAAAGATATTTACCTACATCACAAATAACATGTATATTTTGAGTTTTCTGGGAATAGCCTCTGAAGATCTCTTTATTCTGGATGAGTTTTGCAGAATTTTGCATAATGGTTAAACCATAAGAGATAGACAAAAACTTACTACACATTAAATGTTCATCTCGTTAAAACACATAATTTATGTCATATACAGTTTTTATGTAGAGCTGGCCACTTCTGAAGTATTCCTTGTTATTGGTTTCAATTTTAAATTATTTAAACTTTCCTCAAACCGGAATTGACATTTTGTTTAGTCTCTCTTGTTTTACTGCAGGCCATGCAAGCAAACTGAACTTCAGTTGTTTGACATAGGACCAGCTTTTAAAAGATTTGACTGCCCACTTAGCCTAGTGTATTCCTTTATTTCATTTACACTTATAAGGGAGCAAGTAATATGACTAATTTCTACTAATGTTTACCTTGATTAGCATGTCATAGATAAAAGAATATTCTTTAGTAAAGATAATTGTTTGTGGTACAGCTAGAGAAAGTCATATGAGTGGAACACATGAGAATGTGTTCTGGTGAAATCTCATTATCAAATATTTGGGTGACAATATCTTCTCTATGTACTATGTACAGTGTACATATTTTGCTCTGTATATGTTCAAAAAGGAATGCATTAATAATTAAATGTTAAAAAAATATAAAAACTGAATTTCCCCATTGGTGAGTTTACGATTAATAGTTCAGAAAACAGAGAGAGAGACTGTCACCTAATTGCAAATCTGCGTCATTCCAATTCACTATGGGTCACCTTTTCAAATGTGGCAAATATGCTAATATAACTTTTATAGCATTTTAATGTAACCTTATTCAGAATTTATGGGGTCCAGGACATCTAACAAACTCCTCACCCCAGCATTGTTCTTCCTTATTAAGGCTTGCAAAATGTAAAGGGTGTGTTATTTATGGACGCTCTTTAACTGCTGTGGTTCTCAGCGTCCCATTCTATATATTGGGCGTCAAAGATCGCTTAATTTTGCTCAGAGGCCTCTCAATCAGGCTTGAGGTTCTTTTACGTGCCGTAAATATACGACACGGGGCCAACGGCTTTACTTCCCTTCCGAAGGAAGCCATGCTAAGGATTTTTACACCCGAAAAAATCCATCGTCCTCCGCCGGGTTTGAACCCGCGACCTTGGGTATATGAAGTCAGCATGGTAACAATTACACCACGGAGGGCGACTTAAGGCTTGCACAACTCCCTCCTGACATATTAGTAGAATTACAGTGATTACATTTGATTAGAATAGAAACGTAATGGTTAAAATAAAATATTTAGTATATGGATAAAGAGTGCTTGTAGCTGTAGTTGCTTTATTATTTAATCAGTTCAAATATAATCACAATTTTGACTGCCCAAGAACATATTCTGTTTTAGAAATCAGCAATTGAAATTATGCTGATCAAATTATCAAATTTGGTCAATATCAAGTTATACAGCTCCAGGATAGCTTGTAACTAATTTGTCTCAATAGCTGTAACTCAGGCATGCTACTGGTACTACTACTACTATGAGATTGAGTAATTCTACTTTTATTTTCAGAACACTAAAACCATAGTTTGGGAGTTTCTGAAAGTATGGAAGTGGTTTTCAATTTTCCTTATGAGCATCACCATTCTAATTTCAAACCTAGTATTAATTATAACTATAACTCAGGTGACAGCTGATAAGTTCAAACAGCTCCAGGAGCATGATTTACAACTGAGGCACCTGCAGATGAGCCACCTAATTACATGCTATTTTGAGACACGAAATACCCATGTGCCTCTGGCCAAAAGCAAAAGTATTTCTTTTTATTTAGCCAAACTACTTATTTTGCTGATATCTTCTCCAAGTTCAAAAGTATAGCAACAACAATTTCTTGTCGTCATCTCTTTAGCTCTATCCTTTAGCCATAGCCCTTTAAAGTGCGATTCACCCTTAAGCATACTAAACTAGGTTGCATTTTACAACACACGTTTGAGAAATTCAAATGTATTCGTACGTTTAGGTTAGAATCTGGACGCTTACAACAGAAGCATTGTGTTAAATATAAGAGTAACATAATATGCAACTGCAATTTTTAATCATTCCAGACAGTGTCAATTTCATTTTTTTTTTAAATGAAAAAGAAAAGCATTATTTTGTAGAAACAACAGATAATCATTATATGCTTCATTTAATAATGCAGAAAGAGACAATGGGTTAAGTGCCTTGCTTCGAAGTCAAAGTTCGTACAACTCAGGATCACAGTTCACAGCTGATTTATCTCGTAACAGGGGTCAGTTACATTATTGAACCATGTAATCCTCACTGTCAGATTGAGCAATAATTATGAGTTATTTGTAGCATATGAGATAATATTACCTTTGGACTCCAGATATCACATTCTGTCGACAGACATTCAACATCTTGTTTGGGAAAATAAATAAAGAACTAGTTTTCAATCCTTTATCATCGACCTTCGAATTGTAGTACCCATAGAATGTCTACCATTAATTTCTCAACCCTACTGCATGCGCTCTGTGATACTGCGCACTGTCGGGAACTTTCCATTATGGAGAGGCTGCGAAAAGCAAACACAGATACACATTTACACTGTTGAGTTCATTAGAGCTATAGTGTTAACCGTTACTGTACACAGAATGGAGATCCCGAAACATGAAACTTGGTAAAATACATATAGGACATGAATTGTGATATGTAATACCACAAATGTACTTATGTTTGTTTACCTCTATTTATAAATTCTACGAGGTCATTTATTTAATGTACTAATTTATTGTACAAGGTTTCCTGTGCCCTAGTTCAACTAGGCCCGTAATTAGAATAATATGTCTTGTTAAGTCGTGACATCCATTAATCAGCGCTCGTGAGCAACATCATAAAAACGAATCCATTCTACTACTGCGATTTGCTTTGAAAGGAAATGGAAATTCTCATTATATAGGTCCCGGGTTAGACTCCAGGCTAGGATTTAGGAAATGTTTTAATATAAAAAAGTCTATATCCCCCGAAATGTGAATGAGCCCCAAAGGGAGTAAAATCTAAAATGAAATTCACTGTCAAACTGTTAATCCGTTTCATCTAGTATGTTTCTAAAGACAAAACGGGTGCTAATAAAATATTATTAGGTAGGTAAAAGACACCCTAAACCATTATGTAATGGCAATGATATCAATTCCTCTTTTGGGATGTTTGGGTCAAGAAACAAAAATAACAAAAGGTTCACTTCACCGAAAACTAACCTATGACATCACAAATCCGTAGTTTGTATAACCCTCGCCAGGTATGCAACGAAAACGATCATTACGATCGGGTTCATTCCTAAATGTTCGATTATAAATGCTCTATGCAAGTGAACCATGCCTTTGAGTTCACTTCATCTTTTATTGTTTATTTTACGCAACTTCAGTTTGCTTCCTCTCTTCCTTGGATAATTCGCATAAATAGAACTGAAATAACATGATGCTCCCATCTGTAAAGGTTACATGTTTATCTGCTTTAAACTTTCAAAATTGTTCGTGACAAAATTAGATGCGACCACTACTGCAAAACACCATTGCGGACCGTTTTTGTAAAATTGAAAATCTACAAAAAGTAAACATTTCAGGAAGCACATTTTATTGAGTAACTTTTGAAATACATGAGCAGAAATTTAAAAACACGTCATATTTTTTCTTTGTTGGTAGATACAATAGACATTTACTTCAGATCATATGTCATGTAAGTATTAAAAGGAAACATGTATTGAAATTGTATTTTTTTTTTTTTTTTTTTTTTTTTTGCAAACCTGGGCAACTACAATACGATTAATTCAAAATCTTCTCGGGCTTCTAACCAGGTAAAAACCTGGCTTGATACCAACGTTTCGAAGAAGTGCATCTTGCTCATCTTCAGGGTGAACTGAAGACGAGGAAGATGCACTTCTTCGAAACGTTGGTATCAAGCCAAGTTTTTACCTGGTTAGAAGCCCGAGAAGATTTTGAATTAATACGTGGCCAGGAAAGCTTAAGTTCTTATTTTAAAATACAATTGTCTAACATGACTAATAGTCTATAAATAACCTTAGGTTAATTATTGACATTGTCTTACTAATAAATTGGCTCATTAGCATATTCGGCTTCATTGTTGTCAATGGCATTATTACTACAGCCTCTGTATAAAACATGTTTGCTTCGTCTGAAGAACTGTCAAGATATTTGAGTAGTTTCTTCGCATCTTCAGCCTTCTTAACACTGACTTTGTTTTCTAACCTTAGTAATGGCACATGGTCCATTTAAATGAAGTTGCTGATACTTTATTTCAATATTTCAACTAAGAATTGATGATCCAGAATACGTAGTTTTCACTTTGCACTCAACACAATTTTTTTCTAACCTTCTGGTATATGAGAACTCTTGTTTCGCTTATTTTGAATGGTAACTTCTGTTTTAATAATTTTGTTGCACGAGGATTTCATATTGTCACTTGTGTCATTGGCGAGAATTTAACTTATATTGTTTTAGTAATATTTTATTAATTAGGAATTAATAATCTGAATTGGGATTCGATACTTACATATTCTTGGAAAAATACCAGCTTTATTATAATTTGATTAAGTGACAGAGTGGAAGTGACTAGCCTCTTCTGATTGCACTCCTAGTGGACTTTTCGATGACACCAACTTCCGTTGGGCTACGTGCAGCACATTTAGACATTCAATGTTGATTGGCTAAGACTACCCAGCGTTGGTTCTCCATATTAAGAATACGGCCACCATGTTGGTAAGCCCTTCTGGGATGCCGCTAAACTTATTTAAGGGACCGCAGACTCAACCAACAGGTCTTGACCGTCGGGGAAGCTCTGCTTCGTTGTATGCGTCAATCCGGGCTCAACCTCTTCATTTCTCACTTCGTTCAGACACGCCATGACATATTTCTTAAGGTAAGGCTTTGTATTAGTAATCCCAGCATTCAGAATAATATTGGATGTCCTCTGATTGGAAAATAATGCAGACTTAAAAAAAAAAAACTTTGGATAATTCATAATATCGAAAGAATATAGCCATCATTACTGAATTTTTATTTTGTGAACAGCATGAGTCTCATAAAAGTCTTAATATCATTTTTTTAAATGGGTTTTATTTATGGACGCTCTTTAACTGCTATGGTTCTTAGCATCCCATTCTATTCTGGGCATGAAAGACCGCTTAATTTTGCTCAGAGGTCTATCAGGCTTGAGGTTCTTTTACGTGACGTAAATCTACGACACGGGACCCATGGCTTTTCTTCCCTTCCGAAGGAAGCCAAGCTAAGGATTTTTACGCCCGGAAAAAATCTATCGTCCTCCACGGGGTTTGAACCCGCGACCTTGGGTATACGAAGTTAGCGTGGTAATCATTACACCACGGCTCTTAATTTCAGCCCCGATTTCTTACTTCTTGATGCTTCTTCTGCAAATCTATTTAAAAATGTCTTACTGCAGAAGCAATTTGATTCTCTCCCCGTGTCATCTTTGTTTCGAGCCATGTGTATTGAACGTATTTTGTTTCTTCATTTGCTTCCATTACTGTACAATTATATAACCAGATCTGCCATGAGTAATATACTTCCCCAATAGAGAGTGTTGGGAGGGGTTGATTTTGTTAGCATTCAAAACACACACTAATAGTATCTACTTTTTTTCAGTTTAAGAATTTCATAGAACTTATTAGCCACCAATTTGTGAAGTCTGTAATCTGTTCTAATGCAATTTTTCTACCTAGATCTTGGACAGCTTCAGTTTACATTTTGGCATCTGGACCCAGCATTGCTAAAAGATACTTTAAATGTTTGTATTTGGAAAGGGAACACTTTATATGCCCTGCTTTAATACGATCTGTACAGAAGCGCTCCAATATTTTCTTTATATTTAATTCTGGACTCAAAGAGGACCGTGAGCATTTACTCCCTGCAGTAGTATTTCAAAATGTCTAGTTTAATATCTTCTGTCATTTCATCTCTTTCAGTTATTCTTCGGCCTCCTCTTCTTTCTTTCGGCATTTCACCAGTATATATATTTGTATGTATTCTTGCTATGTCTTATTCTTGCGCCTGATACCCCCTTTACCTTCTATATATATATCTTGTTCTACGTTATCATTCATTTAGATCTAGCTCTGAAATTCTAACATGTCATTTTGCGAAAGCTTTGTTGACTGACAATAGCTTCGTTTAGAGCTTTTTTCAATGATTACTATCAGGGCATGAGTACAGGCTAAATTAGGCTCACCTGCACCTTCTTTAGTGTACGGAATGCTGTTCTTTCATCTCCTTGGTGTGTCAACACTCCTCTTACGTCTGCGAGGTACTTCTTGAATGGGAGGTGAATAATTTGCTCCACCCGTAGCTCCCATCCAACCAAAATAAGTATTTAACAAAAATAGTATTTCGGTGTACCTACTTTTAAATCACACAGAAGCACATAGAGCCCCCTCCCATAGCATTATTTTAATACTGATATTTATAACCATTTAAAAAGAGAAAGAAACTTATCTTTCGTATATTCACAATGGTGTTTTAACTTGTATTTGTTGTTTAGTCTTTGAAGAACAAATTGTGAACTTTGTTACGAACGACAATCAGTCAAAGAACATATGTGACATTGTTGAACGGCCACACTAATCAAATAAACATTGCTGTCAATACAAGGAATCAAATTTCATCAGTATAAACGAAGATAACAACGGTAAATCTGTTTTTAAATGGAAGCAAAGTAGAACATCATGTAGATATTGGATTTATTGAATTTCCCTCTCGGTGGATGGTAAGTTTTGCAACAGTTTGCGGATTATGAACAGGTAAGTGTTAAGTTTTGTAAAATTTTAACCAGTACAATGAATTCCTCTATCTTACATTATACGAACTTCATATATCTTTAGATCGAACATTTTTTTAGATGTTGTGTCCTCAATTATTAGTGTCGGTTTTTCTGTCTGTAGCTATGAAACAGTACGCTTTAAGTATAAAGCTAAGATTGTTTAAATTAGACATTTCAACAAATTTTGCCGAGATATTTCAAATGTGTTTAGAATCGGTACAATAAATACGTTTAGATAAGAGCTTCTTGCGAACTATTGCTTGTACGGAGATAAAAACCCTATATATATATAATTTTAACATATTTTCTCAGATCATTTAAGATCGGTACAAAATCGGTATATAAACAACTTCGTACAAGATCCTATTTTTAGATATGTTTTCACAAAACCCATCAAGTAACAGCGCAAAACAAAATCTTATGATTGCATCCGGATTATAGTGCTACGGATACATTTGCGATCATAGTTTTTTGTTAGCAAGGCAGTCATTGCAGTTGAGTCCAGGATATGACCACCAATAATGGTTTTCTACTATATTTTGATGAAATACTGAAAACAACAAAGGTTTTTAATAAAATTATGGCATTTATTTAAATGTTATTTTCTTATATATATGTTTTTTGGAAAGAAGTGAATAAAATAAACTTTATAAATTTACATATAGGGATTTGACTCACAAATGTCAGTCTAAACTGTTGCAAACTTCACTTTGCACAATACAGACAGAATCACACAATGTAAAACAAGAAACATATCGAAATATAGGATACTTTCATTCCATTGTCACTTCAGTTAATAGCACAAATTGTTGGCCAGTAGCAACTTTTGCCACAAGATGAGAGTTTGACTTTGCTTTTATAAAGTGGCCGGCAGTTTTGGGACTTTCTCTTAGGCAAATCATTGGAGAACGAGGGATATGAAGCTGAAACTTCAGTAGGTCTTGTTGAGACCTTGCGTACAATTAGTTGGTTAGATTATAATATATGTAAGTTCATGGCATTACATGAGACGAGTATGATGCATATACAGCTATATTTAAAATGCAAACCTATGTATGTGCAGAAATAAATGAAAATTACTCTGATTAAAACTCTGGGCAAATGTTTCAATTTTAATTTAGCAAAGAATGCAATGAATAATACGCATCATTACGTTTCAAAACATGACGTTATTAATACTAATTACAAGGCTACACGATTTTACGCAAGGTTATATAGTGACTATGGAAGTGTATTTTTAGGATGGACAGTGCAAATATTGTTTATGAATCTGTTATGACTCTGTTATGTTATGACACACACACACACCCACACCCCACCACACACCCACACGCCCACGCACACGCACACACACACGCCAGAATATGGTTCGTTGAATATTTATTCAAAGAGCTTGGAGATAATCGAAAATTTACGAATAATCCCGAACATTACCGATTCCTTTGAATCCCTACTTAGCGAGGGTTCCATCCCCGTCCAACTCCATTGATCGAATTGGACTCGTATATGTTTCCGCTGGCTGCTGTGTAACAACAACTGGAGGCGCTAGTGTGCCTAAGAGAACGTCCCCACAATTATCCGCGCGCATTCTCATCTTTCTTCGTCATTGTTTTCTGTTATTCTATGGATGCTGAGCCATATTTGAAATTATATTTGATATACAATATATTGTTGAACTGCTTCGTTTTATTCTTAACATTTCTGTTAATTTCTAACTAATTTTTATTATATTACAATTTTGTTTATATTTCTTGTCGTTTTAAGTTCTCCAAAGCTCAGAAACTCCAAGAACGATCGCAAACATGACAATACATGAGAATGCAACAATGTATCGCAAAATGGCAAGAAATATGTGGTGAGCAAAGAAATGTGGGAATAGTATCAAGATTAGCCCTAAGGTAAGTGGCTACCAATATAATCTTACTTAATTGCACATTAATACGTATTTGAAAGCAAAAATGACAGTGTAAGTACATATTGTAAAGATAATGTACATGAGCATATATCCACACAAATAATCACGATTGCTTCAATCTCTAAACGTGTTAAAGTTCACATGAAACCGTATTTATATTAAAAGTATAAGCCGCAATGTGTTTATTCCGTATAGGTTAATGCTGACACTACCTGCTTTGTTCACCATTATGTATAAACTACATCAAAATTGAGTACTTTTGGTGCTGTTATAACAATGTAAATAAAGCCAAACAATTTAAGTGTTTATAAGCTGAATTATCTTTTGAATACACATTCAGCAATAAATACCTATTTATCATACATATTTAAAAAGTTACACTATTAATTAATGGCAAAAGATGCAGAAAGTGGTATATCAGATAACAAACATAACCTACATCACTGCCTTCCTTTATATTGCAAACTGATTAAAATAAGGACATACTCTTAAAATAATGGGCAAAAAAATTAGGAATGAAATCAAAAGCCTGGAGTAAAGATAATTTGTTAGTATACTATTTTTCATGCCAACTGAATTTAAGTGCCTACCACATTGCACCTGGCAAATTATAGATTTTTCTTAAGCACAGGTGGTTGAGAAAAAAGTGTATAGCTTTATAATACAGATATAAATATTTTAATATAATAATGCCTATATTTAAAGCACGCTTCTGAATTCCTAATTCATGATTATGATGCTAATGGAATGGCATTACCTGCAATCCTTTCTGCTAAGCAGATTATGCATTGCTCTTCCTCTATTTCTACTTCACAGGCTTGCCTGTTTTTGTGGAGGTAAGAATTTCCCCGGAAGCCCCGGATGACTACATTCTAATTATTAATATTTTAAAAAGTTTATTCTTGTTTTTACCTTCTAAAATTGAATTTCTCACAAATTTTTGAAGTATTTCTGTCAGTATTTTTAGCAGCCTGGTTGACAGAGTTTACATCTGACAATAACAATTATTATCATTATTTGTATTATTAACTATAATAATAACAATAATAATAATAATATTGTGCTAATCAATGTATTAGACTTGTTTCAGATATAGAACTGGCTATGGAGTTCCACAAAATATCACATCGTGAACTGCTATGTTGGAAGATGCATTTATATTACTTTTTATGAAGATTAGTATGGTTTTAGGAATGCCTAGGGGTTGTTATTAGGACTTTAGTAGAGCATGGTACAAGTGAAATGCTTAAGTAAGACTACCTCGTAAAACAGAAATGAAATTTGAAATTAATTTAGAGTAATTTTTATGCCTTACATGAGAATGCGGAAGTACTTCACCGTGCACATTTTCAAATATTATTGTTATAAAAATAAACATAATAAATCTCAGGACAAAGTATCAAACCTTAAGCCTTATAAAAGGCAAATTACCGTATTAGGTAAGAAAGTTCTGTTCTACGGTTTGGAGACTAAGACAATGTTCTCATACATAGGTTTCAAATGTGCTATAATATTACAAATACATTTACACCATTATTAGATACAGATCATTCTGGGGATCTTGCAATCATAGTATCAACAATGATTTTAAAATTAATTGTATGTGCACCTATTATAATATCAGATAAACAACTTTTAAACAATTTGCCATTATAATTATACTTATAATTATACAAATAAGTAGTTCATTAAAAAATGTTTTATCTAAAAATTTAGCTTTTTTTTACAGAAAGAACTCCACTTTACTTAGTAAACCAATAAACACATACAATAATTTATATTTAAATAGTTACGAATTACACAATGTCTAACATAGCATAAGATTTTTGGAACTTTAAATGATATGGCTAATAGAATACAAAATGTTATGCACAAAACCCCTAAATGTAATTCCTCAGTTTCTGGATATGAACTAATTTTCTCTGTCATTACAACAATAATTAATGGAAAAGTCTACATGTGTATGGAACAGCGAAATCATAAAAATGTTAAGAGGAGAGTTGTGTAGTTTTAATTTTTATAAAGTTAAATACTAAATTTGAACTAACCATGAGCTGAAATGTGTTTTAAAATCATGTTTTATATTCATAAATTGTTGCAATTATTGAAATTACAATAAGGAAATTGTCATTATTTTAGTTATTACTATTATTATTATTTATTATTATTATTATTTTTTATTTGAAAGGATGCTTTAAATCATAAAACCCCTCCCTGGCTACTACCATGTGTGTATGAGAGAAAAATCAGTGGAAGGGCCCTAGCAATATGGTGAATTTTTTTAATGATTTATTGATCGATCAGCGCATGTACGCTCTACAGATAATTGCTTTTAGACAGTATTTACATGCATGGTACTGAATAACATTGAAATGAGGTAAACCCCACTGGGCCCCTCATAAGTAGTTACATTTTTTGCTTTTATTTTACAGAAAGTCTTACTGTGAGAGCTGGTCCAGTTGCAGGCGGCTCTTGATGTGAGTTGGATAGCTAGATTTTCTTTCAAGAGAATAGTGAATGGCTCCTGAGAACGTCTTTTAGCTTGCTGTAAAACTGTTCGGCTTGTGAAGAGATTGACTGTTGAATGATGCTGATTCCAGTTTCTCTATGTAGTTGACTATTTCTGAGAAACCATGGTGCATTTGTTGAGATTCGCAATATTTTGTTTTGAAATGTCTGGATACGTTTGATTTCGGAAGGACTAGTTCCTCCCCAAACTGGACAAGCGTATAGTAGCAGTGGTCTTAATAGGGTCGTGTAAAGTAGTGTGCAGTTTTTTAGTTTGAGTTAAGATCTTTTGTTGAGGAGGAGGTAGAGCTTTGCCAGTCTTGCTTGGGCTGGTTTAAGTTTGTTGTTTATATGCGTTTTCCATGTGAGTCTGCGATCCAGGATTACACCGAAGTATTTCACTGTTTCTATATCAGTTTTCCAGGGTATCTGTTTCGCTGGGAGTGTTACTGGTAGTGGATAGTTCCATCTGCATAGTGTAAAGACCATTGCTTCACATTTTTACTGGTTGAGCGAAATACGCCAGTTGTCTAGCCAGGGTATAATTAAGTTTAAGGCCTGTTGAAGGTGATTTCTGGCGGTGTGGATATTACGATGTGTTGAGAAGATTGCAGTATCGTCCGCATACATAGCGATTTGAGCTGTAGGCATTGCAGGCATATCAGAAGTGTACAGGTTGAAGAGAGCTGGTCCCAGGGTAGATCCTTGAGGGACTCTGGCTAATATAGATTTTGTGACACGTGAAACTTCATGGGGTTTAATCTTTTTTACATACATTTGCAATTTTGGTTTCAGAACTAAGGATTTTCATGGAAATATTGACATTAGCACTTAGTGATTAATAAAATCAAGAAAAATTATGGATTAGTGTTTAATTTTTCACTGCAGAAAAATGAATAGTTCAGAATGCCTAGTAGCTCATTATATGTAGCATTTTCATAAATATTTATTTGCCACCTTTATTCATTTCCTTCTCACACTACTCCATGTTCTTGTACTTTGTGGTAGTTATTTATTATTACATGTATGAGGTGTAACTTTGGTTGTGAGCATCTCTGCTATTTTAACACACTAATCACCTCAGCTTAAAATATTTTTATTTTTTGTGGCTCCTTAGCTTATTAGAGGTTAAGTTCAGCCCATTCAGTAACCCAGTTATTTGCCTTACAAGTTCATACCCTTCTGAGGAATGCTTAGACATTTCAAAGATGAGGTACCTTTTTTCTAGAGCTTCACACTTCAGCAGAAGATTTTAACACTGAAAATAATTGCTACAGATGCAACAGCAGTAGTAGTAATATATGCCCTGAATATTATTATTTCAGTTCACAATTCATGTATTTGCACGTAACATGCCTGCTAATGTGCTAAGAGTGTTAATAAATATATTTTTTAATTGTAGCAATATTATTGCAAAAATTTTAGCAAAATAAATACCAATTTATGGTTTATAAATTTATAGTGGTTTTACTTTGCATTTAGTAAAAGTTGCAAATGATTGTTTAAAATTTCACACTATAATCATTTCAACAGTTAATGTGATCATTAATATTCAAGTTGGGAATTGACAAGCACTCTACATTAACGCAGTTTCCAAATTAAATTTACACACACTAAAATATCCACAATCCAAATGATAAAATGATAGTGTATGATACATAATAGTAAACATTTAAATATATCTTATTCATATCAAGATATCTGCAAATATAAAACACAAGTGGTTGTATTGATTTTATTTTGCTTTTAAACTGTTCGTTTGATGTTATTTGTGCTTTGAGCAGCTAATTTATATTCCTTTCTTGTTATATTTTACATGAAAGCTGTAATTCCTAAAGCTTTTTTTTTTTTTTTTTTAATTGTCTCATTTATGTAGCCCCATTTAACATCTATGGTGATATCGGGGGCTTTAACTTATGAAAAAGCTTGTTGATTTTAGGTTCATAAACGTTGGATTCTTTAAACATTTTATTTTCTTAAAAAAACACACACACACACTTTCAGAATCTGGGGAATAGGGAATGATTTCGGTTAAAGAAAACTTGCCCACCTCAGCCGGGAATCGAACCTGGGACCTGTGGGCGAGGAGTCAGCTCGATGACCACTCCACTTTGGAGACAGCCAATTCCTAAAGTTATATAATTTTCCTGGGTTTTTGTCATGCATAACTGTAAGGTGTTATTGTACAGTTCTGTCATTGACTTTCAAAACATATTGTTTTATCATTACACTACAGTGTAATTTATTTTCTTTCCATGCACTCTCCATTTTTAAATATAAACAAATAAGGAAAGAAAAAGAAGTACAACATATGCGCAGGAATGTCTATTTGTTACATAGGCTCTACCCAACACTGATGGCAGTTGTATATAAATCTACATTGCACATAAGAAACAAACCAAGAATTCTCAAGTAAACAATGAAATAATAACAGCATATAACGTTTTTCTCTACGCTGCAGCCATATCAGAAGCTTTAAAGCGGTACATAGACTTCTTGAGAAAAAGAACCACTCGCAAGATTTCTGATCTGGCTGTAAACTCGAGAAAACTGGCCGAAATCCTGCAGTGGATGGTTTGTCGAGTGGGCGGGGCAGGACGCTACTTTGGTGATTGAGCTACCGTAGTCGGTCAAGTTTCTGTGCCCTGCCGTGTGAGAACACTTGGAGTCACGTCGATCGCCGGAACTGGAATGCGAGTCCAATTTTTTAACATTGAGTTAACCATCTATTCGTTTATAGTTATCTATGGCGAGGGTTTCATAAACGACGGATCCGTGACGTCACAGTTTACAGTTTTTCAGTGAAGTGAACCCCTCTGTTTTTAGTCATCTTGAAGTGAACCTCTTTGTTGTTCTAGTTCTATTGGTTTTTGTGTCCTAAGTAAGACAAAAATTTGAGATCACCTTTTGGTTTACCGGAAACATGCGAGTCATTTAAGAAATTTAGTTGGCGTGCCGGCATGTTGCCATGATAGTTCAGGGATTAGAGCAACCAGATAGATAAGGAGATATGTGGTTCAAATTCCAGCTGAGACACTGAATTTTTCAGTCTATCTAAGACTAAAGGCGTTTCCAAAGTTTTTGGTGCCTTCATAACTGCTACATAACCACTTCTTAATATGAAACTTTAATTGAACAATTCGAAAAATTCGGGAAGAATTCAAGCAATATGCAATTTCGAGTGTTTCAAATTACTGAAACTTCACGAGATAAGGGCTTAACACTGAGGACATTTTCCTGTTTAAAGGTACACGAATATACCAATTATTTGGTCACTCTCACGGCGTCAAGAACTACAGAACTGGATAAAAACACAATGCTGGATAAGTATTTTCTACTTTCTTTCGAAAACTGGGGAATACTGAAACACTTTTAGCCTTTTGTACATTTGTCAGTTTTTTGTTGTTGTCTTTTGCAATTCCAGGCACAGTAATTCTATTAAATGTATGTTTTGTATTCATTCAGAAGTATTCAATGGGCAAAAGCAAAAGCATTTTATTGTGTGTAGTCTAACGCCCTTTAATTTGGTAGGCCATATCCGGCGATGAATGAAATAAGCTCGTAGTCCATAGAGCTTATAGTTACTGACATTCGCTTTCTCAAGACAAAACATTATTGGGGAACTCGCCGGAACAGAGATGCAAACTTGAGAACTCCTAAAGTAAGGCAGACACGCTACCATTACACTATACAGGCAAGCAGAAAGAATTTGAGTCTGAAATGTATGACTACTAATGACATTTAGTTTTAAAAGTAGGTATGTCTTGTGTGAAACTTTACAAATAAGGTACTATTTGCTGGAAATAGTTTATTTATTCTTGCCAAATAGTTTTTATTAAGAGAAAGAAATTAAATACTGAACACCCTTTTTAGGTAGACAGGACAGACACACTATATGCCATGATTATACCGGGATTCGATCCCCGACACTTTCACGGAAGAACCCGAGCTTCTTCTGTTTTCCAATCCATGCATGCAACACGCTTTGCAACGTGTCTTTTTTACTTTCTCTACACGTACTATGTGCAGTGTACAGATCACCTGCGGTGCCATAAGTAGTAAAAGCGAACGTTAAACATTACCCAAAGAAAAACAGTGTATAGAGAGAGTATTATAATTCACCCAAATTCAATACCAAGATTTCATCGGAAATACATGTTTTGGTCCCCTGAATAAAAAAGAAACCATTTCTGCGCGGGTACCTGTGGGCAGCATAGCTCAAAAACGAAAGTACGTTAAATGCCAAACTTGATATTTAAGTTTAGTATATTCCAAGGATGCAGCACGAAGACTTTTAAAAAGACCCTCCCCCAAATATTCTTTAAATGGAAACAATTTCGAACATTTAGGTTTTCTCAAAAATGACTAACGATTTTGACTAAAATTTCTTATATTAAGGATATTTGCATGGCAAATAAGATTATATGTTGAATTTTCTGGGAACTGTCTCTGAAGAATGGTGTAAACTGTACTGAGTTTTACATAAATGGTAAACCATACGAGATAGATAAAAACCCATTGCATATAAAACGTGGATCTCTTTAAAACGCAACTTATACCATTACATTTTTGTTTCCTGGAGTTGGCCGTTTTCGGGATATTTCTTGTTATATTTTCGGTGTGTTAACCCCGCTTTAACTACTTGTGGCACCGCAGAAAACTTTATTATTGGTTTCAGTATTAAAGTTCTTACTTTTTTCTCACGGGAACCTGTCAACTTCTGGCCACGCAAAGAAACGGATTTCAATCCTATAGCAACCAATTTTTAAAATATTTGACTGTCGGTTTGGCTTAGTGTATTCTCTAATGCTTCTAAAGGAACTAAGTAATAAGACCGTTTCTGCTAACGTTTATCTCGATTGGCATGAAATAAATAGAATAAGCTAATTAACAATACTTTATTACAGAGATGCAGAGAAAGGCATATGAATTGAGCACATTCGATTTTTTCGTTTTGAACTTCTGTACGATAAGAATTATCATTTTTAAAAATATTATTTTAAATTTTTTTTTCAGTATTTCATTAATTTTGACCGAGAATGGGCTGCCATATTTTTTTAATTCTTCTAAATTAGCGCAATGCAATTCGTGCTCTTTGTAGCAGGAATCTTATCTCTAAATAGTATCTTTATTTACCTCGAGTGGACACAAAAGTGAAAACAAATGTCTTGAGTTCCATCGACTGGAGAAAGTCAGCGCCCTCGGCTTCGTATACCATCTTTACTATTGCACAAACTCCCACGGTCATAAGTTATATGATAAGAATAAGAACTGACAGAATCAAAGTGAAGCCATCGGACCTGTTAGTTAGTTTCGATGTGGTATCTCTCTTCACCAGAGTTCCCCTTGCGGAAACAATACAACTATTGTCAGAACACTTTCCACCTGGTATCACTGCACTGTTTAGTCACACACTTACTTCCACTTATTTTCTGTATGGCAACACCTACTACGAGCAGACAGACGGTGTTGCCATGGGCTCTCCTCTGTCACCAGCTATTGCCAACTTCTATATGGAGTTTCTGGAGCATGAAATACTTAACACAGCCCCATTAAAACCTACACATTTTTACAGATATGTAGATGATACATTTGTAATTTGGCCGCATGGACTGCACAATCTTCCAGATTTTCTTGCACACCTAAATACCTTCAGATCACAAATACAGTTCACAATGGAAGTTGAGAAAAATGCTTCCCTCCCCTTTCTGGACATTCTGGTCACCAGAAAAGCGGACGGAACTCTTGGTCATGCCGTCTACCGAAAACCTACACACACGGATCTTTATCTCAACGCAAACAGCTTCCACCATAAGTCACAACGAATGGGCATTCTCAACACATTGGCACATAGAGCAGTTTCTGTATCAGACCCAGATAATCTGCAAACTGAATTTCCACACCTAATATTCACACTCCAACAAAATGGATATTCAGCCAAGGACATCACATCAGCGCTGAAAAGAGCCGGACGAAAAAGAAACCCCAGCAAGAACACTCAACAAAAAGACAAGCCAACCGCCATAGCCTATATACCGTTTACCGGCAATTTTTCGGGAAAGATTAGTAGACTACTCTACAAATATAATGTCAAAACCATCCATAAGCCACCACCTAAAATCAAAAATTTGGTCAGGCCAGTTAAAGATAATCTAGCTCTCAGAGTACCTGGTGTCTACCACATTCCTTGCGAATACAGCGCAGCGTACATTGGCCAAACAGTACGCACTATTGCCACACGCGTTTCTGAACACCAAAGATCAATAAGGCTTATGCAACCCGAAAAATCTGGACTGGCTGAACACTGTATAGAACAAAGCCACAGAGCTAGCTTTACCAACACCAAGACAGTGGCAAAGTGTTCGAACTACTGGGAAAGGAGAGTAAAAGAAGCTTTAGCCATCTCATCTGAAACAAATAATCTAAATCGCGATTCTGGCCTACAATTAAGTTCAGCATGGACACCAATGTTAAAGAGCCTTAATACCTAATGCTCTACCTGCAGTCTTCCAAGACTTATTTTCTAGCAGGTGCGTGCTCAAACACAAAATGTTAGCCGAATAACTGCTATAGTTTTCTACGAAGTCCGTGCCCATGTCTCAGTCTTCTTAAATACCAGTCTGTGAGTTATGCGTTACTAAAAGGTATAACTCACGATACACGGAACACAGTCATAAATGACCTCACGTCCGATCATCTGCCAGTAATACTGGAAGTTGCTGCCCCAGTATCCTTTCGGCCAGAACAGACTAGACCAAATTACAGACTGGCAGACTGGCCCACCTTCGAAGAGGCCATTGACGCTCAAATAAACACCGCAGCGGTCACGACGCATGAGACACAGGAGCTAGCGGTGACACAAATTACAAACGCGATACACCACGCCATAGAGCAACACGTCCCCATAAAAAGGTGTACTAGAAATGTCAGGGTGCAATTTCCGCAAGACGTCAGGCAAACAGTTAAGGAACGGAACAATGCCCGACGGAAATGGCAATGCAGCCGAAACTTAATCCATCGAAACCAATACGAAGAGCAAAGAATCAGGGCCAATACCCACATCGCAGAATATACACGCAACCAGTGGAACAATACCCTGGAAAACTTGGACCCACAGACCCAATCGGTTTGGAGGATTGCGAAATGCCTCACGCGGACAGCCACAAATATCCCACCTCTCCGCATTGAAGGCCAAATAAAGGAGACGCCCGAGGATAAAGCGGAAGCATTTGCAGACGTGCTGGAAAATACCTTCCATCCAAACGCTCATCCCTGCGACCAAAACTTCGCGGTGGACACGGAAAGGTTGGCACTCTCCTTGCGAACAGCACAAACGCACAATAATACAAGAAAAACGAATGCCGGGGAAATTAAATGGCTAATTATGCACCTTCCCAACCGCAGAGCACCGGGACCGGACAAAATCCCGAACGTTGTGCTCAAACACTTGCCGATGAAGGCAATAAAATTGCTTGAGGAAATATTTAATTATACCTTAGAACACGGAAGATTTCCCCTTCAGTGGAAAGAAGCAAAAATTTTGCTTTTCCCTAAGCAACACAAAGATCTCTCTCCGCCCACCAGCTATAGGCCTATCAGCCTTCTAAACACGATGAGTAAACTCTTGGAGAAAATTATACACAAACGACTTAACACATTTATAATCAAGAATAACCTATTGACCAAGGAACAGTTTGGATTTAGATCCAAACACTCCACCACTCGCCAACTATTGCGACTAACCGAAAATATTACGAGGGGTTTTAACACCAACCGCTCAACAGGAGCAGTTCTACTTGATATAGAACGCGCCTTTGACAAGGTATGGCACGCGGGCCTCATACGAAAACTAAGCACGTACGGAGTGCAAGACTCAATGATCACCTTAATTGCAGATTACCTGAAAGGTAGGACCTTCAAAACAGCAGTAGGGGAGGCGGAGTCATCCCTCCGTCCTATCCAAGCAGCCGTACCCCAAGGAAGTATCCTAGGGCCTGTGCTGTTTAACATCTACATAAACGACCTCCCTCCACTTATCCGGGTAGAAAAATACATCTACGCCGATGATACAGCACTCGTAACACAGTCAACCCAACCACGGATCATTCACCTAAGACTCCAGAATGCTCTAAACGAACTGGAGCCGTGGCTTACGAAATGGAGGGTAAAAATTAACGCCAGAAAATGCCAAGCAATAGTTTTCACGAAGCGCCACTTGCATAGGCAAAGAAGGCATGCCCTCCCACCGCTTACGTACAGGCAAGAGCCTATTGAGTGGGGGAGCTCAGTCACTTACTTAGGGGTAAGGATGGACGAATGCCTCACGTGGAAACAACACATAAACATGGTACGAGCAAAAGCTAACGGTCAACTTAACAAACTTTATCCGATAATAAATTTAAATAGCTGCCTCAAACTTAGCATGGGGCTAACACTATATAAAACCTTGATTCGCCCAATATTAACATACGCCGCACCCGTATGGGGATATGCGGCCAAAACACACATCAAACGGCTAAAAACAATGCAAAACCGTATACTGCGCATTATAGCTAAACTACCAGCAGTAGCACCAACGTGGGCTCTGCATGAGGAGCTCAAAATCTGCTCCATCGAGACCTACATAAAACACTTGGCATTCAACCTTTATAAACGCAAAAACAATAACCACAACGAGCTCATCCAAAACCTAGGAAATTACGACACCGAGCACGATAAGCACCCCCGCCCACTGGCAGTCTTTGACAGAACCATCGGAATAGGAGAGCCTGAAATCAACATACAAGAATACCTGGACACCCTGATTAGGGTATAAAATCTAGATCTGGTACAGCGTAGGGCAGTGACTGCGACAATCCTTCCAGTTCCTGCCTCTCACTCACAACAAACACACACACATCCACACTCATTACTAATCTTCCTTTTTAGCAGCCCTCTAAGCCCTTGAGCTTACCCAGCCAAGGCGGTCCCGGGGGAAGAGGCCCCCCCCCCGCGAGTGGCACGGGTCCGCACCTGCAATATGATAGGCAGGCAGCCAGCCATGTGCGCACTCTATACGACAACGCCCAGAAAATGGAGTATGACTAGGACGGATAATATCATATACTTTCTAACACACTTTAACGATGTCTCAGGTTGAACAGAATAACTCATGTATATATGTAACAGTATATGTAATAGTATTACTCGTAAAATAGGTAACAACACTTGTATAAATATCACAAAGATGAAGCCTACATAGGCGGAACCCACACAAAAGCTAAGCATTATAACTCTTAACTTAGTAAATATTCACAGACGGAGCCAATGGCAGACCTCAACTATTACCTTATAATAATAAGCGATTGTAGTTTTAGGACAGACAATTAACAATAAGTTAGTTTGTTTCAGAGACGCAGCGCCAGCGTAGCAGCACCCACTAAGACCTAGCAGACTCTAGGTAGCACGATATCCCTCCCACTCGTCCAAATATCCTGCTCCTAAAATTCTACTTCACAATCTCCTGAAATTCGCCAGGGGGCAGGCTGGGTCTAGGTCAAGCCTGCCTGCCGGCACCCAATATCTCCTCTTGCGGCCGCACAGCGGGCCAGTTAATACCACCAGTACTACGCGGGTGCAACAGCGGTACCGCAGAAATCCTTCTCTCTATCCACTCCAGCACCGGTGGAGGTTTTTTTAGTCGGTAGGGCCACGTGGCAGAACCCGACACTCCGGACGTGCCCGGGTAGTCTATAAGGTAGATTTTTTCCTCCACTCGAAAAAAAAAAAAAAAAAAAAAACTGTTCTTCATTCGAAGCGGGACTTCGAGACAGCGAGACCACGAGACTACGAGACCAGCGAGAGGAAGCAACCGAAGCATAGAAGCCCTCGACTAGGTAATTCTAGGCGAGGAGAAGGGATCAGAGCCAGCTCTCTCTTCAAAGAACTTCGCTTCGCCGACTCTCGCTACTCGACTCTCCCGGCGAGTGAGCCAGCAACTGCCAGCCAATCTCAGCAGCTCCCGGGTGGGCGTTCTCTACGAGGTCTGCACCTTGCTCAGCTCAGCCTCGTGCTAGCGAGCTTAACTGTATAGCAGGGTAGAGGAACAAGGCCGCAGCCAACAGTCTCCTGACTGGTACCTAGGCGCCTTCGGGCAGGTCCTCTGTTCTTCGGGCTTTTTAGCGCCCTCTAGCAGCTCTTTCTCTCTAACTATCACTATCTTCCTCTTTTCTATCTAGGTTAAGCTCCCTGTTAGGCCCCTTATATTATAATCTAGGCTTTATTTCCTTACTTCTTCCTTCTTCATATTTAGCTTAGAGTAAGTACATTTTCGCACTACTTTCTTATCAAACCTTTAACCTTTCAAACTCCTAAACACTACCTAAACCTAATGGCCCGAAGAAAGCCCAAGAAGCACTCTCCTTCGGAAGTGCGTGTCACGAGACAGACGGTAGTCAAGACACGGCTTGACTTTGGCGCTACTCCACCTACCCGCCCCTCCGGCCCCTCACCTGCTGCTCCCCCCTCCACCGCTCCTGCTTCCTCTGCCTCCCCAGCCACCATTCCTTCCTCCCCAGCCTTAGCTCCTATCACACCACGTGTCACTAATCCACTGACACACCCCTCCTCTGCTCCTTCTTCTTTCCATCCCTCGTCCATCTCTGTGGTGGCTCAGAGACCCCCCCGACCTCCTTCTGCTTCCTCCGCTTCCGCTCCTTCACCGCACCTGCCAACCCCGCCTCCTCATCCCGTGTCCCCGATCCCGGGCCCATCCTCTCCCAACCCTAGCCCCCCTCCTGCCCCATTCTACCCTCCTGCCTCCCAACCTAACCCTAGCCCTGGCTCCTCTCCCCCACGCCCAGCTCCACCCGGTCCCCCTTCTTCCTACGCCCAAGCCCTCACCACCCGTCTCCAGGCTCCCATCTATGTTCCCCGCCAGCATCTATCTCTGTTGCAGGAACTCAGAGACTTCGACGCCCTACGCCCCAACGGGGGGTATGTCTTATCCAGAGCCCCTATCTCAGGGGACCTCATGGTGCGCACTAGGTCTGCGGAAGACTATCAGCGCCTGACTGCCTTTCTGAGGGAGCGTGGGGTACCCTTCACCCTGACACGAAGCTCCAAGAACGACCAGACCTACCGTGCTGTGGTGAAGCACGTTTACTTTGACGGCGCGGAAGAGGAAATTAGGGCTGAGCTGCACTCTGCGCACTTTTCAGTGCTGCGAGTAGTGCAGCTCAGGCGTTATGACCGAGCCCGAACTCCTCTTCCGATATACCTGGTGGATCTGGCAACAGCTGAGGACCTGGCCCGGTTGAGGTCGTTGGAACAGGTGTTGCACTTTCGGGTGAAGGTGGAACCCTACCGACGACCATTTGTCCCCATACAGTGTAATCGGTGCCAGCAGCTGAGACACACGGAGGCAACGTGTAGCTCGGGTGCCGTTGTGTGCTCTAAGTGCTCGGCCTCCCACGACTCGCGGAGCTGTGACGTTCCCCCACCCCAAAGGAGATGCGCGCTGTGTCTCAATTCGGGCCACGGGGCCAGGTGCCGGGCTTGTCCCGAGTATCAGAGACAAGTTGTAGCAGCGCGCAACTCCCAGGGGACAGGGGCACGGGCGCCTCCGGCGGGGAGTGGTGGTCGAGTGGGTGGAGAGGCTCCGGTGCGCGCGCCGCCTGCCCCTCGTGGCTCTGTGATGGGCGTCGTTAGCGCTGGGGGGATGAACGAGCCGAGGACCCGAAAGCCTAGCCGACCACAGGTTAAGCCACGTCAACCCCCGAAGGAAGTGCCGACGAGGGAGGAGACCCTGGCTGACCCTCGGCTGGAGCACCAGCGAAACATGTTCAGATGTGCGTCCGCTGAGCACTGGAGGGACGCAGACTTACAGGACGTCTGTATGCACATCTTGGAACTACTGGCCACTTCGCGGGGATCGGAGACCCGGAGCATCCTGGCCTGCTACAGAGACTTCTTTCAACTGCTCACCTCTCCTGGCTTCCTATGAATCACACACCCAAACTCAATTGTATGACATGGAACGCACACGGCTTAAAAAGACGAAAGACTGAACTTAGAGACTTCTTAACACGCAACAACATACACATAGCGTTAATTACAGAAACTCATTTAAGCGACAAAGACAGATTTAACATGCCAGGTTACACTACCCACCGCAACGATCGAAACAGACGCGGTGGCGGGACGGCCGTAATAATAAAACATAGCATTGCACATGATGTTGCTCCACAGCCGCAATTTTCAACTCTAGAAGCTACTAGTATTTACATCACCATTGACAACAACAAGGTTCTAATCACGGCGGCATATGCCCCCCCCCCCAGGCGTACTAAACATAGCGGACATTAACTCAATCTCGCAGGTAAACAACAGGGTGCTAATAGCCGGAGCTCTCAACGCAAAACACCTCATTTGGGACTGCAATGAGACTAACCCTGAAGGCACGGCCCTCCTAAACTTTGAAAATAATTCTGATATAATAATTCACACTCCTACGGAACATACCTATATCCCATTCAGCCGAAACCAAAGGCCTGATATTCTAGATATTGCAGTGACGCGTAATCTCACTCGTAGGATCAACCTACAAGTTAAGAACGAACTCTCTTCCGATCACTTACCGGTGATCATAACATTAGAAGGCACTGCAGCCCCCAATCCACCAGTCGAGCGTCTAAACTACAATAAAGCAGACTGGGATAGGTTTGCAAACACTATCAACAAGCACCTACATACTACACAGCTAAATACAGCAGAAAACATGAATGAAGCTGTAACTCAACTAGAAAATGCGACAAAAACTGCAACCAAAGAAGCTGTACCAATAAACAAACCTAAGCGATACCAATCACAACTACCACCTGACATCCAAATGCTAGCAGCGGAAAGAAACCGAGCTAGACGGCGATGGCAGAAAACACGTCATATTGTAGACCAGGAATACGTTAGACACTTAAATACCCTTGTCAGAGAGAGAACAACAAACCATCTCTCTCAACAATGGCAGAATACACTTGAGAACCTCGACTACGAACGAGACTCGGTGTGGAGAATTGCACGCTGTCTAACACGCGGTAAAACACAAATACCACCATTACACCACAATCAAACAATAGCATCTACAGACCAACAAAAAGCAGATATGCTCGCAGACACTCTGCAAGAAATCTGCACGCCTAATCCTACTCCCTGCTGTCCGCAATTTACGGAGGCAACGGAAGAGGAAACGGAAATTTTCAAAGAACAGGCAACCCACAACTTAGTGAGAAAAACCTGCCCGAGTGAAATAAACTGGCTAATCAGGCACCTCCCAAAGAGAAAAGCCCCTGGGCCAGATAACATCCCAACAGTGGCCCTATTGCTTTTGCCCGAAAGGGCAATTAAGCTACTGGCTGACATATTCAACTACGTGCTCTTTAGTGGACATTACCCTAAAAGGTGGAAACTAGCCACCGTGGTCCACTTCCCCAAAAAGGGGAAAAACTTGTCCAAACCGCACAACTACAGACCAATTAGTCTACTAAGCACACTTGGAAAACTTCTCGAAAAAGTAATTCTCAAACGTCTCAACTCACAACTAAACAAACAAAACATACTAATTCCAGAACAATTTGGATTCCGAGCCAAACACTCAACAACTCTACAACTAATTAGGGCAACCGAATCTATAACGCACGGTTTCAACATCAACAAATCAACAGGAGCTTTATTATTAGATGTCGAACGAGCCTTCGACAGAGTATGGCATGCTGGCCTACTAAAGAAGCTCAAAACAATAAATATACACGACACACTCATTAAACTCATAGCAAACTACCTAAGTGATCGAAAATTTCAATGCAGAGTAAACAATCACCTGTCATCCGAACGCCCAATCAAAGCCGGAGTGCCACAAGGCAGCATACTCGGGCCAACACTATTTAATATCTATATAAATGACATCCCAAGTACCGAAAATACAGAACTATACATTTATGCGGACGACACCGCCATAATGACCCAATCAGGAAAAACGAAATTCATTCACAGCAGACTCCAGAGGTCCCTTAATAACCTAGAGGACTGGCTTACCAAATGGCGAATCAAAGTAAATGCACCAAAAACTCAAGCAATCATATTCACAAAGCGTATCAATCACAGATTTCCCAGACACCGCCTGCCTCCACTTACCATATTTGGTGAAGATATTGGATGGACAGATACGGTAACTTGGCTTGGACTTAAAATGGACCAAGGTCTAACATGGAAAAAGCATATTACGCAGACTCGTGGAAAAGCCAATGCCCAATTGGGCAGGCTATACCCACTCATCAACATGGGCTCACAGCTAAGCCTTAACATGGGACTCACACTTTACAAAACATTAATCCGACCTATAATTACTTACGCATCCCAAGTATGGGGGTATGCCGCCGAAAACCACATCAAAAACTTACAAAGATTCCAAAATAAAATTCTACGCTTAGTATCTAAGGTACCATACACAGCTCCAGCTGACATACTCCACGAAGAACTCAAAATACATACAATCGAACAATTCATTAAAAAGCTAACCTACGACGCATATCAAAAATTAAGTGCACATCACAACCCTTTAATTGAAACGCTAGGGAACTACGACACACAAACAAACAAACACAACAGACCTTTATCACTTTTCGACAGAACTATAACACAAGACACCACTCCAGACGAAATACAACAATACCTCACAAACCTCCTTCGCAAAAAACCTCTCCCCTTCTAACACACAGCTATATATATGTTTATTCTTTCTCTCTTCCAATATGTTTCAGTACCAGCCCGTCGCAGAGCCCTAAAGCCCTCAGCTACAGCTGAGGCGGACCGGGGGAAGGGGCCTCCCATTGTGATCGACGCGGGCAGCGTACTTCGGGCAGCTGCAATATGGAGTCAATCACTTAGACGACCTTGGCAACTACATGGCAAACGAGATGACGAAGGCCTATGAGCCCGGTACTGCTACTAGCGACGAGCGGCTGCGCAACCACTGACGGACGGAGAAATCTCCCGAAGCAACAGCGCAGAAGCGGAACTCATTCTAAACATATACTATAAGACTAAATTTAAGTGCATGTTAGATAACATTTTACTTAATATGACAAGCAGGCACACCCTGCAGAAATAGAACATAATCATTAACGAATAAAACACCTACAATGTAGCGCATGATTATCCACTGGTATTGTTCAGGTTTCATGGACAATCCCAGTAAGTAGCATTAACGCGCTCGCAAGCAATGCATGCCAGCTAAGTAGCTCTCACTTACTAACCGGGGTGCTATGCGGGACCCGACTAATGCATGTTTGCACGAAAGTACTCTATATATAACGATTAACACGTGGAGGGGTTTTTTTAGTGGATATACCGCACTCTGCGGGGAGCTCCACATATCCCCCAAGCCATTGCACTAAGGCTTGGGGTCGAATGCAGGAATGCATTTTTCCCCTCCACGGTAAAAAAAAAAAAAAAAACCCAACCGGGAGCTTCTTCTTCGTCTCTTAAGGATGGCTAAGAAGAGACAACGCAGACTCGCCGCTGCTAAGGCAGCACCCGACGCCTCTTCCCCGGCAGCCGCCAAGGAGGTAGCAACTCCGAAGCCACCGGTCCCGGCAAGCCCTGCTTCGCCGGCCGCCACCGCAGTCTCGCCGCAACTGCAGCCGCAGTTGCCGCCAACACCGCCGCCACCGACGCCTCCACCCAGCTCTACGACGCCGCCGCGGTTCAGTGCCGTGGTACGGGGGGTCCCTAGGAACCTTACCGCCCGGCATCTGCTCACCGCCGTGCAGTCGCGGTGGCCTTCATGCTTGAGGAACGCCATCGGCCCTGCCGACGCTGCTGTGCCTACGGCCACACAGCTGAAGTCTGTTCTTCGACACCGAGGTGCCACTACTGCGGTACCAACTCCACCACCACCGAGTGCACTGGGCATGATCTCCGCCGTCGCCGCCGATTCTGTGCCACCTGTCGTGGCACAGGACACTACACAGGGCAAGCCCAGTGCCCTCTCTACCCAAGGAGCAGCACTTCCTCACCACCTCCTGCCCGCCGTACCACTCCACCGCAGACATCAACCACTGAGGCCTCACCACCTGCACTCTCAACAGACGCAGCGACGCGAGAACCCATTCAGGACCTCCACGCGGAGATCCTGAACGTCGGCGCTCGACTAGCTGCCCTGGAAGAGACATGCAGCCTCCTCACACAGAAGCTGCAGGAATTGCAAGCTTTTAACGCCGCAGCAGCCACCAGCCAGCAGACTACAGCCGCCGACCTGTCCACCAGGATCGACGCCCTCATGCAGCCTCTTAGGCAGGTTCTCCTGCAGCAAGCTGCATACTCTGCTGAGCTGTTCCAATCTAAACGACAGCAACCCAACACTGCTCCTCCTCCTGTACAGGCTGAGGGGCACGCACATCGGCCACCCACACAGTGGAAGACTACCGGGAGCTTCGTGGAGCAATTCCGAAGCAGGTATAATCCATAAGATCTACGTCCTATTCTCTCCTCTATTTCCCCCCTTTATTTCCTTACCAATATCACCTCTATTCCCTAGGCTGCAGTCAGGTTCCATGGCTGTCAGCCTACAAATAACCTTTCACCCGCTCCCGCACATTGTGCGGCAGCTTCCTACCTCTCGACTACTAACGCGGGTGCATCAGCGGGACCGCGCAAAGCCACGTGATTCTCAAGAAACTACTGTTATAACGTGGAGGGGTTTTTTAGTGGGTATGCCGCATGAGGAAGCGGGGAGTCCCATATATCCTCCCAGCCATTGCACCTCGGCTGGGGGTTGAATGCGTAATGCATTTTTCCCCTCCACGGTAAAAAAAAAAAAAAAAAAACAACCAAGATGGCCAAGAAGAGACAGCGCAGACTCGCCGCTGCTAAGGCAGCACCCGACGCCTCTTCCTCGACAGCCGCCGTGGAGGCAGAACCTCCGTTGCAACCGGTCCCGGCAAGCCTTGCTTCGCCGCCGGCCGCCACCACACCCTCGCCGCAACTGCTGCCGCAGTTGCCGCCATTACCAACACCATCTCCGCCGAGCTCCACACCGCCACCCCGGTTCAGTGACGTGGTAAGGGGGGGTCCCTCGGGACCTTTCCACCCGGCATCTGCTCACCGCCGCGCAGTCACCCGAATTTTCTGCGACCGGGGACCAACTCCGTTGGTAAGAGTGGAGCTTCAGGACCCGACTGACCTTGAAGCTGCTTTGACATCAGGGTTGCCCTTATTAGGGCGGCTTCTGCCAGTCGAAGTAAGCAGACAGGAACGCCACCGGCCCTGCCGCCGCTGCTGCGCCTTCGGGCACAGCCAAGGCTCCTGCACTTCAGCGCCGCGGTGCCATTACTGTGGGACCAGCGTCTTGACGACACAGTGCACTGGGCATGATCTCTGCCGCCGTCGCCGGTTCTGTGCCACGTGCCGTGGCACAGGACACTTTACTGGCCAGGCCCAGTGTCCCCTTTACCCGAGGGACGGGCGCACCACTCCTCAGCCAGTACAATCACCGCAGACCCAACACACAGACGCCACACCACCTCCAGCTTCTATTGACACAGCGACGCGGGATGCTTTTCAGGACCTTCATGCGGAGATCCTGAATATCGGCGCTCGCTTAACTGAGTTAGAAGAAGCCTGCACCAGCGTCATCACCAGGAAGCTGCTGGACCTACAAGCTGCCACCACCGCCGCCATCTCCACTCTACAGGCCTCCACCGCTGAGCTGTCCAACCGGATAGCCAGCGTCCAAAATTATCAGCAGCAACATTCTTCTCCACACAAGAACCACCGACTCCTCAGCGACATCCGGCTCATCATCAGGGAGGAGATGAAGGCCCCGAAGACGACGCCAGGATGGCCACCAAACCACCACAGCGACCCTGAACCTCTGGTTCAGGTAGCTGAAGGACCATTCCCACAGCAGCCTAAGACAGCGCAGCAATTGCTCAGAGAATACCACTCAGAACAAGGGTACACCAGGAAGAATCACCTTAACCTTTACAAACATCACCACTAACTACCCTTCACTTACACCAATTACTTCTCCAGCGGGGCACTCAGGGCGCAAGTCATGTGTGTCCACTGGCTAATATCACCATCACTCGCTGTTACTGCCACTGGCAGGCAGCATTCACTATCACCAAAAATGCGCAGGTGCTTAATGCGGTACTGCAACAGAGAGGCATGGGCCTCCTACTTCCCGTGGGGTTTTTTTGTGAGTAGTGCCACCCTGGTTCGAGTCCAGGGTGGGGAGTCTCACACTCCCAGGCTTGCCTGGGGTTAGGGCGTTAGTTGCCTTTCCCCCCATCATCAATAAAAAAAAAACCAACCCCCACCACTAATCCGGGCAGAGAAATATATCTACGCCGACGTCACTGCCCTAGTAACAACTTCACTGCAGCCACGGATTATACACCTCAGGCTCCAAAATGTCTTGAATTCTCTGGAACCGTGGTTCAGAAAATGGAGGGTCAAGTTAAATGCCAGAAAGTGTAAAGCCATTGTTTTCACAAAACGCCACACACATAGGCAACAAAGGCGCGCTCTCCCACCACTTATGTACCGGCAAGAGCCGATTGAGTGGGAGAGCATGGTCATTTACTTAGGGGTAAGGATGGACGAAGGCCTTACGTGGAAACAACACATCAACACGGTAAGAGCTAAAGGCAACGGTCAGCTCAACAAGCTTTACCCAATCATTAACACGAACAGCCGCTTGAAAGTAAGCATGGGCCTAACCCTCTACAAAACGCTAATCAGACCTATACTAACATACGCCGCCCCCGTCTGGGGATATGCGGCAAAAACCCACATTAAGAGACTCCAAACGCTTCAAAATCGAATTTTGCGAATTATTGCACAAGTGCCCGCAGTAGCTCCAACCTTTGAACTACACGAGGAGCTCAAAATCTGCTCAATTGAGACCCATATAAAGCAACTTAAGCGGAAAAGTAATAATCACAACGTTCTCATCCAAGAACTTGGCGAATATGACACCAGAAACGACAAGCACCTCTGCCCTCTATCGCTCTTCAACCGGAACATCGGTTTAGGGGAACCAGAAATCAATATTCAGGAATACTTAGACAACCTCATTAGGTAACTAATGGCAATGTCAGAGAGCATTTCCCTCCAGACAAACACACCACACATATGCACACCTTCTCATTTTCAGCAGTCCTCTAAGTCCTTGTGCTACCCAGCCAAGGCGGCTCCCGGGGGATGAGGGCCCCCCCGCGAGTGGCACGGGTCCGCACCTGCACCATGATAGGCAGGCAGCCAGCCATGTGCGCACTCTACACGACCAGGACTTCCACAGGCCAACGAGACAATCAACACTTAGACGAGGCCGTTAGGCTGGAAAGAAACCACAATTTAATTATAAAAACTAAAATAACTTGTAGTTTTAGTTTTTCATTTCAGATATACGACGCAGCCCGCGGCTGAAATATCACTACCAATTGTACATAGGATAAAATACACTCACTGACATGGAATGGAACTCACCAACATTCCTTAGTTTGTTTCAGAGACTCGGCCCCATAGGCAGAAGACACACAAGCCAAACTACGACGCTAGAACTGCACCTCATCTAGAGACCAGTCTTCAGCAATGTCACCAATAAACATAGGGAGAGAGTGGCACCTCTCCCTATACTCCTTACCAGCAACGCTAAATTCCTATAATCCTTAATTATCCCTACCTCTGAATCCGCATAGGAGGCCGGCTGGGCCCTGGTCAAGTCGGTCTGCTAGCACTACCTTACCCAATTGTGGCCGCACAGCGGACCAGTTTCATTTTCCTTTCCATCACTACGCGGGTGCAACAGCGGTACCGCAACAATCCTCACTTTCCACTCCCGGTGGAGGGTTTTTTTAGTCGGTAGGCCCACTCTGGGAGACTCCGACACTCCGGGCTAGCCAGCCCGGGTTAGTCCTTAAGGTGGATTTTTCCCTCCACTCGAAAAAAAAAAAAACCCAACCAGACCCCTTCTACAGCTGAAGTAAGACGGGTAGTGCCCGACTTGTCTCCAGCTAATCAAGAGTGCACCCCAGTAGAAATAGGTACACCACACACACACACACTGACACCAATTCAGACACAAAACAGAAACACACCAACCTCCCCCATACCTACATGAATGTAGCGCATTCAGTGTAACGGCACTCACCGTCCGGGAAGCATTCTACAATGGCGTGGCCCTGAGCGAACTCCTGAACAGTATGGGAGTCTCACCTTCTGTAGGCTGGGAAGCTTTCAAAGAACGCACTAAGTGGCTCCTATAATCAATCTCCGATCCCAAATTCGACGCACTTTACCTTTCCAACTATGTCGCCAGATATCTGCACATACTCACAACCAGCATCTAGAAATGGCTCTCGCAACAACAGTTAACATTCTATACTGGAACTGCAATAACCTCCGAAGAAAACGCAAAGAACTCACAGATTTCCTTATTAGGAACTCAATCCAAGTAGCTCTACTCAATGAAACCCATCTGGGTACAGGAGATAGGTTTACAATCCCTGGATACAACATTTACCGTAACGATAGAAATCGCAGAGGTGGGGGAACGGCTATAGCAATACAGAGCTCCCTAACACACTACCAAAAACAAGTCCCGCAACTAAACAGACTTGAAGCGACAGCGGTCAATGTGCAATTGCACAACACGACTGTCACAATGATTGCGGCATATAACCAGCCCGGTGACATAGACACGGAGGACGTAGACGCCCTTATGAGAATGGACGCCAAAGTCATAGCCGCAGGGGACTTTAACGCCAAGCACTTCCTATGGAACTGCAGGACTGCCAATGTGGCAGGTAACAAACTTCTGGCATATATAAATAATTCCAATACACTAATAACAGGACCAGAAGAACCCACATATATCCCGCGAATACAACATCATCTACCAGATATTCTGGATATTGCGTTACTAAAAGGTATAACCCACGATACACGGAACACAGTTATAAATGACCTCACGTCCGATCATCTGCCAGTAATACTGGAAGTTGCTGCCCCAGTATCCTTTCGGCCAGAACAGACTAGACCAAATTACAGACTGGCAGACTGGCCCACCTTCGAAGAGGCCATTGACGCGCAAATAATCACCGCAGCGGTCACGACGCATGAGACACAGGAGCTAGCGGTGACACAAATTACAAACGCGATACACCACGCCATAGAGCAACACGTCCCCATAAAAAGGTGTACTAGGAATGTCAGCGTGCAATTTTCGCAAGACGTCAGGCAAACAGTTAAAGAAAGGAATAATGCCGGACGGAAATGGCAACGCAGCCGAAACTTAATTCATCGAAACCAATACGAAGAGCAAAGAATCAGGGCCAATACCCACATCGCCGAATATACACGCAACCAGTGGAACAATACGCTGGAAAACTTGGACCCACAGACCCAATCGGTTTGGAGGATTGCAAAATGCCTCACGCGGACAGCTACAAATATCCCACCTCTCCGCATTGAAGGCCAAATAAAGGAGACACCCGAGGATATGGCGGAAGCCTTTGCAGACGCGCTGGAAAATACCTTCCATCCAAACGCTCACCCCTTCGACCAAAACTTCGCGGTGGACACGGAAGGGATGGCACTCTCCTTGCGAACAGCACAAACGCACAACAAAACTAGAAAAACCGGGGAAATTAAATGGCTAATTATGCACCTTCCCAACCGCAAAGCACCGGGACCGGACAAAATCCCGAACGTTGTGCTCAAACACTTGCCGATGAAGGTAATAAAATTGCTTGCGGAAATATTTAATTATACCTTAGAACACGGAAGATTTCCCCTTCAGTGGAAAGAAGCAAAAATTTTGCTTTTCCCTAAGCAACACAAAGATCTCTCTCAGCCTACCAGCTATAGGCTTATCAGCCTTCTGAACATGATGAGTAAACTCTTGGTTAAATTATACACAAACGACTTAACACATTCATAATCAAGAATAACCTATTGACCAAGGAACAGTTTGGATTTAGATCCAAACACTCCACCACTCGCCAACTATTGCGACTAACCGAAAATATTACGAGGGGTTTTACCACCAACCGCTCAACAGGAGCAGTTCTACTTGATATAGAACGCGCCTTTGACAAGGTATGGCACGCGGGCCTCATACGAAAACTAAGCACGTATGGAGTGCAAGAGTCAATGATCACCTTAATTGCAGATTACCTGAAAGGTAGGACCTTCAAAACAGCAGTAGGGGAGGCGGAGTCATCCCTCCGTCCTATCCAAGCAGGCGTACCTCAAGGAAGTATCCTAGGGCCTGTGCTGTTTAACATCTACATAAACGACCTTCCTCCACTTATCCGGGTAGGAAAATACATCTACGCCGATGATACAGCACTCGTAACACAGTCAACCCAACCACGGATCATTCACCTAAGACTCCAGAATGCTCTAAACGACCTGGAGCCGTGGCTTACGAAATTGAGGGTAAAAATTAACGCCAGAAAATGCCAAGCAATAGTTTTCACGAAGCGCCACTTGCATAGGCAAAGAAGGCATGCCCTCCCACCGCTTACCTACAGGCAAGAGCCTATCGAGTGGGGGAGCTCAGTCACTTACTTAGGGGTAAGGATGGACGAATGCCTCACGTGGAAACAACACATAAACATGGTACGAGCTAAAGCTAACGGTCAACTTAACAAACTTTATCCGATAATAAATTTAAATAGCAGCCTCAAACTTAGCATGGGGCTAACACTATATAAAACCTTGATTCGCCCAATATTAACATACGCCGCACCCGTATGGGGATATGCGGCCAAAACACACATAAAACGGCTACAAACAATGCAAAACCGTATACTGCGCATTATAGCTAAACTACCAGCAGTAGCACCAACGTGGGCTCTGCATGAGGAGCTCAAAATCTTCTCCATCGAGACCTACATAAAACACTTGGCATTCAACCTTTATAAACGCAAAAACAATAACAATAATCTAGGAAATTACGACACCGATCACGATAAGCACCCCCGCCCACTGGCACTCTTTGACAGAACCATCGGAATAGGAGAGCCTGAAATCAATATAAAACCTAGATCTCGTACAGCGAAGGGCAGTGACTGCGACAATACTTCCAGTTCCTGCCTCTCACTCACAACAAACACACACACATGCACACTCATTACTAATCTTCCTTTTCGGCAGCCCTCTAAGCCCTTGAGCTTACCCAGCCAAGGCGGTCCCGGGGGAAGAGGGTCCCCCCGCGAGTGGCACGGGTCCGCACCTGCAATATGATAGGCAGGCAGCCAGCCACGTGCGCACTCTATACGACAACGCTCAGAAAATGGACTATGCCTAGGGGTTTTAAAATGACGTACACCTAAGACGGATAATATCGTATATACTTTCTAACAAACTTTAACGATGTCTTAGGTTGAACATAATAGCTCATGTATATATGTAACAGTATATGTAATAGTATTACTCGTAAAATAGATAATAACACTTATATAAATATCACAAAGATGAAGCCTATATAGGCGGAACCCACACAAAATCTAAGCTTGATATAACTCTAAACATAGTATATACTCACAGACGGAGCCAATGGCAGACCTCAACTATTACCTCATAAAAATAAGCGATTGTAGTTTTAGGACAGAAAAGTAACAATAAGTTAGTTTGTTTCAGAGACGCAGCGCCAGCGTAGCAGCACCCACAAAGACCTAGCAGACTCTAGGTAGCACGATTTCCCTCCCACTCGTCCAAATAACCTACTCCTAAATTCTCCTTCATAATCTCCTGAAATTCGCCAGAGGGCAGGCTGGGCCTAGGCCAAGCCTGCCTGCCGGCACCCAATATCTCCTCTGGTGGCCGCACAGCGGGCCAGTTATTACCACCAGTACTACGCGGGTGCAACAGCGGTACCGCAGAAATCCTTCTCCTTAGCCTCTCCTGCACCGGTTGAGGTTTTTTAGTCGGTAGGGCCACGTGGCAGAACCCGACACTCCGGACGTGCCCGGGTAGTCTATAAGGTAGATTTTTCCTCCACTCGAAAAAAAAAAAAAAAAAAAGCCATAATATCACGCGAACCAATCAGATGTTAGCTTCATCGCAGCTCTTATAAATACCAGTCTCCGCAAGCTCAAACCATCAGTTCACCCTGAAGACGAGGAAGATGCACTTCTTCGAAACGTTGGTGTCAAACCAAGTTTTTACCTGGCTAGAAGCCCGAGAAGATTTTGAATTAAGATATATGATGCTTATATAGTGAATGGCAAACCCTACTTTCAGGAAATAACCATATGTTGTGCCAGGCTATATTCATTTTCAACTTTTGGCATTATGCCAATGCATGACATCAGTTGACACGAGGGGAATGATCCAAGATACTCTTGACACAGCTATAGGATGGCTTTACTTATTGTACCAAGTGAAGTAATGGTTGAAGTTTCTGAATAATTTGTAACACTTTTGGCTTATACGTTACAGTGTGTCGTTTTAATTGTTGCATGTTATTGCAATATCATCCAATGATCTATGTAAACACTTATGCATTCATTGATGCCAGCTGAAATATTTGCAACTGAAATATTTAGTCCTAAATGTGGATTAATCATAAACATTATATAACTATTACTACATAATGTTTCTCTATAGAAGATAGGTCTTATCACATTATGCAATATTCACAAGGGTCATAGCAAAGTTGTACAGTTTTGGCACTTGCCGCTTCATTATGTAATTCCTTCAACTATTACTAATTTGTTCCGGGATTTAAATCCCCGCTTAGCAATTGGGATTAACATTAATTCCGCCGCTAGGGGAGCTAGTGTCGCTGTTAATCGGCCGGATTAAGGCGGATTAATAGTCAAGGCTGTGCATTTTGAAGAAGGACGCACCATGAGCGTAAGGGTTATCGCTAATGCAATTAGATAAATCGGGCATAGATTAAGGTGTTCGCCAATGAATTTGGGTACCGGGTTCGAGACTTCCTCAAACAGTAATTGCTCATTACTTGAAAACTATTTTTCCTAGAAATGCGGCGTTTTGTGTTTGGGTATTTTAAGATGGTCTACTTTTTAATTCGTTGGGATTTGGTACTGGGTTCCAATCCCGACAATCAAACTTGTAGTCCTGTTAAACTATAAGGCGCACATACGAACGGAGTGATGATCCAAACTTCTAGCTTTGCCAGCGTCACCAAACTTGTAAAAAAAATAACAATGTTTTGGGTACCGATTTCCAGACCCCTTCAAGTTCCATCATTAAATGCTCGAAAACTATTCGGTGAAGGAATACGGCGTTTGGAGTTTAGGTATTCTAAAATGGTCTACTTTTCAATTCGTTGAGATGTGTTACTGGGTTCGAATCCGAGCGGTAAACCTTGCAGTCCTGCTAAACTATAGTGCACATATACAAACCGATTGCGATTCAAACTTCTAGCCCTACAGCATTATGAAATTAAGAAGAAAAAATGTTTACTTTCGACACCGGATTTGAGCCCCCTCCAAATTCGATTGCTTATTGCTTGGAACTCTAAGTGGCATAGAAATACGGCGTTGATGTTTTGGTATTCTAATATCTCCAGCCTTTAGCTAGAGTAGGTTTTAGATGACGAGACTGGAATCCTTAGCATAGAACGGCATATTTGAACTGAAAGCATATTTAGAGTATAAGCGGTTAAAGGAAAATAATAACGTTCGGTACTTACCTTTTTGTGATATCTGCAAGGCTGCAACAAGTTTTATTCCCTGAGAAATGACGCAGCAACACATTGCAGGTGTTGAGGCGGAGCGAAAACGAATAAAATAAAAATGCAAAGTGAAACAGCGATGCTACAAGTGTTGACGCAAAACGAAAACTAGTTAGCACAAAAACCGAAAGCAACCTTTTAAAAATGCCCAACCAATTTAAAGATCATCGCACAGCACCGGTCATGAGGTTCTCAAAGTCGTGGGTGGAGACCCGGCAGAGGGCGAAAGATTTTTTGAGCATAAAGTCTATAGCATGGGTTCTTACGAAAGGGAAGTAAAGCTGTTGATCACGTGTCGTAAATTTACAGCGCGTGAAAGAATTTCAAGGGTGATAAAAGATCTCTAAGCAAGCGGTGTTTTACGCCCAATACAGAAAAGTACGCTGAAAACGGAGCAGTTGAAGATAAATAGAACTCAATCTAATTTTCACATGCACGCTTAGGTTTTAAAGCGATATAAACGCATTTTGACTGAAGGACATGATCACGGCAGTGATTCTCAACACTAAAGTGCTAATGCACGAGAAAATCTGTTGCAAAAAAAAAAAAAAATCCAAAAGAAGCAGTTGAGCGATAGCAGATTTTACGGTATGTGATAAGACGGAATAAAATTACTCCTTCATATCGTAACAGACGTGGTGGCTGAGAGTGGTGTTAACGGAAGTGCCCCAGAAAAGTACCCGAATACCGCTAAGGAATTTGAAGCAAGATAATTGTTTAATTAGGCATTTAACTAATCGTGCAGAGAGCAGTTGTGGTAATGATAAGGTGCCTTTAAAAGCACGGGACGATAAGCCGCTGTCGAAGTATGAAGGTAGTGAATATCCAAATTCAAAAGTGAATATTCAGCTTCAGTAGTAGGCATTTCAGGCTAGAATGGTAACATTAAAATTGTTTTTGAATCCTCATGAGGATTGAACGGTTGCACTTGTATGTGTCATAAGGAAAGGAAAACAGGCAGAACCCCTCTGAGTTTGTGTGTGTGTGGAGAAATCGCGTGATGTCACGTCCACATAGCGCTAGAACAAGTCAAGACATGGCATAAAAGTCCCCTCCATGTACACGGGGTATATTGATTATCAATTTGCAGTGTCACAACACGTCTATAGCAGGACGATACACGTCTATAAGCTCCCTTCTACAGCTTCCCATCCCTTAACTCTAGTGTGACGTAACGTCAACATAGTGCTAGTACAATTCGAGACATGGCATAAAAGTCCCCTCCAGGTACGCTATGTATATTGATTTCTGAGATGGGTTGTGAATCACGACAGAGCAAGTCGATACGTGTCAATAAATCCCTCCTGCCAACCCCAACCCCTTCCACGCTGTGTAGGAGAGAATAAAGGAGAGAAAAAAGAGGTATGAAACCACTCATCCGAAAGTCGTCGTGAGGAATAATTACTGACTGAACATGGAGAGTGACAACGCAACGTGGTCCAACATTAAGACATACGATGAGATGAGGGAGCATTGTCTAGAGAAACCATCGAAAAGTGTGATGTCGGTCTTCAGCTGTGGAAAAACTGTGAAGTGTATGGCAACAAGGCAGAAAAATGTGAGTATAAAGTAAGTTTATGGATCTAACTAGTTAGTGAACTAGTTATAAACAAGTGATGATAATTGTTTTCAGCAATCCAGACGCTGAAGATATTACTGCAATCCATGATGTAGAAAATTCGCCTCCAGTCGCTCAACCATCTGCTAAAGGAGAAATGTGAGCATTTAGTTGGCATTACCCTCGTGTAACGTAAACCTTATAAGTCTCGTAACCGAAAAAGGGTTTGTGTGTTTATGTGTGTTGCAGAGAGGAGAAAAAGGAGAGGACAACAAAGAAAAGGAATGACAAGTTTAGGAAGTCCAAGACAGGTCTGAATAAAGACCAGGTGATAGTAATTCTCCTGGATCCCAGTGCACCATCCCAGTCGCCTCCTCAAGTCAAGAAAGAAAATACATAAGAATGAAGAGCTGCTATTCAAGAATGACGTATTCCTGTAGCCTAGTGCACGAGTAAATATAGGATTATATTACGAAGTCCCTAATCTCTACATCAGAACAAACGATGATTCATATATGTATATAACAAAACCTGGCTGGCAGATAGTAGTGAAAAATATTCCCAAGATTGAAAGGTACATTCATGAAGTAAAGTTCCCCAGTAAAAGGTATGGTGAAAATATAATATAATATAATCGTGTGCATGAACAATGTGAATCAAATGATGTTAGCAAATACTTGCCTAAATATTAACGTAATATATGGATTGTTTTGCAATAAGAAAACTAAAAAGACTCATACCATGTATTCAAAATTTAACAATGAATGAGCAAAAATGTGACAGAGAGAAGGCAGTTGTGTTCTTTGAATATCTGTAAGAGACTTTCCGACCATTTCCTAGACAGACAGCTAACGAAAACCTTATAATTTGTCACTAAAGTACTGGAAAGATTAAATCAATTACGATGAATGAATTAAAAGCAGTCATAGTAAGGGACGTAAAAGCCAATAAAGCTCCTGGTTATAATCTCATTACTGGTCAAATATTGAAAGAATTGAATAAAGAAAGTATTTTCCGGACTTGTAGGCACGGGTCCATTAGATCTTGAAGTTCCCGACGTTTCGCCAAGGGCTGCGCTTGGCATCTTCACAGGTGATCCGTTAGCTGGTCAGAGCTCCAATGAATGCTTTTTTTTTTTTTTTTTTTTTTTTTTTTTTTTTCCCAGTGGAGTGGAAAAACCCAATCTACAGGCGACAGAGGGGATAGCTCTGCCAAGTGTGGGGGTCGCCCTAAACTGGCAATACCCACTAAAAAACCACTCCACCGGAGAGAATTCGGGTGTAGGAATGCTGCAGTACCGCTTGTTGCACCTGCGGATTCAAGGAGCGGGTGTTATGGCTAGCCAAAGGCCATAGCCAGGAGAGAGTGAGGGCCAGGACGCAAACATGGCCGGAGCCCTGATTGCGCCCTTGGAAGATTTGTGGTGAGGAATGAGTACATATTGTGTGTGCATATATCTGCAGCCCTGTAACAAAAGGACGTAGTCAGTATAACATTTTCTGCCCTGTCGGGAAAAGTCGTTGGTACATTTCGTATGTCTGCAGCCCTGTAACATAAGGACATAGTCATTTAGATATTTCAATTTGGTATAAATTCTAAGCTAGTTATATTTTTACAACTACTGCTGCCCTGTCTGGCGAAGTCATTAGTTATTAGTTGTGTTTAACCCTCTAACTAGAGAGGGCGTTGTCATTTAGCAGAGACATCATTGGTTTCTCATGGACTTAGTGGTCACCCATCCAAGTGTTGGCCATGCCCAATGCTGCTTTACCTGTAATAAAACACTTATTCTTAATACTTACATTCTATCTTATCTAAATACCAGAGAATGTCCGTTAGTGGTCTGCCAGGTCGTTGTAGAGTGGGGGTCCCTCAAACCCCCTGATCCGCCTTGACTCAGAAAGTAAGGACTTCAAGGGCCACCAAACTAATGTCGTAGACACATTCATGGGTAATTTTATTATGGAATTCTTACTAGCGATTCTAGATATTCTTGTATATTTAAATCGGGTTCCCCCAGGCCGAGTGTTCTGTCAAATAGCGAGAGCGGTCTCTTGTGTTTGTTATTTTCTGCTTCATAGGTGCCTAGTTCTTGTATTAGTTCATTGTTGTTTCTTGCTTTACGCTTATACAGATTGTAACTTTGGCTTTTTATGAACTGCTCAATTGAATGCAGTTTTAGCTCCTCATGAAGGAGATAAGCCGGCGCTACCGGGGGTTGTTTGGCAATTATTCTAATTATTCTATTCTGGAGTGTTTGTAATTTACGTATGTGCGTTTTTGCAGCGTAGCCCCATACAGGGGATGCGTACGTAATGATTGTTCTTATTAGCGTTTTATATAGGGTAATTCCCATGTTTAATTTTAATTGACTGTTGAGATTGATGATGGGATATAGTCTGTTTAGTTGACCATTAGCCTTGGCTCTGACCTTAGCTATATGCCTACTCCAGGTTAGGCCTTGGTCCATGACAAGACCTAAGTAGGTCACTTGGTCTTTCCACTCGATAATTTCGCCTTGGTAGTTAAGTGGTTGTAGCAAGTTTCTGCCTTTACGGTGCTGTATTCTTTTAGTGAAGACTATAGCCTGTGTCTTCCTCGCATTTACTTTAATTCTCCACTTCTTGAACCATGGTTCAAGTGAGTCTAAAGCATTTTGTAGGCGTAAGTGTATTATTCGTGGCTGAGTGGATTGTGTGGTTATAGCAGTGTCACCTGCGTATATGTACTTGTTGGTTCTTACCAATTCTGGCATGTCGTTTATGTATAAATTGAACAATGTTGGTCCCACTATACTTCCTTGTGGAACTCCTGCTCGGATTTGTTTGGAGCTTGAGACTGCGTCCTCTACTGAGGTGTGAAATCGCCGTTCATAAAGGTAGTCCCTAATTAGGGCTATAGCAGTGTCAGGAAATTCGTAGACTTTCAGTTTTCTGAGTAGCCCTGCATGCCATACTTTATCGAAGGCACGTTCAATATCTAAATAGAGGGCACCTGTCGATTTGTTTGTGTTGAACCCTTTGGTGATTTGCTCCGTCATTCTTAACAGTTGTAGTGTAGTAGAATGGTGAGCTCGAAATCCGAACTGTTCGGGTATAAGTATATTTTGTTTGTGCAGGTGTGAATTTATTCGCTTCAGTATCACTTTCTCTAATACCTTGCTCATCGTATTTAATAGGCTGATCGGCCTGTAGTTGATTGGTAGTGCTAGATTTTTGTTTGCTTTTGGGAAAAGTAGGATTTTTGCCTCTTTCCATGCAGGTGGAAACCTGCCATGTTGGAGCGTGTAGTTGAATATTTTGGCAAGCAATGTTACTGCCCTTTTGGGTAAATTCTTTAGTACCACATTTGGTATTTTGTCTGGGCCTGGTGCTTTTCTTGCTGGCAGGTGTTTTATAATCCAGCTTATTTCTCCCGCATTTGTTTTTCGCAATTTGTTGTGTGTTCTTCTCTGACCTAAGATTTGGGCTTCATCTTCGACTTCTTGAATGAAATCGTCTTGCCCGTTCGTGGGATTGGGGGAGAATACCTCCTCTAAAGTGACCGCAAACGCTTCGGCCTTAGCCTGGGGGGTCTCTGCTATGGTGTTATTAATTTGAAGTGGCGGTATATTTGTGCGTGTGCGCGTTAAGCATTTCGCAATCCGCCATACTGTGTTTTGTTGGGGGTTGAGATTTTCGAGTGTGTCGTTCCATTGATTTCTAATGTAAGTCCTGGCCTTGTTAATTGCTAGTTCGCGCGCATGATGATATTCTGTTCGATGTATTAGATTTCTAGTTCTCTGCCATTTACGCCTGGCTTTATTTTGAGCTTTTTGCATCTCTTTTACATCTTGGGGATATCTGGCATTAATCGTGAATTGTAGATTGTATGCTTGCCGCAGAGAGCGTGCTTTTATACATGGCCGGTGGGCGGAGCCCGTTACTCTCTGTGCTGTGATTGGCCCGCGTGCATTTGTGGGCTGCTTGTGCTTTGCTTTTGTTTGTGCCATTACGTTTGCTTTCCAACACAGGTATCCAGGCCTTGTTAAGGCGCATAGCTTCATCCTTGCGATTAAAGTTATTTCCATGTTTGTATATTTCTATTGCCTCCCTATGGAAACGGGCATGGTGGTTAACGGAGGAAGACAGAATTTCGGTGTCTTTATAACTGACGTCATGTCCAAATAATAAAGTGTGTTCTGCTACTGCAGATTTTTCCATTTCTCTTAGTCTACTGTGCCTTTCATGTTCCTTTAATCGTATTGCCACACTGCGCATGGTAGTGCCGATGTAAAACTCGCCACAGTTACAAGGAATTATGTAAACACCAACGGATGAGTGTTGATCGCGTTTGTATTTAGCCGATCTCAGCAAGTGTTTTATTTTCAGTGTTTGTCTGTAGACGGTATCAATGTTGAAGGATCGTAGAAGCTTACCAATGCGTTCCGTTACGCCCTTGATATACGGGAAGGCCTTGGTGTCTGGTGGGTTTTCCGTTTTCCCGTTGGTATGCCTGGGATGAAGAGCTCGCCGTATCTTCTTATTAGAGTAGTCATTGGCTTGGAAGGCTGAATTTAAATATCCTAGTACCTTTCCCAAATGTTTTTTGCTGCAGATGCGTTTGGATCGGTCATTGAGAGTTTTTATAATTCCTTGCTTCTGTCTGGGATGGTGATTTGAAGTTTTATGTAGATAGCGGTCGGTATGCGTTGGTTATCTGCAGACCTTGTATTCTAGGCGGAGATATGCCGTTCTGATCACTAACTCTTCTAGAAAGGCCAGTGTGTTATTTTCTTCTTTTTCCATGGTGAATTGAATATTGGGGCACATTTTGTTCAGGTGTGACAAAAACTGCTGTAGCGTATCTTCTCCGTGGCTCCATATGACAAATGTGTCGTCGACGTACCTTGGGTTTAAGAGGCGTACTTTCAAATGCTGTCTGTTCGAACCTTTCCATGAAGAAGTTGGCTATAACGGGACTCAGCGGACTTCCTATGGCGACGCCGTCTGTTTGTTCATAAAAGTCTCCATCCCATAGAAAGTAGTTGGCAGAGAGGCAGTGATGAAAGAGGTTCGCGATGTCCTCTGGAAAAATCTCTTGGATTAGATTTGCGCCTTCATTTAACGCTACTTTAGTGTAAAGAGAGACAATGTCCAAACTTATTAGGCGGTCTTCTGGCTCTAATTGTATATCCTTTATTCTTTCTATGAAATGACTGGAATTTTTCACGTATGAAACTTTGGTGCCGATGTGCTCATGTAGGAGTGTGGAGAGAAGTTTGGCTCTGTGGTAAGTAGGCGAGCCTATGCTGCTCACTATAGGCCGTAATGGAATTTTGTGTTTATGAATTTTTGGCAGAACATATAACCTCGGTGGCAAAGCTTCCGTTTTACAAATCTACTTCCTTATGATATCCTGTAGAGCTTAAACTTTTAGAAGAGCGTTAGTCTGTCTGAGATTTTTGTGGTAGGATCCATTTTTAGCTTTTTGAAGGTACTTGCAGCAAGAATATATACTATCTTGTTCTTGTACTTAGCTGTAGCCGTCATGTCTGCCGGTAAAATGACGATGTTTTCATCTTTGTTCAGTTCTTTGATGGCTATTCTTTCCTGTGCCGTGATATTGGTTTTAGGCGTTGGTGTCTTGCACAGAATTCTGGAGGTTTCACGTCGAATCTCTTCTGCCTGGCTCGTAGGTAGTTCATATATGGCAACGTTGAGGCAGTAATTAATCGGTTCTTAATCAGCCCAGATGGTAATGGAAACTATCTGCGTAACTTTCTGACACTGAGGAAGAAAGTGACGCGTCAGCTAAGAAGTATGTTGATACGATTGCGTCTGTCATCGAGATTCGATTGCAGACATTCACAGAAAAAACATCTTATCGTCACATGGGTGAATTCGAAACTACGCTTAATTATCAATACAAACATCACTTGACACTCAGTACGAACATCTAATGCCATACTTAGGCAAATATGTTTTAGCATGCCATTCTGAAAACAACATACTTCTTGATAAGATCAAACTGAAAATACTAATATGACGTTCCTAATAAAAAAATATTTAACAGACTATGTAGAATCACATACTCCGCCATTGGACTCTGACGGAAACGTTACGTTCGGACACAGAAAATTAAAAGAAATAGCTCTCTCTATAGACGGCGGTGATGCAACAATTAAACAATTTGTCATGCATGTCGTAGAAAAGAAACATGAAGAGACGCTAAAGTACATTAAGAGTGCCATAGATCCCCTCCCAAAAATATCGCCGAGGTGGTGGATCTAAACCAGGAACCTATGACCGCGATACAGCACTCCATGGATAAATTTCTAACCGTGACGATGGATAAGATCGAAGTTCTCAAAACTCAAGTAAACGTCAAAAACACGATTATAGACCGACTAAGAGGTCAGCTGGTCATTCGACCACAAACGAAGCCTTTCAGAGGAAGCTCGCTAAGATATATGCTCACGTCCGGACTCCATTACTATTCACTCCCGTTCGATGACTCATTGATCGAATGCAGTATATCATCACCCCAACCTTTCACAAGATCAGGTACTATGGCTGCAGTAACCGGTTAACGCATAGAAACATATCCATACCCTGTTACGAAAGGGGAAAGCATAACATTCATAGCCTCAGTTCAACAACCCAAGGATGGGCATATCCTAAATGTCGAATTGATTTTCTCTTACTAATTGCTAATATCCAGTTAATAATTAATAATTTCAAAAATGGATACTGAAAGTGATATTGTCATACTGAAGCAATCCATAGCAAAGCATACGAAGGCTATTAGGTAAAAGCTGCGCTCTCTAAAGGATACTAAGTTCGAAAGCCAGCGTATCATGTCTGAGGTTCTTCAACCCATACACCTCTCAACACAATGTTGCAACTCAGAGAAAAGGTGGGAAAGGAAAACAAAAATGAAATCGAGGAAAACATTTCATCCTACCTAGGAAAAACCGAACTGGATACGAATATGGAGTCAGTTATGAAAATGGTAGATATTGGCTAGGGAATAAAGTTATCCAATTGGACTAGGACAATTACATTCAAATAGGGAGAGAGGATTATAAAATAAATCCTAGGTTACTTGAACTAATCTTCAAAAATTGTAAGATAAGGTAGTGATGTCTCTTTTAATTTTCCTGCATAGTCTACATAGGATATCGGAATATACCTTTCTGTCTCATGAGTCTTTGACGTTTTGGAGTTTTTTACTCACTGTTTGGAAATCTGAAATCCTTATTGGTTAACAATTCGGCTAGATTTGGCAATTTATCACTAATGATTCTGTATGTATCCAAAAATCTAAAGTACATTGACTTACATTTCTTACTCAATGAGAGATATTGTTCTGAACTCTGGGATATACAAGATATAGATTCAGTATCATAATCTAGGTGCCAGATTATAAAATGAGCATAATAATTGGAGAGAAAATGAAAGTATATAGGTATAAAATTTGGTATTTTTCTATTTTAGTTGCACGAAATATGAGCTGGACCCAAAATTTTCCACTTAAGTGCAAATTGTCACGTGCTTTAATATCATCAATTTCCAATTTCCGTTTGCATATGTGGCAGTATTCGGAATTTTTAAAAATACTTTCCAATTCCTTAGACATTTTGAACCCAATAATGTTTAAATATATCTGAATCACGTCATCAGCAATTAATTTAAGTTCAATGAGAAATTCATTGATTGCATTAGGACCCCTGAAAGGTTTAAATTTTGAAAGGGACGGATCATATCTGTATATAGAGCTATTGACATGGGCCCATGATGCTGCAAGGATCGTGACCGGGTATTAGAACAAGATGGGGGACATGACTGTACTTTAGGAAGTATTGTTTCTATATCTGCATAGACTACGAATTGAATTGGGAAAGCCTTATTGTAAGTTTTGAATTCAACTACATCAGCAACTCCAAACTGAGGTGTTACGGTATTTTGATATTTCATTCACTTTAAACGTTGTTTGCTTAATATTGCTTCAGTTGAAATACCTTTGAAGCATACCTCGCTGATCCACATTTTTCGTTTACATTTACTCATTTGACTTCCCAAAAGACGTGACAGATCTGTAACTAATGTATAATGTGATCTATGTTCGTTTTCCGTTCTTAAAAGATTACCGTATCTTTGCTATTTAAGATTTGATACAGTGAAATAATACGTTGATCCTCTACCCCAAAAACAGAAATGGATATATTTTGATTTTCAAATGTCTCTAATTGATCAAGTCCGACTGGAAATTGTATTCCCTCAAAGTTAAATTCTTTTGTCATTCTATACTTAGAATAAGAACATGTTCGCATTTTCTTATGCTTTGTCGGAAATTTTGCTGCTAGCACACACCAACCAAAAGACTTATAGTCTGTATTCCTTATATTTATTACTGCTTTCTTATATTTAATGAATGCAGGCAATTCTATATACTGGGATGCATTCAATTCATCGTATCTCCAGATGTTAATGATTAATGAATCTGACGGAAACCCTTCGAACTATCTCGGGTTTCAAAATAATTGATATGTGATAATAAAGGTGGTTTTTATTTTATCATTGTACCATCGATTGAGATTTGTACTCTGTACGATATAATCCATTTTGATGTTAACATTAAACGTCTCAATCGGTTCTTTATAGGGAACAGAAGTTATATATGTGCAAGTTAGAGTCGCGACTACTTTGATTTCAAATTTATGTTCAGCTAGATGAGTTACAGCCCGATTGGTAACCAGATAACAAATATATTTATTTATAACCATATAAAACTATGTAATAATTTGCATGAAGTAATGCTTAATTTTAGTGATTTTTATTATTGTTTCGTTTGTCACCCCAAATGTTCCTTAACAAACAAAAAAACACATATAATCTACGGTACTCGTTGAATGAAATATGATATTAAAATAAACATCGTAACATTTAAAATCACAAAAAATCTATACAGAACTGCAAAAACCTAAAATTTTCAAATGTTGAAAAATCTATACAGAAATCGAAAATATTTCAAAAAGTTCACTCTCAGTATTGCTTAACATTCATGAATCAAATATGCAATGCTCCTTAATGAATAAATACAGTCTACACTATACATTCAATTTGAATGAAATTTAGCTTTAAAATAAACAGAAATTTAGATTTTTTTTTAAAATTGAAATTTCCAATCCAAATGTCCCTTAAAAACATATATAAACTACAGTATTCATTCAATTTGAATGAAATGTGATATTAAAATAAACGTAAATTTAGAAAATGTTAGAAATTTGAAATGTTCACTCCAAAACTGTTATACTCCATTATATTTGCTCAATTTGAATGAAATTTGACATATAAATAAATATCGTGACAGTTAAAATCAGAAGCAAATCTATATATTAATGCAGAAAATGTAAAATTTTCCAATAATGAAAAATCTATACAGAAATCGAGAAAGATTTCATAAATTTCACTCCCAGTGTTGCTTAACATTCATGAAACGAATATCCAATAGTCCTTAACGAATGAAAACAGTCTGCACAATAGATTCAATTTTAATGAAATGTGATATTTAAATAAACAGAAATTTAGATTTTTTTTTTTAAATTTTAAAATTTCACTCTTTACAAGAAAAAACAAATATGATCTACAGTATTCGTTCAATTTGAATGAAATATAACATTAAAATAAACACAAATTCAGCAGATTTCAGAAATGTTAAATGTTCACCCCAAATATTCGTTAACAAACAGAAAACAGCTATAATCTGCAGTATACGTTCAATTTTAATGAAATGTGATATAAAATAAACATCGTACTTACGTTGTTCTGCTGTAAAACAAATATGCTGTGCTTCTTGTATCCGGACTTCAACATTTCAACATCCCTTGTATACCATGACATATCTCCCGTCGCCAAGCGTGTTGATCTGATCCTCCATCATGGTGCTGTACCTCTCTGGAAGAAACAGTTGAATCACAGTGCGATTCCCATAGCGTCTTTTGACGCGTCAAATGGCTGTGACAGCGTGCTGAACATCTTGTTCTACTTCACTCAGTTTCTTCTGTGGTGGAAATTGCGATCCTTCCTCCAACAGGTCCAATTTACGTGTCAGATCACCTGGATACAAAAAAAAAAAAAAATTGAAAATGTCTGTCATTGACGTACAGAATGCACTTTTGTTATGTAACTATGAAATTTGCATATAGAAAATATACTATGTACCTTTTGACATTTATTTGCTGTAATATGAATTAAGAAACATTAATAAAATTCATTTCTAAGGCGTTGCTTTTCCTTCTATATCGCTGAATTTACTCATAGGAATCCGTTCACGGATTTTAAAATGTCTAATGATAGTTTGGATAACTTAGATAAATTAAGTAAACAGTCAAACTAATGTTGTTTGCACTTTAATATGACGGTTCTATGTTTGTTTAGAATCTGATCGAAATGCTGTAACTCGAATGAAGAACATTCGGTTCACTCTTTATTTACTTTGACATTGCCTAGCGATATATAAAAGTAGGAATTCCTTCACTTGAGTCTTAGATATTCTGCTATTACCTCTTACCTCCACGTTGATTCTCTCTTGTTGCCATTGTATGGATTTCTAACTAGATCTGAAACATTGTAACTTGCATATTGCAATTTAGTGGCATGGGATACATATTGTGATAAAAAACAAACCCTAATAAGAGTTATTTCCTGGCACCCAATTTAACACCCGATAAGAAGTGACTTGCATTTCTATTAACCCTCGCAAAATTGCTGGTGATATTAAATTTCAATTGACTTAAATATCACACTATTTAATATGTATTATTGAATCGTGTTTTTTTTTTTTTTTTTTTTTTTTTTTGTAAATGATAAGTCAATTTTTTGTGAATAGGTGAATTTTAAATTCTGTTCTTCACAGTGAGGATTGAAATATGAATTGACTGATGGGGCCAGCACCATGACCACTTCCACTCCCTCATACATCCAAGGTTGCGAGTTCAAACCCGGCGGAGGACGATGGATTTTTTTCAGGCGTAAGAATTCTTAGCATGACTTCCTTCGGAGGGGAAATAAAGCCGTTGGTCCTGTGTTGTACATTTACGGCATGTAAAACAATCTAAAGCCTGATAAAAAAGGCATCTGAGTAAAATTAAACGGCGTTTCACACCCAGTACAGAATGGGACTCTGAGAATCACAGCAGTTAAAGGGCGTCCATAAATAAAACGCAACTTAAACCATCACCACCACCACCACCACTACTACTAGTACTACTACTGCAACTACTACTACTACTGCAACTACTACTACTGCAACAACTACTACTACTGCAACTACTACTACTGCAACTACTACTACTACTGCATCAACTACTACTACTGCAACAACTACTACTACTACTGCAACAACTACTACTACTGCAACAACTACTACTACTACTGCAACAACTACTACTACTACTACTACTACTGCAACAACTACTACTACTACTACTACTGCAACAACTACTACTACTACTACTACTGCAACAACTACTACTACTGCAACAACTACTACTACTGCAACAACTACTACTACTACTGCAACAACTACTACTACTACTACTACTACTACTGCAACAACTACTACTACTGCAACAACTACTACTACTGCAACAACTACTACTACTACTACTACTGCAACAACTACTACTACTGCTACTACTACTACTGCAACAACTACTACTACTGCAACAACTACTACTACTACTACTGCAACAACTACTACTACTGCAACAACTACTACTACTACTACTACTGCAACAACTACTACTACTGCTACTACTACTACTGCAACAACTACTACTACTACTACTACTACTACTACTACTGCAACAACTACTACTACTACTACTACTACTATTACTACTGCAACAACTACTACTACTGCAACAACTACTACTACTGCAACAACTACTACTACTGCAACAACTACTACTACTGCAACAACTACTACTACTACTACTACTGCAACAACTACTACTACTACTACTACTGCAACAACTACTACTACTACTACTGCAACAACTACTACTACTGCAACAACTACTACTACTGCAACAACTACTACTACTGCAACAACTACTACTACTGCAACAACTACTACTACTACCACTGCAACAACTACTACTACTGCAACAACTACTACTACTGCAACAACTACTACTACTACTACTGCAACAACTACTACTACTGCAACAACTACTACTACTGCAACAACTACTACTACTACTACTACTACTACTACTACTGCAACAACTACTACTACTACTGCAACAACTACTACTACTACTACTACTACTACTACTACTGCAACAACTACTTCTACTGCAACAACTACTACTACTACTACTACTACTACTACTACTACTGCAACAACTACTACTAATGCAACAACTACTACTACTGCAACAACTACTACTACTGCAACAACTACTACTACTGCAACAACTACTACTACTACTACTACTACTGCAACAACTACTACTACTGCAACAACTACTACTACTACTACTACTACTACTGCAACAACTACTACTACTGCAACAACTACTACTACTACTACTACTGCAACAACTACTACTACTGCAACAACTACTACTACTGCAACAACTACTACTACTACTACTACTACTGCAACAACTACTACTACTGCAACAACTACTACTACTACTACTACAACTACTACTACTACTACTACTACTACTGCAACAACTACTACTACTGCAACAACTACTACTACTACTACTACTACTGCAACAACTACTACTACTGCAACAACTACTACTACTGCAACAACTACTACTACTACTACTACTGCAACAACTACTACTACTGCAACAACTACTACTACTACTACTGCAACAACTACTACTACTGCAACAACTACTACTACTACTACTACTACTGCAACAACTACTACTACTGCAACAACTACTACTACTACTACTGCAACAACTACTACTACTGCAACAACTACTACTACTGCAACAACTACTACTACTGCAACAACTACTACTACTGCAACAACTACTACTACTACTACTGCAACAACTACTACTACTGCAACAACTACTACTACTACTACTGCAACAACTACTACTACTACTACTGTAACAACTACTACTACTACTACTACTGCAACAACTACTACTACTGCAACAACTACTACTACTGCAACAACTACTACTACTGCAACAACTACTACTACTGCAACAACTACTACTACTGCAACAACTAATACTACTACTACTGCAACAACTACTACTACTGCAACAACTACTACTACTGCAACAACTACTACTACTGCAACA